>CM065709.1:2766431-2791727 GCA_017654935.2 Phymorhynchus buccinoides | reverse complement strand
GGTCAGACATGACTTACTGTGCTGTCACATGATACATGCAATAAACAATTATTAAATGTTTTACTTTTATCACAGGTATCTTGTTTTCTCTTCATTTCACATTAAGATTTTATATTACATTGTCAGTTCTCTTATATCGTGCTGAAATCCTATCTCACTTAATTCAATAAACGTAAGATAAAAAAAATCACCCCCAAGGATGTAGTTCATGAAAACCTTTCACAGACATCATGACCAACCCAACAAAGCTATGGTGAATGAATTCCGCTTTCTGCCTGTTTTCACACTTTGTATATCCTACATTCACACACACTGTCCCCCTTAACCATGATGTCTGGTTAGAACAATCAAAGTTGGTAAAGATGTCTACAGTGCACACACACTGTCCCCCTTACCAATGAATGTCTGTTGAAGACATTCACGTTTGTAATTCCTACAGTGCCCCCAACACTGTTCCCATGGACACATGAGGTCTGTTGAAGACAGTCAAAAGTTGGTATAGATGTCCTAAGCAGTGCCACACTACGTCCCCATTACATCATGATGTCGTTGAAGACAGTCAAGTTGGTAGATGTCCTACAGTGCACACACACTGTTTTTTTTTTGTTCCCCCCCCTCCCCCCCTTACACCATGATGTCTTTTGAAGACGTCCCAATTTGTAGATGTCCTCAGTGCACAACACTGTTCCCATTACGACCATGATTCTGTTTGAAGACAGTCAAGTTTGTTATATGTCCTAACTGTGCACACAACACTGTTCCCCATGCACCATGATGTATGTTGAAGACATCAAAGTTGATAGATGTCCTACAGTGCACACACACTGTTCCCCATTAACCATGATGTTTGTTTGAAGACAGTCAAAGTTGGTAGATGTCCTACATTGCACCACACTGTCTCCATTACAACCATGATGTCGTTGAAGACAGTCACGTTGTAGATTTCCTACAGTGCACACACACTGTCCCCCATTCACATGTGTCTGTTGAATCACAGTCACAGTTTAGATGTCCTAACAGTGTCCACCCACTGTCCCCCTTACACCATGATTCTGTTGAAGACAGTCACAGTTGTTAGATGTCCTACAGTGCACACACACGGTTCCCCCATTAACCCATGAGTCTGTTGAAACAGTCACAGTTGGTAGATGTCTACAGTTCACACACACTGTTCCCCATGACACCATGATGTCTGTTGAGACAGTCAAAGTTGTAGATGTCCTACAGTGCACACACCTGTCCCCCATTATATCTGATGTCTGTTGAAGACAGTCAAAGTTGTAGATGTCTACCATGCACACACCTGTTCTCCATTACACCATGATTTCGGTTGAAGACCGTCAAAGTTTGGTTAGCATGTCCTAGCAGTGCAACACCACACTGTCCCCTTACCCATGTGTCTGTTGAAGACAAGTCCAAGTTGGTATTGTCCTACAGTGCCACACACTGTTCCCCATGACACAGGATGTATGTTGAAGACAGCCAAAGTTGGTAGATGTCCTACAGTGCACACACACGTTCCTCATTAACAGCATGATGTCTGTTGAAGACAGTCAAAGTTGGTAATGTCCTACAATGCAACACACACTGTCCCCCATTACACCATGATGTCTGTGAAGACAATCAAAGTTGGTAGATGTCCTACAGTGCACACACACGTTTTCCATTACACATGATGGTTTGTTGGGACAGTCAAAGTTGGTAGTATGTCCTACGTGCACACACACGTCCCCCATTACACCATATTTCTGTTGAAGACATCCAGTTGGTAGATTCCTACAGTGCCACACACTGTCCCTCCTTACACCATGATGTCTGTTGAAGACAATCAAAGTTGTAGATGTCCTACAGTGCACAACCCTGTCCGCCCATTACACCATGATGTCGTTGAAGCCCGTCCAGTTGGTAGATGTCCTACATGCACACACACTGTCCCCCATTTACACCATGATGTCTGTTGAGCCAGTCCATCGTTGGTAGATGTCCTACAGTGCACACACACTGTCCCCCTTACACCATGATGTCTGTTTCAGAGGACATCAAAGTTGGTAGATTGTCCTCAGTGGCACACACACTGTCCCCCATTACCATGATGTCTGTTTTAAGTCGACCATCAAAGTTGGTAGATGTCCTACGTGCACACACGATTGTTCCCTCATTACACCATGATGTCTGCTGAAGACAGTCAATTGGTAGATGTCTAACAGTGCACACACACTGTTCCCCGATTACACCAATGATGCTGTTGAAGACAGTAAAGTTTGGTAGATGGTCCTAACAAGTGCACACACACTGTTCCCATTACACCAGATGCATGTTTGAAGACATCAAAGTGCCCAACTGACCTTGACTCTGTCCTGTGTACCCCCAGAAGTCCAGGCTCTTCTGCCACATCAATTTCTATTTTGACCTCTGACCTCTCTGCTTCATCATGTGACGCCATTGGGTCCAGTGTCTGAAATCCCACACATACAACCAATTTTGTTCATTGTTCCTTCGGAAATGGAGTGAAGTGTAAATTTTAGAAGGCAGTGGATCATCAGCATCAAGTGCTTTTATAGAACTGATACAATCCAACCTCCGGTGTGAGTTTCTGTAACTGTGTAAGACACTAAAAGAGAAAGCGAGTCAAAACATGCAACACACAAAAAAAATCAGCACACACACACACACCACACACACACACACACCTGCACCACACAGCATGCACGCACACACACACATACATACATCAACCCCTCCCACGCATACACACACAGTGAAGTATAGTATAGTATAGTTGCGTAGTGTATATAGGCCGCGAGGCCTGTTGCTGATCTTTTGATCAGGAAACTAACTAACCTAACTTTGGGGAAATACAACCTAGCAATCTTTTGATAGCTCTTATTTCTATGACTGTTCACACAAGTGGTCTGCAGCAGACACACTGGCTGTGACACGCAGCGGGTGACTCACATTGCTACAAATTACAATGATATAGTCCTCGAGGATCTTTGTCTATTCTATTCTTGAAACTGTTTAGTGGACCCGACATTCACAATAGCACCATCAAGATTGCTCCATATGTCCACTGCTCTCATTGTGAAGAAACTCTGTCGCAGGCTTGTGTTGCAAGACTTTTTCCCGAGTTTAAAAATAAAATCATGTCCTCTTGTAAACCCTAGTATATTTAGTTCAAATGGGGAAACGCAGTTGTACAGTCCATGTGTATACTTATAGATTTCAATTAGATCTCCTCTTATTCTTATTCTTCTATAGCTCATACTAGGGATACCGATGGTTCTAAGTCTGTGTTCGTATTCGCAGCCCTGGGATACATTTAGTGGCTCTTCTTAATAAATTTTCAATAATTTTTTTGTCCTTTTCTAGTCGAGGTCCCCAGGCATCATTTGCAAACTCCGGTGTGGTCTGACCAGAGCTGTGAACGATACTCATTGATTCTTTATCAAGTGCTGTATGATCTGCGTATCAGTCCTGGAATTCGATTCGCTCTTATTGACCTGAGCCAGTGGGACCTTCCAAAAGCCAGATCTAACCCCCTCCCCCCTTCTTCTCCTCATCTCCTTGCCTCCTTACCCCCCCCCCCCCCTCCAACCCTCATCCACGTACTCCCTCTCTATCCCTCCTACAAAGCTAAGCTTTAAACCAGAAGCCGCGCAGAACCTTTTTCTCAATTAATCTTCAGAATCTTCAGTACAATGAAGGTGGAAATCAAACAAAAGAGAAGCTCAACATGCCTTGAAACTGAGATCGCTATCCACTGACACTCCAACTCCAAGATCTTTTTCCATTTCGACGAACTTACTTTACACCGCTCTTGACTCCCATGTAGTCTCATGCTGTATTCATGCTTTTTTGTTCTTATTGCCTAATGTACAGACTACATTTTCCACAGCATTACTTAAGTTGCCATTTAATCTTCCCAGGCCCCGTTGTGCTAGACCCAGAAATTGCCGAAAAATACCGGAAAATGCTGATGGTGAATGCAGGAAATGGTCAAACATACATACATGCTGAAATGGTGAAGGCGGAATGATTCAAAACACCGATGGTAGGGCGTTGATTATGAAACATTCGACGGAACAACGCACAACATTATACAATGGATGTGAATTGCTGAATAGCCAAAGTGTTAAACTGGACCACGATGACACATTTTCCATAGTCGGCTATCCGCGACTAAAATAGAATTAACGCCTATATCCGCATCATATCGATGTGTTTAACAACAAACAGTACACGACGCATAGCGTATATATACAAGCACACATCGGCACTCACATAAATCAAGAACGCAATGAGGAGATGTCAATTATTTTTAAGTAGACGCGTTTTGTGGCATCACACACTCCGTTCACACAGGCTGAAATCGTCACCGTGCACTACCGACCTAGGGCCTGGGCATGGTGTTATTTTTAAGTTCCGGTATTTCCGGCCATTCACCTTTCGGCCTTTGCCGTGTTTAGACACACCCGCACAGGTCTAATAGATTGTCCAATTCCTTCTGCATAACCTGATGTTTCCTCGCTGGAACCGAAAAGCTTGGAACTCAACTTCACGCAGATCGCCTTTTCCGTCTATTGTACATTACCAACACTTTCCCCCCTAATAAAAACATAATACTGCTTACAGAACTAACAAAATAAGTTTGATGAAACAATCTGGCATTCACTGATTTCTAGCCTCTAGACAACAGGAAGCTACGTTTAGTTCATCGAAAGGAGTTTAACTCTCTTAACAGAAACTTCGTAAAGAAGAAAGGCAAGGTGTGCAAATTGTGCTGCTACAAACTCAACTGTAGTGTGTATCCAGACTTGTTTACTCTACTCTTTTCGAGTAGTATTCTACCATTTAGAACCTCTACTACTCTTCAAAATTGAAATAATGCTCTAATTACTCATTTTCAGTTAACATTTATTGATGGTTTACGAAGTGAACTACTCATTTCACACCCAAACTACTCATTTCAGCTATCAGACTACCAGACTTGTGTAGTGGGTAAGCAGGTTTGGTAATCTACAACTTTTTGCCCAATACTTCAGCATAAAGTAATTTGACTAGCAGAATTTTCACAATATTTTTTTTATATCAACGGCTTTTCCATCAATTTAGGGTAACTGTTCGTCCTTTCCTTCAAGTTTAAGCGCACCACAATCTTTGCTGATTATTTCTGTCACTGTAACTTCAGGGGATCTACGTAAACTATGCGCGGAAGACTTCGGGCCCTATCTGTAGATTAAGAAAGAGAGAAGGGTGGGTTGGGGGAGGGCAGATTAAATATAAAATATCACCTCCACTCTACTCTACGTGACCCAGCCGTCAGCATTGCCACTTGAGGCTTTTTTGACTCCAGTCCTTCTGAACCGTAGAAGGATTAAGCCAAACATTTCAAGGACTTTGATAGTGATAACATCATGAAAGGCAGGCACTAAACAAGTTCTCGGGCTTCAAAGTCGCCCAAGCCATACAGCACAGTATGTAAGAACTCATATTTTATTCAGACAGTCGTGGAATGGAATCAATGACTGGACGATCCATCGAAGCAGGCCCCGCCAGCGCAGCATCATCAGCCTGGCGGTCCCTCAGGGCCTGCAGGAAACAAAGCTGGGTTAGGGGCATAAAACGAGTAGTGGGTAAATGCGGGGCAGGACTGTGCCGGCTGGTGTGTCCCCGTGGACCGCTACGGTAGCCGGATTGGTTCTTGCCTGGATACTATGAAGAAGAACTAGCCAATAAAAAGGCTGTTAATAACCCAAGACAGCACCTTTAAAAATTTAATTTTCTGTATCATTACCAGCAGACAGAAAATGGTAAAGCCTTAACAAATTAATGTCATTAACATCAAGAACATTAATTTCAAATCCTATGTGTCATTACCTTCAAGGCATCAATTTTAACCTCTCAATGCGCTCTCCAAATCCGTTGTGTAGATACTTCATGCTCCTACAACGTAATATATCCAACCCGATCCAGATCCAGGGACCGTTCAGCGGACCCCAACATGATGCCGGATCGACGGAACACCTAAGCTACTGACAGTAGGAAGAGGGGGTTATGAGTAATGGAGATCATTTATTGATGGAAAGAGCAGCCTTCCCATGTCTTGCTTTTCTATCATTAAATTTTTTCATGACGGTCCCTACATGTGGATAGACAACGTCACCTGCATGAAGTTTGAACTTTTAACAACATTTAACTTACATTTATTGCGATAAAAAAATCTGTTAATGTTTTAATGTGAAATGTCGAAGGTCTCTACAGTCTAGATCCAGAATGCTATCATGACTTATCCGTTCGCGACCACCATGTTGCATAGCGTCTAAGTCCTACCCCCCTTGGCCGTGCTGGTTGTGAAGTCGCCAGCTACATAAAATCCACAAGCGATAATTTTGCGAGTTGATTGTATCAGTAAGGAAACCGCACACGCGGTCACGTGCTGTTGGGCTTAGAGTCGGTATACAAGATGGTGATCTAGGTACTAATATGGTTGGCGTGCATGGTCCTTCGGATGAGACCTAAAACCGAGGTACCTGGGTGCGAATGGCATGCACAGATCTTGCACGCACATTAAGCCCATTCTACCTATTCGGTAATAAGTAGGCCGTGTTTGCCGTGGATGGATGACATGAACTCACAAAGCAGCCATCCTGTGCGCCAGAGCGTCTAAACAAGACTTTGGCGTGGGGCAGGATAACATCCCAATAGGAAGGAAAAGAATGGGGGAGGGGGGGGGAGATTCCTTCCATCATTCTTATGCTCTTACTTACACTTCCTATTTGCAAAGGACATCATACAAAACAGGCACCACAGGCATGCATTTACGAGTAAGTAAGAACTGTGGTTTGTTACAGATCAGTACCAGGAACCTGAACTGTAGACACAATGGACAGAGTTAAAGAAGAGGTCTAGAAGGAGACTGTACACCTTCGTATGGACAGTGCGTTGTGGTGGTCAGTAAAATTCTTCAGTTTTTCAATATTTCTGTTAACACTTCAGTTCTTCTAATCAGGTCACAGGCATATCTGTGAGTTTTTGGAATACGCTGGGGTATGGATGTGTGATGTGGGGAGGGGGGGACTTGATAGGTGTTTTCTGATTCCTACATATGTTTATTTGCGTGTGTGTGTGTGTAAGCACACAGGCACGCATGTGATTGAGATATGTCTTTATATGACGTCATCTTATAGTAGCAATCTTCTGTGGGTGTATATTTGTGGAGTTGTGTCCATGTGTTGTCAGTGGATGCACTGTATTTGATTGAGAGGGAACAGGTAAGGTCATTTATTGTACATTACCTCTGTTGTGTGTGTGTGCGCGGCCATGTCTGTGTACTACTCGGAATGTCACATCTCTGTATTAGTTGTTGGTGTTGTGCATTGCACATTTCGTGCTCTGGGATTCATTAGAAGCTGAACCAGCATGGTCCATGGGAGGAATACTCACCAATCAGCCCTCAGCTTTCTACAGCACACACAGCCCTGTCGACAACACTTCTGAGTCCACTGCTGTCTCTAAAAGAGTTTTGTGTTCAGCAATGTCCTGCTGCCTTTGTGCTGGTCAGCAGTTTGGAACTCCACTGGCTCCAGTTCATGGAGAGCTGCTGCACATTCCCCATGGACTGAGAGTAATACAGACAAGTACGTGGGATTCTCTGGGTGTTTCTGTTGGTCTTCATTCAAATTAGAAATTGGGGTGGGAAGGAGGAAGAACTCAGAACTCAGACTTATTTTACAAGGAAAAGAATTAGGCTGGCCTAGTCCTTCCATTCTGTCCTGGTTCAAGCATGCATACTAACTAGATACTTAAATGAACAGTGAAGCCCAGGACATCGCCACAAAATAACAACTACAGTATATAGCCGACATGGTAGAGAGAGATTGTTACCCTCTGTGCTTATTCAGTTGACGCCAACATCAGGATTTAACTAAAGTATGCATGTAACAGAGGTAAGATATCTATACTTTGCACAGTTTCAATTTAGTGACATGCTCTGGCTTCATGTAGTTATGCTGTGTTATTGCAGTAAAACAGTAAAAGATTTAACGGGAATCTAGTGTGCGTGACTTGGACACGAAGGCTTTGGTCACAAGGTTTTGCACTGTGTCTATTTCTTTCTAACCCTCTTTCTTCCTTCCTCCTTCGCCTTTTTATTATTTTAATTGCATCTAATGTGATTGCAATGCTTCTTTATTTTCTTTTCCCTTCATATTTTCTACTTCTTCTCTCGCTCTTCCTTTCTTATCTTTCTTTCATTGTTGCATGCAGGATTTCAGGCTTGCTTTGGTTACATGCTGGTTTTTTTAAATGACAGATGTCCTTGCCACATGGGGACTGTCCACAGAAGCAACAGCCATGTCATGAAATATTCTGCAGACTCAAATACTGAGTTTGGGGGGTGTGGGGTGAGTATTAACAATATTTTACTGTTTGAAATGATAGAATTAATAGAATTCAACATTTATTTTTTGTAAGAAAAGAACACAAAATGATCGTAAATTCAGATTTCTATACCTTCGTCGTTTTCCTCCTATTGACGAAAACAGCTAACACGTAGAAAGGAGGAAAATTTTACATTCCGATCTTTGACCAACCTATCTACAACCAAGCCAGAATGTAAACTCTGCAATGATTGGTTGATTTCAAGAGAGGCAAGGTCAAAGCAAACTGAAAGTAGGGTATGATGTTGAACTTGAAAGCTGGTTGCATGCCAGAAATCAAAACCTCTTGAAAACTCTTCAAGAGTCGGATCAAGGCCATTCGTCCTAAACAGTTGTGCAGGCCATGAGCCGGAGCCAGCTCAATCGTCCTGAGTGAGTTCATGAAATTTTTTAAAATTAATATTGGACTGGACCACTAACAAATTTTGTTTGAAGTTAACTAATTCGCACAAATTTGAATAAAATAAAAAAAATCACTCCTGCCATACACACAAACAAACACACACATACAAAAGGAGAAATGAAAGAAGATCACAGGTTTTTACTTCAGGCTTAGAGCACACATATTTACTTCCTTTTAAAGAAATGCATCAAAATGACAGCTATCTAAATAATCTATTAATTCTGCATATTATTATATGGCCGGAACGACTTGAATGATTTAAAATGCTACAGCTTTTTATGTAGACTAACCCATTGTAACACTGGAGTTCAAAAGCTACAGCCTTTTTAGGTAGACTTACCCACTGTAACACTTTGAAGTTAAAAAGCTACAGCCTTTTAGGTGGACTAACCCACCATAACTTTACTGCCCTACCTATTTTCAGTAGTCTTAGTATAAATGCTGAAGAAATGATTACAAAAACAAAGTAAAACTCCAGTGTCTCTTGGTGGAAGTTGTTTGTGCAGAGTTAGAAGTGTAATTGAAAATGCTTTAGTTGAACCCTTCTTGAAAGCAAGTTTATAGAAGTTTTCTAATTTTTTATTTTTTACAAAAGCTGGAACCAGCAGGTCCATGAGGAAGATTCACCAGATTAAAAACAGCCCTCAGCTGTCTACAGCACAGTACAGCCCATGTCTGACAACGCTTCTGGGTCACTGCTGTCTCTGAACGTACGTTTTGTGTGTCTGAGTTGTTCTGCTCACTTTGTGCTGGTCAGCAGTTTGGAACTCCACCTGGGATCAGTTCATGGAGAGAAACTGCACATGGTGTTACATGGGTCCTCCACATCTGACAGATGTGATGCTGGTGACTGTAGCATCATAGACATATGAAATGAGGTAGATAGCCATAGTAACATAAAAATGAAAACAAAGAAAATTGATGACAATGATATTAGTCATGCAATTGGAAAGAAAGGGATGAGACAGTATGTGTGTGATGTCTGCAGAAAATCATTCCATAAACCCAGCAAACTGAAGACACACAGATTGATTCATAGCAGCGTGAAATCATTTGTGTGTGACATTTGCAGTAAGACTTTTACTCAGGATGGTAGTTTGAAGACACACATGCTGACACACAGCGGTCATAAACCTTTTGTGTGTGATGTGTGCAGAAAGTCTTTCTATGACTCCAGCACTTTGAAGAGACACAAGTTGATCCATAGTGGGATTCGGAAATCGATGATGTGTTAAGTATGCTGATGTGCTAGATGAGGCTGCCTGTAGCAGTATTTTACTCGAGCTCGTGATCTGAACACGCACAAAGAGAGGGCCCACACAGGGGAGAGTAATCGCTTACAAGTGTGTACACTGATGATAGTGATTTCAAAGAAATAGGCACGTACTAACTTCACAAGCATATCACAGAAAAGTCAATCCATGATGGTGCCAAACCCTATGTCTGTGATGTTTGTGGGGCAGCTTTCTCTCACGGTAGCCATTTAACAGATCACAAGAGAATTCACACTGGTGAAAAACCTCATGTGTGTTCAGACTGTGGGAAAAGTTTTGCCCAATTGCAATTCACTAGCACGACATATGTCTGAACCATGCAAGTGACTGTCCCCATGTGTGTTCATATTGATGGAAAGGTTTTAAGCCCAGTCCTAATGATCTAGCAAGACACATTCTGACCCACACTGGAGAGAAGCCCCATTCGTGTTCAGACTGTGGGAAAGGTTTTGCTGATCTCGGCAGTCTTAGAAAACATTGTCTGATTCACCATGGAGAAAAAACCTACAGCCCTGCTCTTTACTGTACCTGTGCCCTGCGTACAAAGGACATTCAAATGCGATTTGAAGAAACCTGTTTCAGAGAAAGCCTCAGTAACGTGGTGAACTGCAGCAACACACATTGGCATTGTGGTTCTCAAGAAATTGCATACGGTCCAAAGAAGTTGTAGGCAATGTTACAAGACGTATCAGGTCATTTCCCCCCAGGACTTAAACCCCCTAGGATATTTCCCCCCTGGACAATTTCCACCAAGGACATCCCCCTAAGACAATCCCCACCCATTAGCTCTTCCATGACCACAATCTTAAAAGCTAACATCAAAACTT
This sequence comes from Phymorhynchus buccinoides, assembly GCA_017654935.2. Lineage (NCBI taxonomy): Eukaryota > Metazoa > Mollusca > Gastropoda > Neogastropoda > Raphitomidae > Phymorhynchus > Phymorhynchus buccinoides. The sequence continues at coordinate 2,780,785 of CM065709.1, read as the reverse complement.
GAAATACTCACACAATAATTTGTTTTTTTGCATAGAGGTTTTTTCTCTTTGAAGACCCCCCATGTCACGTGCCACATTTCCCTCTTATGCTTGGAAGATTTCTTTACCAGCCTATAAGAGTAAAAACCCATGATTTTGACACGTGACGTGGCGAGTCTTTAGACTGTTTGCTTATACAAGTGTTTTGATTGTCAAATGACCTGAGCAGAAATCACATATGGTTGTACAACAACAGCAACACCCGCCTAATGCAGCCGTTGTTAGAATCTTATCATGAGCGCAACATTGATGATTATTTGCGAGGAATTGCATTCAATGTGTTCTTTTGAGACCATGACACTTTCTCTGGCAACAGGCCTTGACTTTTGTGTGATCCTTGCTTTTTTGGTTTTAATCAATGACTTTATAGCTTATTGAGGACATTTTTGGCTAAATAAAATGAAATTATTATACATGCTGTTACTGTTGCGTTGTGGTTTAAATTGGGCGTGGGGGGTGATTTGTATGTTGGGGGAATTGACCTCGGTGGTGGAATTGTCTAAGGGGGGAATTGTCAGGGGGGGGATCTGGAAAATGTCCTAGAATCTTACAAGATCACAGAAAATGTATTAATTGTGTGAAACTCTAATGCTTGTTGAATAGATTGTGAACAGAGTAAATTTCTTTGTAAGTGGTGGATTCTTCTCTTTCTCTTGGTGCTGTTGCTTCTGTTGGGTTTGTTTGTGTGTAGTTAAAAAAATTTTGTTATTGAGTAGTCTATGTTTGATATGGTTTAAATGTTTAGTTGCCAATGTTTTTTGCTGTTAGAATAAGTATGTCACAACTGACATTTTAAAATTAATCAAACCAAATTGAGCGCGCACACACCGGTACATAGTTATTATGAAAGAAAGTCAAATTTATGTAGTAGCCAAGCAACAAACCACTATCACCCAATTAAACGTTCAAGAGGAGCACGAAAATAAATTTTTAACCCAATTGTTGTGCTTCTTCTATTTTTATTCTTTTCAGCCTCAATGAGAGAGGCGAGAATGGAACATAGAAATGACCCAATGGAGATTTGAACCCCTGACTCCACAATCCCCATGTGTGTATTTACCATATGTGGATTAGTGTACATGTCATGTATTTGTGTGTGTGATCACATGTGATAACCTGCATGTGTCTTTCATCCTACAGAGGAGATTGAATAAAGAAGTAAAAGAAAGGTAAAGGTCCTCTATCCAATTGGCCATATGGGCAGTGAATGGATTATTCACCGTCTGTTTCTCTACATAGATCTATGTCTCAGGGCTCAGTATTGGAAGGCGGAGTGCCACATACCCTCTCCTTCCACAGTTCTTTACCTCCCCCTACCATAAGTCAGGTTTCCATTTTACACCTGAGTGGATGTGAGGAAACAATGGGAGTAACAGTGTCCGTCTTTTCCCAATGACACAACACTGCGGATCAAATAGGAAATCAAACTCCCACCCCCCAAAAGCAATGTTACAATTGTCACTACAGTGGATCCTCATGAAGAGAGATAACAGTTATGTTCTCAATATTAATTATGATCTGCTGTAAGTGTCTTGGTCTTTTGACTAAGACAGTGATTCAGGAACATACATTTTTATTTATACACTGGTTTGTTTGTTTAGCCAGTCGTACATGGCGAAAGCCTATACGCAACGCTAAACTGAACTTCCAATCGAAAGAGAAAAATTGGCTAAGGTTGTATAAGTTGTTAACCATGTCTATCTCTTGCAACAATACAACTTAAAATAATTTTAACTTGCTGCAGTTGTTGATTTTGTTGAAATAATATCTCCTTGCATAACATTGTTCATTATAGTAATTCAAACTGTGTGGTTTTGTTTTTTAATAGCTTTATCTATCAATTTGCTGTACTGTGTGTTGTGTGCTGCAATGAACAGTTAATGAAGCCACAAAGTATAACTGTATTGGAAGATGAAGTTGTTTGAGTAAACATAGAGTTTGAGAAAGAAGAGAGAGAAAGAAAATGTGTGTGTGTGTGCGTGCGTGTTCTTTCTTCAGTTTCGTTTCTGTTCACCAGCAAGTGCATATAGATTGTGTGTGTGTATGTGTGTGTGTGCAAAGTGTTTCTGCATTCATCAATCAATCAATTACGTATTTGTCCCCATTTAAAACAAGGAAATTTGTCATGCAGTCGATCAATTTAATACAATAAACACAAAATACAATACATCAATACAGACATCTTAAGGTGTCCGCGCGCGTATACACCCACCACCACGGCAACACAGCGACAAGCCAGTCACACATAACTTGCCCATCACTGTGACGCCAGGGTGAAAGGGTGAAAACCACACACACACACGGAGACCCCAACATATTGAACATCTTCACACACACACACACACAGCGCACCACACACAACATATTGAACATTTCACAAACACACACACACACACAGAGAAGAGGGAGGCGCATACAATATTGGGAATGGTTAGGGACCCAACATTATGTGAAACTTGGGGTGACTTGGAGAGGGGTGGTGGTGGTAAATAAATGAATGCGAGGATAGAAATGGTGGGAAAGAGGGCAGTTCTTAATGTTTTTGATAGTCGCTTGTATCGACCCTAACTATGTCCAACTTCTTGTGAATCATGATTGGGTGTGTTGTCCATTGTTTCCTTAGTTGTGTTTCCATTGTTTTGCATGCAAATGTGTTTCCTTGCTTGAACGAGACCACACTGTAATTTCACCTAACGTTATAATTAAGTATTTTTGACTTTTGACTTTGACTTGACACACACGGACACATTGCAAGAATTCAACATGTTTCCAGATATAAAGACAATCATGTTGTACATGCTGGGTTTCAGAAAGCCTTCATGAGTTGCAGGTTGTCTTTTTCAGAGCTACACTGTTTATGTTATCTGCTCAGTCTGTGTTCTCTGTGCCCTGTGTCTGTATTTTTCTGTGGATTCTGTATTGCCTTCACCAAGGAAGTTATGGTTTTGTGTGAAGAACATAATTCAAAGTTATGAAAAGATTAGCGTAACATTTAGTGAGAATTTAACATCCCCTGGTCTGGTGCAAGCAGATGTGAGACATTTCTAAAATAAGATAGCATGGGTAAAATGCATAAAGCCATTTTCTTTATTAAGGTAAGTGGGATTATTTTTAGCACCGGTCATCAGTTATTGACTAATAAAATTTTGAAATGTCCTATTGTTTTTGTTGGTAAGAGGTCATATGACTTATTATGTTTACTTCATGTCTGTTACTGTGTTAGCAACTTTAATTATTTGGATGTGCGCTGCGACTGATTACAGTAATACTGATCAGATTGACTTTGGTGAGATAATAGACTAAAAATAATTGCCCTATTATTAATTGTTATTGTGCATAGCACTGTACTAACTTTTCTCATGCAACAAATGGATTACAAAAAAATATAAAAAAGCCACCCTTTTCTCATGTCATTCTTTGAACATGCAGTCTGTGAAACTACGTGATTGATTGCAACAGAGTGTCCTAAAAAACAGTTTTTGTTGCAGCCAAGTTGTATTTCCTTCTTTCTTTTTTTTTAACATTATGACTTATCGTTCTTACGAAAATGACCTATTATATTTTCTTCGAACTGGTCAATTGACCTATAATCTCCTGTGACAAGATTGACTCCTGTTATCGTCTCTAATTCTTCCCTCCTGCCATTGGACCCTCTAATCCTCTCCCTAGGATTCCTCTCCTGGATAATTTCTCTCATCTCTTCCCTCTCCTCTACAGAATTCCCCTAAACTGTCCCCTCCTCCTCCTGCCTCCTCTCCTCTCACTCGTACAGTTCTCTTACTCCCTCATCTCGTACCCCCCCCTTTTCTCCTCCTCTCCCCTCCTCCTCCCTCCTCCCTCCTCTCCTCCCCTCCCTCTCCTCTCCCTCTCCCTCTCATGAACTCTTCCCACTCTCTCTCTCTCCCTCCCTCTCCTCTCCCTCTGTTCTCCCCCTCACTCCCCCCAAAAACACCCCTCTCTCTCCTCCTCCCACCCTCTGTCTCTGGAAGATTTTGCGGGTGCACACACGCCCAACTCCCACACACGAAACAGATAACCACGGCCAACAACACAGATTGGGACGGTCATTGTGTTTTGTTGTGACAGTCTGACTACAACTTTTTGCCACGCCCACACGGCACCACACAACAACACACGCCACGAACACACCAACAATTTGGGTTCCCAGGCAACATCCCCACTTTAGAGGCTTTAAACAGGGAGGATCCCCAAAAGCCCATCCCTTCTCCCAGTTTTTCCCACCTTATCTGGTTCCCCCCTGGGACCTAGTTTTTGTCATTGTCATTCCCGACAGAATGATCTGTTTTATGATTTTCCATTCCTGTAGACTTTTACTGGTTTTTCAGCTTCCCCTTTCCCTTCACTGTTGGCCCAAACTACTGTCAGCCCTTCCTTATCCCTTTTTCCTTCCTTCCTCCCTTTCCCCTTCTGATGTCCTTTCTTTTCCTTCCTTCCCCCCTTTTTTTCCTTTCCTTTTTTCCCTTTGCTTTCCTTTCCCTTCTTTCACTATCCCCTTCCTTCCCCTTGCAGAAAAATGCCCGTTCACCCCCCTTTTAGAATTCCTTTCCCCTTCCCCCTGGCCTTCACCGGGGGGTCTTTCCTATCCCGCATCCCCCCCCCTTCCTGTCCCCCTGGGGGTCTTCCCTGCCTCTAATTTTTCCTTCCCTTTTCCCTTCCCCCCTTCCCTTTCTTCCTTTCCCTGTCCCCTTGGTACCCCTGGGTCCCCCCACGTCCCCCCCCCTTCCCCCTTGCAAGAAACCCTTTCCTTTTCCCCTTTCTTTCAGCCTTTTTACATTATTTGCTAAGCCTAACTATTTCGTAGTTAGGCGCGTAACGGCAGCATGACGCATCTACGCTCATAATTTGACAGGAAACTTTACCATCCCCGAAGAAGAAGCCTATCCCTAAGCACCCCCCCCTATTTCCTCCCCCCCCAACCCCGCATGAAAGAAATAAGGCAAAACACAACTATTTTGTATATCTACTAACTTCGCAATCAACCGAATCAACCATCCAATGTATCTAGACGGGGCCGGTTTCATTGTAAAACCTATCCTCCGAATTGCCCTGTCATTTTCACGGTTTAAGAAAACAAAAAAACCCCCCAAGCACCAAGCGTGAGGACATTATAAAACAATAACTCCGTTGAACGAGATTTCACAAAGTGGACCCCCTTTTAGTGAATTTCACAGTGCATTTTTGAAGATAGCATTAGAAACGAAACTTATTTTGAAAAAAATTTTGCTTAACTTTGAACTCTTTTCCACAGAGTTTGCAGTCCCCCCTTATTAAAATCCTAATAGGACCATGGGAAAGAAGCTTTTCCTAAGTTTTTTTAGCATTCCATGGCCTCAGTCTCATGCCTATCTCAACGACTAGAAATAGTGAGGCCCACTTTTTACAGTTAGCCCAAACTAAATCAGCCAATGATAAAAACTATTTATGTAAAGGGCCCGACGCCCTTTCGCCACTCCATCGAAACAGGCCCCCACCATCCCGCCAATCCGCTCATCATCATCCCAGCGGCCATGGGCGCCTCCCTAGGGCCTTGCAACCCACCTAAAAACCTAAAAATTTGTGGAACCCCAGCGCCACGAAGGGACCATTAAAGTACCCCCGCTGGGGCTAGTTTTCTCGTTTCTCACACAGGGCCCCTTTTGCCGGCAAAAGTCCCAAAAGAAAGTGGACCCAATTTTGGAGGGGTTAAGTACTTTTTGAGTATGGGGTCAGTTAAGTCTGTGTGGGAGTAACAATGTGTGTGTGTGTATTGTTCAATTCAATTGTAAACAGAAAGTAAAATAAATGTATTTCACTGTTTGGGTTGTTTTCTTGACCCACACATTCACACATTTGCAATAAAAATTAAATTGTTAATCCACATTTGGGACAATCTAAATACCAGGCAGCATGAGTAATGCTACAAACATTCCTACACACACTGGTAAACCTTTCCTTAGCAATTCAATGTTAACCCACATTTGGGACAATCTAAATACCAGGCAGCATGAGTCATGCTACAAACATTCCTACACACACTGGTAAACCTTTCCTTAGAAATTCAATGTTAATCCACATTTGGGACAATCTAAATACCAGGCAGCATGAGTAATGCTACAAACATTCCTACACACACTGGTAAACCTTTCCTTAGCAATTCAATGTTAATCCACATTTGGGACAATCTAAATACCAGGCAGCATGAGTCATGCTACAAACATTCCTACACACACTGGTAAACCTTTCCTTAGCAATTCAATGTTAATCCACATTTGGGACAATCTAAATACCAGGCAGCATGAGTCATGCTACAAACATTCCTACACACACTGGTAAACCTTTCCTTAGCAATTCAATGTTAATCCACATTTGGGACAATCTAAATACCAGGCAGCATGAGTCATGCTACAAACATTCCTACACACATTGGTAAACCTTTCCTTTGTGAAACAAACCAGACTAGTACAAAGACATGCTGTCCTCATCTCTTCTCCCATCAGTTCATTATATTGTTCACACTTTTCTAACAACACTTCTCTAACATACAATGACACACACTATTTTGTACATCTTACGGGCACACATTTCCTTTAGCAACTTTTTGCAAATCACCAAATATGAATCGAAATACTGGAATAAAAATGTGTGCTCATATGTAAAACAACAACAGCAAAATAAGATAATATATTTACAGCAAAGGAAAACATGTCCAAAGTAATCTGCGAGCAAGTGTGTGGGTGTGTACACACACACTAACTCATACACATGGGAATATATGTTACAGTAAATTTACAAAATGGTCCCCAGGAAATTTGCAAATTTCCTAAAATTTTCAGGAATAAAGAAACTTTTTGGTCGCAAATTTTCCTGTTTCACTCATCGGATTTTGCAATAGTTGCTCATTTTAAATTTGGAGGTCCAGGAAATTTGCAAATTTACTGAAATAACCATTTGAGACAATCAATTGCTATGCAAGCCAAGACATTAGAAAATGTACTGTGAGTTAGTGTGTGTGTGTGTGTGGTGTGTGTGTGTGTGTGTGTGTGGTGTGTGGTGTGTGTGGTGTTGTGTGTGTGTGAGAAAAACAGAGAGGGAATTAAGTATAGGCCAGGGAAGCTGTAAAGCAGAAAACTCATCATTTCAACAGAAACAAGTTATTTGTGGTTTGAGAAGAAACCCATGTATTTCCTCTTCAATTCATAATGAAGAAGCATAACGAGAACCTCTCTCTCTTGTGTGGCGTCTGTCTGTCTGTCTGTTCTCTCTCTGTCGGTCTGTTTGTCTCTCTCTCTCTCTCTCTGTCTCTCTCTATCTCCAACTATCTGTATCTTAAAACAGCACCCCATTATAAAGGCGCAGGGTTCTCAGTCTGGGGGAAAAAGTATTGTCTTATAGTCCTTAAAATATGGTACCCAAGTAACTATTATATCTGAACCATGCTTTCCTCTTCAAGTATATTATTTATAAAATTAAAAAAAAGAGAAAAAATTAAGAAGGGTTATTGCAAAATGTCCATATTCATTAGAAGAACCAAAGTTCTGTTTGAGACAAACTTAAAATAACTTCTCTTTTTTTTCCAGCTGAAAAAAAAAGAACTGTCTTACTTTTTGATACATTGTGACTGTTGTTTTAATACAATTACCCAATCACATTATAATTTCTGGTCTACACGGCACACACGCAAAAATGAAACACTGTTTGCATTTTTAAATGCAAGAAAAAATAAAACATGTATTGCAAATCTGAATGTTCCGATTCATTTTGTTGACTATGGCTTCAGCATGCATTAGGAATTTTCACAATTCATATTTTTTTTTTCCCCAAAAAAATTGACAGCCTTTTTCATACAGTGTCAAGATCTTGTAATATTGCCATCATTCTCACATACATGCAGTTTCTTGGGAACCACAATGTGTGTTACTGCAGCATACAGCGTTACTGGTGTTCACTCTCTATGTGCGCCTTCAGCTGATATGAATATTTGAAAGCAGCAGGGACAGTGAGGACAGCTGTGAGGTTTCTGTCCAGTGTGGGTCAGACGGTGTCCTGCGAGATGGTGGGCCAGGGTGAAGCCTTTCCCACAGTCTGAACACACATGGGGCTTTACTCCAGTGTGGGTCAGACGGTGTTGTGCTAGATTACTGGACCTGGGCAAAGCCCTTTCCCACAGTCTGAACACACATGAGGGTTTTTTTCCCCTCTCTCTCCCAATGTGAAACAGACCACTGTCCTTTTTTAGGTTCTCTTAGATCGCACAGCAAAACCTTTCCCACAGTCTGGACACACATGGGGCTTTTCTCCAGTGTGGGTCAGTTGATGTTGTGCCAGATTACCGGACCGGGCGAAACCTTTCCCACAGTCTGAACACACATGGGTTTTTTCACCTGTGTGAATTCTCCTGTGCACTCTTAATTGGCCAATGTCAGAGAAAGCTGCCCCACAGACATCACAGACATAGGGTTCTGGCATCTTCATGAACTGACTTTATGTGGAGCATGTAAGTGATTTGAAATGCTTAAAACTACTGTCACAGTGTGGACACTTGTAAGGCCTCTCCCCTGTGTGGATTTTCTTGTGTCTTGTTAGGTGAAAAGCTCGAGTAAATTTTTTACAACACACATCACACACAAAAGCTTTATGATTGCTATGTGACAGTTTGTGTGTCTTCAAATTACAAGCCAGAGTAAAACACTGACCACAAATGTCACACACAAACGCCTTAACACCACTATGAATCAATTTGTGTCTCTCCAGTTCGCTGGGCTTAGTGAAAGTCTTTCTGCACACATCACACACATGCTGTTTCCTTCCACCGCTCCCCCCCTCATTTTCTTTCCATCTTTATCACCAGCATAATTATTGTCATCTTTTCTTTTAGTTATTTTTCTGTCGCCATGGCTATCTACCTCCTTATCTATGTCTGTGTTGCTACAGTTACCAGCATCACATCTGTCAGGTGTGGAGGACCCAGGTAACACCATGTGCAGTTTCTCTCCATGAACTGACGCCAGGTGGAGTTCCAAACTGCTGACCAGCACAAAGGCAGCAGAACAATGCTGACACACACGACCTCTTTTCAGAGACAGCAGTGACCCAGAAGTGTTGTCAGACATGGGCTGTACTGTGCTGTAGACAGCTGAGGGCTGATCTGGTGAATCTTCCTCCATGGACCATGCTGGTTCCTGCTTTTGTGAAAGACAAAAAAAGCACAACAAAATACTTCTTTTTCGTCTGCGTTCCCAGGCCATATGGGCCATAATGGGTAGCGGTACATATGTGTATGGTTTTTTTCAGTTTTCACTGGTCTCCCCACTACGTACAGCCAACACATTCCGATTTCAGAGGAGCTCAAGGGAGAAAATTTATTTGGAAGATTTTTTTGGAGAGAAAAAAAAGGCAGGAGAATAGGGCCAATAAGTCAGAAAGATAGTAGATGATAAAAAAGGCAAGGGCAAAAAAGGCAGAGTCAAAAGAGAGTGTGCAGATTAGAGGAAGTTACAAGCACAGAACTTCCAGAAGGGTGGGGGAACTATTTGTACCTAAAAGATCCCCCGGTATCCCCACGGGGACAACAAAATACAAAATGTTCCTTTCAGTCACCATCTTTGTAGATTTTCACATTTGCTGGTGCTCTGTCATAGCATAATCTTTTATGCAACATAATTTGCTACGCACTTGGAAGTCCGACAAGGGTGGGAACCACACACAGTTAAAAACCATGGTGTGTGTGTGTTTGTGTGTACCCCAAGTCAGACATATCTGTTGTTTGTTGTTGTTGACGTACCCTGGCTAAAAGGACTCCAGGGATCATCTCAACAGCCGAAGCACTTGAACACTATGGCACAACAAATGCATTAGCTAGGGATGAGAACATTACGTGTGAAACCGTTTTTGATTACCCCGCCATGTGGGCAGGCCACTCTCCATCTTCGGGGGAGTCAGTCATGTCTGACCATGACTCCCAGACAGCAGGGGATGCCACTGTTCTTCTGGAGAGCTGGGATGATTCTTTTGTCGTTGAAAAGCCTTCCCCAGGGAACACCCCCACTCTTTCACCAAACGGACGTAAAGACACACTGACCCTGCAAGATTAAGTCCCTTGTTTTTTTCTGGCCGTGTGTGACCCACATACAAATCCCCCCATATGCAAACGAGGCTGCTCTTCAAAGTCTCTGTCTTGTTTTTGATATGGGGGAATTTGTATGGGAGTCACATTCTGGCCAAAATAAGATTTCTTACCAGCGAGAGAGGGAAACACGTGAAAACCGTGATTTTCACTCACAGATGTGGTGGGTCTTTAAGAACAGCTGTCACTGGTGAAGTTCCCCCCCCAAAGCCAACTAATCCCCTTGGCTGCAGCACAAAGATTCAGTGCCCATGCCTCCTAGTTTGACGGTCATAGTCATTGACCAAAGTCTAAACTGTACCCACTATCAGGATTTTCCCTTGACTGCTATTAGGATTATAGTCAGTGCCCATGCCTCCTAGTTTGACAGTCATAGTCATTCACCAAAGACTAAACTGTACCCACTATCAGGATTTCCCCTTGACTGCTATTAAGTTTACAGCCAGCAAACAATTTGACTTGGCTACAACCTACAAAAAGCACACAATAACAGTGACTGTAAAAATACAGGAGACGCTGATAGTACTCACATTGTGTTCAGTCCTGTCCCTGGGAACACCTGCAACACACAATTATCAACTGTTTACTCTGGATATCAAAACACATTTAACCCTTTCAACACCAGCCATTTTTCAGCCAAAACTTTCCATTAAATTGACCCGGGTAGAGAAAAGATATTGTCTGCAATATTGGGGATTCCTCTCTGACATACATAAAATAGGGTCTATCCTTACCTCCCAAAATAAGAACATAAGGTCACTGGATACCAGACCCTCATTTCTTGCCTTTTAGTGACATTTGTGTTAAATCACTGTGATGCCAAGAGGCGATGAAAGGGTTAAACCATATTTTTTCAAAACATTGAAGCGCTACTGTTTTTAAAATTTTTATATTACTGGTGTTTTATTCATCTTGTACTAAAAAGGAAAAATGCAAGAAAAATGTTCCTCTATTTGCAGCTTTAACATATTTTTTCCTTTATTTATAGATTTTTTTAATTTTAAAGTTTAACTACTTTGAACATAATAAAATATGCTAAAGACAAAGTCATATGACAACATTTCATAAATTAGTGAGCTTATCCCTCTTTCTATCTGTTTTTACATTTGTTACAACTTGCTTCTAACATTAACCATTTCAAAAACCTCCTAGATAGTTATCCCAAAATTTATGTATTGAAATACAATTATGATTAATTAAGACAACAATGATTGTTCAAAAAGCGTCACAGCTATGCCAATCTAATTGCTAAACAAAATCACTAAAACGAACAATCAAAAGAAAGGGCACATCAAGAGGCCACGAGGCCTGGCTGCCATGAAGATCTGACCTGACCTGACCTGACCTTGTTAGATGTCATACAGTGCTCACACACTGTAAGCGCATGTACACACATACCTGTAAGTTCCGCACGGAAACCCTATAAATAAGTGAAAGAAAGAATTAGAGTGTCACCCCACAAATGACAGCTCAGTGGACAACACCAACAGCTCCCACCACAGCCAGTCAGACAAGGTTGAAAAAGACAAGCAGTAGCTTGTTGAAAATTACCAAAGGTATTTTTATTTTATTTTTTGTTTCTTTTTCTTTATTTAAATGACTGTGAGCAAGAACACAAGAAAATATGAAAGAAAGAAGGACAAAATAAGTGCATGCGTTTCCATGCGGAAACACGTCCGCTTATTTTTCTTTCTTTCTTTTACTTGTTTACGGATAAGTGCATGGGCTTTCCATATCTAATATGTACGCAGCCTCACCCATTACACCATGATGTCTGCTGAAGACAGTCAAAGTGCCACTGACCTGAACTCTGTAGTCCACTGAAGTTCATAGTCAGCCTCACTCACTACACCATGATGTCTGTTGAAGACAGTCAAAGTGCCACTGACCTGAACTCTGGTGCTCTGTGGTCCAATGAAGTTCATAGTCATCATCGGAATCGTCCAACTCTGTCTTGATGTTGACCTCTGACATCTCTGCTTCATCAGGGAACGCCATTGGGTCACAATGTCTGAAATCACGTAACACAGGGAACTGAGCCGATCATTTTTTTTCATCAGTTTGTTTGTTGTTGTTTTCGTTCCCCAGCTTAAACACTCTGGGGGCACTCCCAGTGCCATGCGAACATTTCGCATGGCCTTGGGTGGGAAGATTATGTGTATGGCTGCTTTTAAAGGGCCCCGCGCTGCCATACTCCGACTTCAGGGGACTTTTCATCAGTTTGAGCTATGATATTCTTTCAATTCAAGTAATATTATTTCCTGTGTGTGAAAACTCCAGGGCCTACCAATTCAATGCCAAAGTCTGAAAAAAAGGATCCCCACCCCTTTTTTTCAACAGTAAAAGCACCAGTTATCTAAAATGCCAATGCCAAAGTCTAAAAAAAGGACCCCACCCCCCTTTCTCAACAGTTAAAGCACCAGAGTTATCAAAATACTGATGCCAAAAGTCTGAAAGAAAGGAGAAGCACCTCAAAACATATAGTATGCACTCTCCCTCTCACACTCCTCCCCTCCCTCCCACCCCCTCCCCAGGGCTTCAAAAAAAAGATAAAACCTATTTTACACATTCTCTCACCTCAAGCTCAGAGATAAATCCTGCTTCTTTCCTGGCCTCTGATCCCCAGATGATACAGAACCAGCTTGAACTGCAGTAGTGTCCTCAGTCCATGTCACAGTTTTCACTGGCTGAGATGGAGAAGTAGCTTCAGCAGCACGACACATAGCGATGCAGGTCTCCAGATTCAGATCAGCTTCTTGCAACAGTCGCTTTCTGGTAGAGCTGTCTTTGATGCCTAAGACAATCCTGTCTCTCAAAAGACTGTCTTTCAAGCAATCGCAGAAATTACAGGTTGAAGCAAGAGTGCACAGAGCAGCAATGTAGTCATCCACAGTCTCATGAGCCTTCTGCTTTCGAGTGTTGAACACATATCTTTCATAAGTTTCATTGGTCTTTCCAAGGAAGTGATTGTCCATGATGATATTGTCCACAGAGTGATCTGCTGATAGCTGCATTGCACTGGACAAGGTGATAGAAAATCCTTTGGGCCAGACTCCAGAGACGACACTGAGACAATGAAGTTGAACAGAAACAACAAAGACCTTCTGTTCACAAGCAATTCATTGATTTGCTGTGATCATTCAGTCTTGCAAAGGTTACGTTAGGTTAGGATGTAGCAGTTATCGCGTTTACTCGTAAAATATTTGATTTTATCAATAAAATACTGATTGCAAAACCAAATGACCTTAACAACTTAGACAACATTAGCATTGATTCTCTTTTTACACTGTCCCATTTATCACAGCACTAGAAATGAAGAGGGAAAATTACACATACAGCATTGTAATAGTACTAATACTAACAAGCGTTTACGTCTTAGTATCGAGTTGCTAACCTCTGGAATTTACTAACAACTAACCTAAAAAGAGCACCAACACTAAATACCTTCAAAGATCTCCTTGACAAGTTTGAAAATTTTAGTCAACTATTTTTTTAACATGATGATTGAATTACAATCATAATTTTAAAAGGCATGCTTTAAGCAAACAAAACAATGACCAATGATGGGACGTTTATAAGCTGCAAGGCTTAGGCTTGAGCCAGTCCCACACTATACTATACTGTCAGTCCCAAGGACTGATAATTTTTGCTAGGACTGATAAATTGTTTAACAGAGGCTTTGATATTATGATTTTCACTGATTTGTGTTTCCCTGGGACTGGTTTCGATACCGGTTGTTCGGGGGCATTATCGCTGATGGGACTGGTTTTCAAAATTCCAAGCGCGATTAGTGTAGGGACTAAACATTGCCGTGAGGCTTTCAAATGTCCCATCCTTATATCATATCATATCAGAGATACGGCATATTATTATGCCATATAGGCTTAGCCTTTTGCCTGCTCTTTCAAGTCATTCATGTTTGTTTTTGTTTTTTAAATATTCCGGGCGCAACAAAGCGCGGCACCGTATTGCTTCTTATATTTAAATGAAAGTAACGTTTGTCTGGAAGCTATAATCCTCCCAGTGTCTATCTAGGCCTAACATGTTTTAAAAACTATTGAATTGAGTGTTCCTGCAGTTACTATATTACTGGGTAAGAAATTCCAAGGATTAATAACTCTGTTAGTAAAAGATGTACATAGGTATTAGTCCTGGTAAATGGTTTGTTAATCTTCAAGGGATGGCATCTGGC
>CM065709.1:2748931-2761431 GCA_017654935.2 Phymorhynchus buccinoides | reverse complement strand
CCTTGAATTCAGGGTCTGATATCCAATATTTGTGTTCTTGATTTGGGGAGTTAAGGATAGGCCTTTTCTTTAAGCATGTAGTAAAGGAACCCCCAATGTTTCAGACAAAATATTTTCTTTACCCAATGTGTTTATTGGATAATTTGGGCTAAAAAATGGCTGGTGGCGAAAGGGTTAAGTGACACATTGATTCAGCAACGCATCACAAAGTTGAAGCTTCCACTCCAAGTAAGTTGTCTTTAACTGTAAAGTACCGTATTTTTCGGACTATAAGGCGCACCTTCGTATAAGGTGCACCCAAATTTGACCCAAATTTCATATTTTGTTACTCTGTTTGGTAAAGGTAAAGATGTGCCACCCCCTCTGTATTTCTCGGTTAATTCCATTTTTCTGTTTTTGCCTTTCTTACCAAACATAGAGCTGTATTTTATGAACCTTTTCAGCTTATTATCTTTTTGGAATACTAACCCTAAATCCCTAATCCCTACCCCCCCAACCCCCCCCCCCCCCCCCCCCTATAAGACGGAAAAACGTAATGAACCACGACTGTGACAAATGCCGCGGTGTACTGCACTACATGGGGGGGGGGGGGGGGGGGCTATTAGATAATGGCGTTTATCATGACTACAATTAGTTATTGAAGAAAGATAATTAGCTGAAAATGTTCATAAAATACAGCTTCATGTTTGGTAAGAAAGGCAAAAACGGAAAAATGGAATTAACCGAGAAATGTAGGGGGGGGTGGCACATCTTGACCTATGCCCTATATTTACTTACTATTTTCTTAGCATTATTAAATCGAAATGTCGACACTGTTACCGAGCTTTTTGTTTTGATTTTTCTCCCTCCTCAGACCTACTATTGTCTTAGTCATATTATAAGGTGCAGGGGACTGACTCTGGGGAAAAAGTATCGCCTTATAGTCTGATGAAAAATACGGTAAGTGCCATGGAGTTTCAACTGTATTTTCTCACTCACTTTTTTTTTTAGGAAACACATCTTTGATTTACACAATTAGACATGGGCTAAAAGTAATAAAACACACAAATATACATGTATTATCAGATACCATTTCTTTTATTTTGGGTAGCTGTCTTTTTTAAATTAAAGTCGCAAAATAAGAAATTAATGATTATTGTAAGCAGTCATATTCATCACGTTCAGAGGATTACTGACAGATGCCTCAGATTACTGATTTCAATGCCAAGGATTACTGACAGTGACAATTTGGGATAAACGTAGGATGTCCTGTTTCCTGCCTTAAAATGATGTCCCCCACATTGTGGGTGGGTGGGTGTGCGCGCGTGTGTGGGTGTGGGCGTGTGCAAATTAATAGTGTTGTGGCTGTATTGTGAATGTTTGTGATAGTTGATATTGTAGTAGCTTATTTATAATATTATGTATTTATTAAAAATACATTGTGAAGCGCTGTGAGCTCAAGAGAGAAAGGGTGCTCTCATAAATGATTATTTATTATTATTATGATTAAACACCTGTCATTATTGACATTGGTGGACGATTCTTGAAAACTCACCACCACAGTGGACACACACACACCAGAGACAGGTCACACACACACACACACACACACAACACACACACACACAATGGGGAACATACACACACACAACACACACACACACACTACACACTTTGACACACACACACACACACATGGACAATGGGGAACAGTGAATTGATGAGGTACCCTGTGGATAATGCAACAATTAATAGTGTTAAGCAAAGTATTGTACAAATAAAAACCATGTAATACATGCAAAAAGAAAGAATAATATTCAGTCTATTTCTTAAAAATACATCGACTAGAGAGGAATAAACAAAGGTAGTGTTATGTGTGCTTTCAGACATGATGACCCAATGCCGTCAACCCATGATGTAATGGGTAACAGATGTGCACGGAGGTACCAAACTTCAACACAGAGGTGTACGATTCTGATGATGCACTCAGCATCTTCAGTGGACTGTCTTCAAGAGCACCAGAGTTGGGGAACAGTGTGTGTGCACTGTAGGACACATTTGACTGTCTTCAACAGACATCATGGTATAATGGGGAACAGTGTGTGTGCACTGTAGGACATCTACCAACTTTGACTGTCTTCAACAGACATCATGGTGTAATGGGGAACAGTGTGTGTGCACTGTAGGACATCTACCAACTTTGACTGTCTTCAACAGACATCATGGTGTAATGGGGAACAGTGTGTGTGCACTGTAGGACATCTACCAACTTTGACTGTCTTCAACAGACATCATGGTGTAATGGGGAACAGTGTGTGTGCACTGTAGGACATCTACCAACTGTGACTGTCTTCAACAGACATCAGGTATAATGGGGAACAGTGTGTGTGCACTGTAGGACATCTACCAACTGTGACTGTCTTCAACGGACATCATGGTGTAATGGAGAACAGTGTGTAGGACATCTACCAACTTTGGTAACTTCAACACACATCACAGTGTAATGGGAACAGTGTGTGTGTATTAAACTATTGTAACTTAGTTCTGCCGAAATCTGAAGACATAAAGAAAGGGGAATAAATCATCATGATGTAGTAGTAGTAGTAGTAGTAGTAGTAGTAGTAGTAGTAGTAGTAGTAGTTGAGTAGGGACCAAACAAGCCGTGAAGCTTTTCATGCAGTCCCATGCTACTGCATGTGGACTTTTGGTGTGCAGTTTTTTATAGTTTCAATTCATTAGAATAGTTCAATATTAACACACCTCTTACCATAATTGATGATTGTCTGTGTAGACTAAACAGTTGATGACTGTCTGTGTAGACTAAACAGTTGATGACTGTCTGTGTAGACTAAACAGTTGATGATTGTGTACACTAAACAGTTGATGATTGTCTGTGTACACTAAACAGTTGATGATTGTCTGTGTACACTAATCAGTTGATGATTGTCTGTGTACACTAAACAGTTGATGATTGTCTGTGCACACTAAACAGTTGATGATTGTCTGTGTACACTAAGCAGTTGATGATTGTCTGTGCACACTAAACAGTTGATGATTGTCTGTGTACACTAAACAGTTGATGATTGTCTGTGTACACTAAACAGTTGATGATTGTCTGTGTACACTAAACAGTTGATGATTGTCTGTGCACACTAAACAGTTGATGATTGTCTGTGCACACTAAACAGTTGATGATTGTGTGCACTAAACAGTTGATGATTGTCTGTGTACACTAAACAGTTGATGATTGTCTGTGTACACTAAACAGTTGATGATTGTCTGTGTACATTAAACAGTTGATGATTGTCTGTGTACACTAAACAGTTGATGATTGTCTGTGTACACTAAACAGTTGATGATTGTCTGTACACTTACAGTTGATGATTCCCTGTGCACACTAAACAGTTGATGATTGTCTGTGTACACTAAACAGTTGATGATTGTCTGTGTACACTAAACAGTTGATGATTGTCTGTTACAGATGTTCCCTGTTGCAGGATAGAGCAGAAGCATGTGAGTACATTTATCACCTCCTCTATGTGTTTGTGTGTGTTTGTGTGCATGCGCACGTGTGTGTGTGTGTGACACATCAGCATCATGCTTTTGCTTTCATTCTAGATTCATGAAACTTTCATAGCTTAAAAAATTATCTGCATTTAATAATAATAATTTCACTTATATAGCGCAATACAAATCATGCTAAAAGCAAGCTCTCGGCGCTTTACAAACATTGATAAAACCATGTAAAAATATAAATTAAAAATTAACACATTGACACACCATGTTTCATAACAATGATATAGAATAATAGTAACATTATTTAATAACACATAACACATGAGAGAGAGAGAGGAGAGAGAGGGGAGGAGGTGGAGGGGTCAGGGTAAGGAGGTGGACGGGGGGGGGGGGGGGGGGGGTTCAGGGTTAGACACAAAAAGGCGGAGACAAGTGGGCAGGGCAAACTTTGACAGGAGTAAGACGGAGAGGCAGAGAGAAAGAGAGAGAGGGGGGGAGGGAGGGGGAGAGAGAGAGAGAGAGAGGGGAAGGGAGGGAGAGAGAGAGAGAGAGGACAGGTAGACAGAGCGTAAGGAAACAAAGAGAACATAATAAGAAATGCTAAGAAAAAAGCACTAAAAACCTTAAGCAATATACATTCACATTTCTAAGATAAAAGCACTAAAACCATTTCTAAGATAAAAGTTCTAAGACTTTAAGCAATACAAATTCAATTCAAACCCCCCCCCCCCCCCCCCCCCCCCCCTTCCCCGCTCTCCCCCCTTCCTCCGTTTCCCTCTGTTAAAACCAAAACAATTCAACTAGCATAATAAACACATTCAAAAAACATTATTCACTAGAAGAATACATGGGGGAAAAAAGAAGTATGCATACAAAGACACACAAACTCATGCGCATGACTGACATCAGGGCAAAACTGTGTTTTACAGATGTTTGTTGAAGAGGTGTGTTTTCAGGTGTTTTTAGGTGTGTTTTCAGGTGTTTGTTGAAGAGGTGTGTTTTACAGATGTTTGTTGAAGAGGTGTGTTTTCAGGTGTTTTTTAAAGGTGGGTAGAGACTGGATTTGGCGGAGATCTTTTGCCTCTCTTGAATTTATCGTCAGCCCCCAAAGACTGAAAATATGTTGAAGGTCTTCATGGCTTCAGTGAAGTCTTTCAGAAATCAACTGACTGTTCAACATAGCGGTTTAGCCCCATATTGCTGACACAAGACGTAACAGCTTCTGTCTATGAAACTGCCGCACCAATTCACCTGAATTTGTATTAGCGATCAAGTGCAATACAATAACAGTGACGTCTTTCATACCATTTTAATCCTCTTTGACATCATCACTGGTTTCTGAGAGGCCAGCATGTAAATTATGCTTTTCTGGGTTATGTCTATGTCTTGTTGTTGTTGTCATTCCCTGGCTTAAAAACTCCAGGGATGATACCAACAGCCGAAGCAATTGAACACTATGGGACAAAAGCTGGGTTATGTCTTAATCTTAGGATTTTGGTTTCGCTCAAATGACTGAGGTGAGCAGAGCATTGGAGGTGCGTTTTTATTCATTAGTCATGTCTGGACACTGCTATACATGTACCATTAAACTTATCGGCACAGTGTGCAAGTGCCTCCCATTTGAACACTTTACTCCAATTTCATGTACCGTCTGAAACGGTCTCCTATCGGCGCATTTTTAAAGCAGTGCTTCATATTTTTGCATTGAATAAGTGTGCAGACATTGGACTGCACTATCATTTCATCACAAAGTTTATAAATGATAAATGATACTGAAAACAGAGTCTGGAAATGTTGCGTTTGATTTGTGTTTCTTTTGCCCTAGAGTTTTATCAATTTTGGGCATTGTGATTGAGAAAGCATTTAAGACAACCTTGAATGTCTATTTTCACAGAACCAGGAACCAGCATGGTCCATGGAGGAAAACTCACCAAATCAGCCCTCAGCTGTCTACAGCACAGTACAGCCCATGTCTGACAACACTTCTGGGTCACTGCTGTCTCTGAAAAGAGGTCGTGTGTGTCAGCGTTGTTCTGCTGCCTTTGTGCTGGTCAGCAGTTTGGAACTCCACCTGGCATCAGTTCATGGAGAGAAACTGCACATGGTGTTACCTGGGTCCTCTACACCTGACATATGTGATGCTGGTAACTGTAGCAACACAGACATCGATAAGAAAGTAGATAGCCATAGCAACAGAAAAATGACAGGAATGAAAGTCGATGATAATGATACTGGTGATAATGGTAAAAAGAAGAAAAGACAGTGTATGTGTGATGTCTGTGGAAAGTCTTTCACTTGTTCTAGTCATCTGAATAGGCACAAACTGATTCATGGTGGTTTTAAGGCATTTGCATGTGACATGTGCAGTAAGAGTTTTAGTCAGGCTGGTCATTTGAAGGTACACAAGCTGACACATGGCAGCTCTAAACCTTTTGTATGTGATGTGTGCAGTAAGAGTTTTACTCTGGCTAGTAACCTGAGAAGACACAAGAGAGTCCACACAGTGGAGAAGCCTTACAAGTGTCTATACTGTGACAGTGCTTTTAAAAATCCATACACTTTGCCACTCCACATAAAGTCAGTTCATGAAGTTGCCAGACCCCATGTCTGTGATGTCTGTGGGGCAGCTTTCTCTAGGGCTGCTGAGTTAACAGTGCACAGGAGAATTCACACATGTAAAAAATCTCACGTGTGTTCAGACTGTGGGAAAAGTTTTTCTCAGCCCAGTGCTCTAGCACAACATCGTCTCACTCACACTGGCGAAAAATCTCATGTGTGTTCAGACTGTGGGAAAGGTTTTGCATGTTCCAATTATCTTGCCAAACATCATCTGACTCACACAGGTGAAAAACCCTATTTGTGTTCATACTGTGGGAAAGGTTTTTCCCAGTCCGGTTCTCTAAATACACATCGTCTGACCCACACTGGACAGAAACCTCACAGCTGTCCTCATTGTCCTTACGCTTCCACTATCCCACATAATTTAAAGAGACATATACTGAACAAACATTAGTGACACTGTCTTCTTTATTGACCCTTAACCCTTGAAGAAACATATACTGAAATGACATTGGTTTAGATGTGCATGTGTTGGTGGTTGGGTAGGTTGGAGAATGGTTTAGATGTGAGTGTATTGGTGGTTGGGTAGGTTGGAGAATGGTTTAGATGTGCATGTATTGGTGGTTGGGTAGGTTGGAGAATGGTTTAGATGCGAGTGTATTGGTGGTTGGGTAGGTTGGAGAATGGTTTAGATGTGCGTGTATTGGTGGTTGGGTAGGTTGGAGAATGGTTTAGATGTGAGTGTATTGGTGGTTGGGTAGGTTGGAGAATGGTTTAGATGTGAGTGTATTGGTGGTTGGGTAGGTTGGAGAATGGTTTAGATGTGAGTGTATTGATGGTTGGGTAGGTTGGAGAATGGTTTAGATGTGCGTGTATTGATGGTTGGGTAGGTTGGAGAATGGTTTAGATGTGAGTGTATTGGTGGCTGGGTAGGTTGGAGAATGGTATGGTTGGGTTGGAGAATGGTTTAGATGTGCGTGTATTGATGGTTGGGTAGGTTGGAGAATGGTTTAGATGTGAGTGTATTGGTGGTTGGGTAGGTTGGAGTATGGGCGTTTGATGGACAGAGATTTGTGTGTGTGTGGGTGGAGATCTTTTAGTAATGCTATATTCTGTAGTTTGTGACTGATGGATAATTGATTTGTATGTTATCTGTTTTGAAAGTATTGTTATAATCTATATATTTTATTTTAATTTGAACTGCCTTGTGTGTATGTGTGTGTGATTTGTGTGGCTGTAAGGCATATGTTTTATTGTTTGATTTTGTATGTGTATCCTGAACAATGTCCAAAAACTAACGAATGGCATCAGAAGTCGAAAAACAAAAACATGGAATCAGTTCAGCTAATGTTTTGTTGTTGGTGTTTGGGTTTTTTTGTCCCTTATATTTGTGTCAACAGAAGCTTGTTCTCCATATTCCTTCAGCTCTGTTGATTGTGGGCCATAGCTGTTTGTTTGTTGAGAGAGAGTTGCCTTGCGTTGGCCTACACACACACAAAAATGCTACGGGGTGTCGCAAGTGCGTGGCATTGCTGGTGACGGACATGTCTGCCGCCCGGCGACGCCCTTGTTCCTCATTAGTTTTGTTTACTGTAACTGTAAGCTGGTTTGCATGCAATTATTTGGCATCTTTGTTGTACATTATGTTGGTGTTTTCTGTTTTGTTGTTGTTGCTGCTTTCATTCACCTTTTTCTTTTCTTGTTTTTAATGTACTATGGAAGATGGTGTGCTTTAAGACCATATATTTCTGTATATAGTTTTCAAGCATATATTATTGTCTGCTTCCTCTGGGGTTTTTCTTAGTGTATTTTCATGTGATGGTGTGTTTTAAGACCACTATTATCAGTTATTTCAACTTTGCAATGGTACATGGCTTTTGGCCTCTTGAGGGTTTTTTTTTTGCCCACAAGAGACTGCTAGGTTGAAAGCCTGTCTTGATTTTGTATCATAAATGTTCTTAGATTGTTCGTAAGTTGTGGTGAACTTGTTGCTGACAGTGTCAAGTTTATGAGCTTTTGGAATACATGACTTGAAGCTGTCACTGAAGAAGGAAACCAGTGGAATACAGCTGTGTTCGTTGTGATTTGCTGAGGGGAGGTCTCCCTTGCTTTATCATGTGATGTCCCACACTGACCATGGTGGGTCACTGGGTGGAGCCCCACACCTTAAACTGGCCTTTCTCTCCAATGGCTTTTGTCATTGGTTGACATTAGCCTGAAGCTGGGGCCAACAGTAAAGTGACAGTGAGAGCTGTAGGATAGAGGATGTTCTGCAGTAATGGAAAATCACTGTACAGCTTAGTGTTTCCTGAATGACTATGATTCACATTCAAACTAAGAGGCATTAGCTCTGGCTCTTAGTGCTGCAGCCTTGGGATTGGTTGGCCTTTGGGGACCTTCTCCAATCCCAGTTGTCCTAAAGTCCTCTTGGCTGAGAGAGTGGGGATGTACCTGGGCAAGGCTTCTCCGCTATAAACAGATTTGAGCCCAGCCCAGTTGGAATGCCTTGCTTGGTTGTTGTTCATTGTGTTTCTTCAGGTGTGAATGTTGTACATGCTGGGTTTCAGAAAGACCTCATGATTTGTGTGTTGTCTTTTTCAGAGATACACTGCAAGATGTTATCTGCTCAGTCTGTGTTATCTGTGCCGTCTGTGTGTTTTTCTATGTGGATTCTTTATTTCAGGGGTGTTTGTATCTTTTGGGGTTTCATTCATTTGATTGTTGTATGGATGTTTTACATAATTAGTGCTACTCCTTTTGACTTTGGATCTTTGTTCATGAAACACTTTGAAACATTAATAAACAATTGAACTTTTAATTCGGTCTGATGTGTTACGTTGAGTGGATGTTGATCTGTGTTTGTGTGATGTGTTCCTATGTTGTGCATTCAATTACACACACACCATACACACACACACACACACACACACACACACACACACACACACACACCACACACACACACACACACACACATGCCCACACACAGACATACACCAGTTAATCCAAATCGAAACAATATATATATTCACAAATTGTAAATGGCATAAAAGCTTTCTATTTCTCTCAAAAATAAACAAAATGTCACATACACAAAACATGCTTTCAAAATCCATACCAAGCATTCATCTGCTCACTGCATTCTGCAGGCACTTAGCATGAATCAAGATTTTGTTTTGAGAGATACAAGAAACACATGTTAACTCATTCGCATCGCAATAAGTTTGACTTATTTAAAAAAACCTCACAAATCACTCCAGCCATACACACAAACAAAACATACATAAACAAAAGATTACAGGTTTTTACTTCAGGCTTAGACATGGGGAAGTGGTAGATCAGACTTTTTTCTATATATAGACTTTATATAGAAAAACTCTACACCGATTGGTTTTCCCCACAACAAACCACTACAAAAACAAAGTCGAAGGCAAAATTGTGGTCTAGGGGAGCAAAGCGAGTTTAGAAGTGACCAAGGTATGTGTTCAGCGACAGCAGTGACCCAGAAGTGTTGTCAGACATGGGCTGTACTGTGCTGTCACATGGGACACCTGCAACAGACAATTACTAGATATATATTGACTTGTCATCACAAATCATCTTGTCTGTTTTTCTCACAATTTCATGTTAGATTTTTTTAATCTCACATCATCACTTTTTTTTATATTATTAGGTCCGATTCATATCACACACTTGAAAAATTAAACACAACATAAAATGTAATTCATTCAAACCTTTTCCAAGATGTCTGGACTGACATGTGCAAAAATTAATGAAAATGTAAACAAACAACAAGAATGAATGCACCAATACATACATACACACGGCCCATGGCTGGCACACTTTCTTTTTATAACCTGAATGTCTGTTGAAGACAGTCACAGTTGGTAGATGTCCTACAGTACACACACACTGTTCCCCATTACACCATGATGTCTATTGAAGACAGTCAAAGTTGGTAGATGTACTACAGTGTACACACACACTGTTCCCCATTACACCATGATGTCTGCTGAAGACAGTCAAAGTTGGTAGATGTCCTACAGTGCACACACACTGTTCCCCATTACACCATGATGTCTGTTGAAGACAGTCAAAGTTGGTAGATGTCCTACAGTGCACACACACTGTTCCCCATTACACCATGATGTCTGTTGAAGACATTCAAAGTTGGTAGATGTCCTACAGTGTACACACACTGTTCCCCATTACACCATGATGTCTGTTGAAGACAGTCAAAGTTGGTAGATGTCCTACAGTGCACACACACTGTTCCCCATTACACCATGATGTCTGTTGAAGACAGTCAAAGTTGGTAGATGTCCTACAGTGCACACACACTGTTCCCCATTACACCATGATGTCTGTTGAAGACAGTCAAAGTTGGTAGATGTCCTA
This sequence comes from Phymorhynchus buccinoides, assembly GCA_017654935.2. Taxonomy (NCBI): domain Eukaryota; kingdom Metazoa; phylum Mollusca; class Gastropoda; order Neogastropoda; family Raphitomidae; genus Phymorhynchus; species Phymorhynchus buccinoides. The sequence goes on along the minus strand of CM065709.1, from coordinate 2,750,979 downwards.
CAGTGCACACACACACTGTTCCCCATTACACCATGATGTCTGTTGAAGACATTCAAAGTTGGTAGATGTCCTACAGTGCACACACACTGTTCCCCATTACACCATGATGTCTGTTGAAGACAGTTAAAGTGCCACTGACCTGGACTCTGATCCTGTGTACTCCACAGAAGTCCAACATCTTCTGCCACATCTATTTCTATTTTGACCTCTGACATCTCTGCTTCATCAGGGGACGCCATTGGGTCACAGTTTCTGAAATCACACAATATACACACACATTTATAACCAAGTATGTCATTTATGTACTTCCACACATTAAGAAATTGTTCATCATTTAGGAAATTAAAAAAAGAAGAATATTGAGGATGGGATTCAAACCTATGCATGGAGACCCAGTGGTTCAGCAATACAGCATTACTTTTGTTCAGCACACTGAGCAGTTTCCCTTTTCTTCTTCTTCTTCTTCCAGACAGCAACTTCATCTGATTGATTGAAGATTCCGCTGCACTTTGGGAGAGGAGAGTGAGTAAATGTACACATATAAGATAAGAACAGAAAAGAAAAACAAGAAAAGGGAATTAAGAGGCAAGGTACAATAAGAATGGTTGGGAGAGGAGGTTGAGTAGAAGGGAAATATGAGAGAAGAATGGCAAACCATAAATATGTGAACAGAACTGAAGACAGTGGATAAAGAACATCGACAGTCTATGTAAAACAATAGAACTGAAGGACAGTCTATGTAAAACAATAGAACTGAAGGACAGTCTATGTAAAACAATAGAACTGAAGACAGTGGATAAAGAACATCGACAATCTATGTAAAACAATAGAACTGAAGGACAGTCTGTCACGTGCAAATCTGTCGCTCGTGCAAATCTGTCGCTCGCTACTATGAGAGTGTGTATTTGCGACATTGAGCATGAACCACAAATTTCACTTTTTCCGTGGGTTAGGGGATAGGGTTAGGGTTAGGTATTAGGTAAATGGTTCAAGTACGGAAAAAAGTGAAATTTGTGAATGTCGCAAATACACAACCTGATAGTAGCGAGCGACAGATTTGCACGCGCGACATATTTACACGCGACACAGTCTATGTAAAACAACAGAACTGAAGGCAGATCTGGGATTTGAATTCCTCCACCGAGGCTGATGATATTGGCTCACGGTGGAAGAGAGTTCCACTCACTCACAGCCCTGGGAAAGAATCTATTTTTTATGTACAGTTCGCACACACACACACACACAGTTTCCCTCATTACTTCAGTTGACCCCCAGGGTTTGCATCAAGCAAGTTCGTGGTTGATAAAAATGTATGGGTTTGAAAAAAAAATTCATGGTCAGGTCAGGTCAGGGTAATGAGGGCAAGTAGGCCTCGCGGCCTCTGAAGTGCCCTTTCAATATAGTTTTTGTAGTATAGGTTATTCTATTTTCATGATTTGTTTTAACCGGTAGAGTCCAATTCTGGATGATATCACACCGGTGGGAAAGAACTGGGAGAGCAGCTATAGTTTAAAAAACAAAAAAACAAAAACCTATTTCTATCAATATGGCCCAGCCAGCCAGGTCGGCCCTCAGTATGATGCACCGCCATACAAGAGGGGGAGATGGAGTGGGAGGGAGGGGGAGGGGAGGGGAGGGAGGGGGAGGGGAGGGAGGGAGGGGAGGGGAGGGAGGTAGATGGGATGGGTGAAGGGCCCAAGGGGGAAGGGGAGGGGTGTTAGTGTGTTTAATTAACTGTGCCTCCAAAATATTACAGCTTTACGTGGGTGTTGAGGCGGTTTTTTCTTATATACAAAAGACACAATAGGAGTTAATATAGTCAGCCATAGTTTATTCATTCATAAACGTTAAAACAGGTAGATGTTTACAACCATTTTACCTCAACGTTTTTCCCTTCTCTATGCTCTCTTCCCTTGTTTGTCCTTCTCACTACATGTATTCTGTTGTAGGCCTCAGGGCATAAAGCTAAAGGAAGGTAAAAGTGATTGGAACGGGACTAAGTGTGTCTTAAAATACAAAATATATTATAGTCGCCCGGAAAAAAAATC
>CM065709.1:2728402-2748431 GCA_017654935.2 Phymorhynchus buccinoides | reverse complement strand
ACCAAAGGACTAAACTGTACCCACTATCAGGATTTTTCCCTTGACTGCTATTAAGTTTACAGCCAGCAAACAATTTGACTTGCTTCAACCTACAAAAAGCACATAATAACAGTGACTGTAAAAAACATAGACGATGATAGTAACTCACATTGTGTTCAGTCCTGTCCCTGGGAAAACCTGCAACACACAATGATCAACTTTACTTGGATATCAAAACACATTTAACCCCTTCAACACCAGCATCTTTTCGCCAAAACTTTCCATTAAATTGATGGGTATAGAAAGATATTGTCTGCAATATTGGGGATTCACTCTATGACAGCATAAAGAGGTTATCCTTAACCTCCCAAAATAAGAACCTAAGGTCACTGGATACCAGGACCCTCATTTCTTGCCTTTTAGTGACATTTGTGTTAAATCAGGTGATGCCAAGAGGCGAGTGAAAGGGTTTCTACGTTAACCATATTATTTCTGATAACATTGAAGCGCTAATGTTTTTAATTTTTTATAGTACTGTGTTTTATTCATCTTGTACTTTAAAAGGAAAAATGCAAGAAAAATGTTTCCTCTATTACCGCTTAAAATATTTTTTCCTTTATTTATGCTTTTTTAAATAAAAAGTTTAACTACTTTGAACATAATAAATATGCCAAGACAAAGTCATATGATAACATTCATAAATTAGTGCAGCTTACCCTCTTCTATTGTTTTTACATTGTTACAAACTTGCTTCTAACATAACCATTTCAAATAACCTCATAGAAAGTGATAACAAAATGAGTATTGAAACACAATGGTGATTAAGGACAACATGATTGCTAAAAAGCGTCACTGTAATGCCAATTTATAATGCAAACAAAATCACTAAAACGAAGATCAAAGAAAGGGCAACATCAAGGAGGCCGCGAGGCCTGTCGCCCTGAAGATCTGACCAGACCTGACCTGACTGGACCTTTGGGGTTTAAGATGTGATACATTGCTCACGCACTGTTTAAAGCGCACGTACAACATATTGTAAGTCCGCACTGAAAACACCATAAAATAAGTAAAAGAAAAAAAGGAAAAATAATTGCACGCGTTTCGTGTGGAAACACATCCGTTTTTTTCTTCTTTCTTTGACTTATTTATCGGAAAGCGCAGGGTTACCACGTATAATGAGTACACAGCCTCCCTCACTACACCATGATGTTGTTGAAAGACAGTCAAAGTGCCAGACCTGAACTCTGTAGTCCACTGAAGTTTCATAGTCAGCCTCACTCATTACATCATGATGTCTGTGTTCCAGAGGCTTAACAGAACCATGCCTGACTGCCCGGGGCAAGTTGCACAGTCGTGTCAGAAGGCCAAGCTTCTGTAAAGGTGCCCGGACCGGGCAAGTGAAATTTTGACAACCAATACTTATTTTTCTCCATAAACGACAAACGCTCATTGCCTGTATTATTCAGGCAGCTTTCATGTCAGTATTTTGTTTTAACGTAACTTGCGACAGAAAGCTCACAGAGCAGACGACAGTTTCTAGAAGCGCATCAGTGTTTACTCGCCAATGAGGCAGTTCATAGCAAGAACGGTCTCCCATTGGCTCCTAATTGGGCAGGAAAAAGCCAAGGAAATTCATATGCGAAGTACTTGGCGACGACAAGCGGTTTGCACACCATGTGGATGATCGAGATTGACTGTCCAAAACATCGTCATGGCTCAGCCAAAACCTTGCTTTCCTTTCTTCTTGGAAAACGACCGGCACAATCAAAATCTGCAAGTTCTGCAATAACGAAAGTCGAGAATTGAGAAAAGCGAACGACGCAAAAACAACTAGAAGGCTGATACGAACAGGAACAAGACGGCGTTTTCAGGTCAGGTCAGGTCAGGAGTTAGGACATTAGGCCTCGCGGGCCTCTTCACAGGGGGGGTGGGAGGGGACCGGGGATGGACAGAAGGCAAGATAAGGACTAAGAAGAAAGAGAAGGTTTGCTGACGTTTTCATGTGTTCGTGTTGACAGGTGAATCAAAGTTTTGGCAAGAGAGTCAATGACTCGGGTAAGATATGTTATTATGTGAGTGCGAAACTAGCATTAGTAGAAATAACCTGAATTTCAGGAAAGTCCAAAAGCGTTTGGCCAAGTGAATTTTTTTAAGTTTGCCCGACTGGACAAGTGGAAAAAAAAAGGTACTGTTAAGCCCTGGATGTTGAAGAAGTCAAAGTGCCACTGACCTGATGAACTCTGGTGCTCTGGGTCACTGAAGTTCATAGTCATATCCAACTCGTCTTGAGTTGACTATGACATCTTTGCTCATCAGGGGATGCCCATTTAGGTCACAGTGTCTGAACTCACACAACACACAGGGACACTGAGACAATCTTTTTTCCCCATCAGTTTGAGCTATTATATTCTTAATTTATGTAATTATTTCCTGTGTGTGAAAACTCCAGGGCAACCCATTCAATGCTCCAAAGTGTGAAAGAAAGGGACACCCACCCCACCTTTCCCAAACAGTTTAAAGCAATAGAGTTATCAAAATGCATGCCAAAGTCTGAAAAAGGACCACCACCCCATTTCTTTCAGATTGGACCTCTAACCATGCACTCCCCCCTCCGCCCCTTAAAAAAAAGCGTTCAAAATATTTTACCACATTCTCACCTCAAGGTTCAGAGAGAAGGTCCTGCTTCTGCTGGCCTTGATCCCAGATGACACAGAACCAGCTGAACTGCAGTATGTGTCCTTAGTCATGTCACAGTTTTTCATAGGCGAGATGAGAAGCAGCTTCAGCAGCACGACACATAGCGATGGGTCTCCAGATTCAGATCAGCTTCTTCAACAGCGCTTTCTGGTACAGCTGGCTTGATGCTAAAACAATCTGCTCTCTCAAAAGACTGTCTTTAGCAATCACAGATGTACAGGTTGACAGCACAGAGTGCATAGAGCAGAGATCGTAGTCATCCACTGTCTTTCATGGGCCTTCGCATTCGAGGTGTTGAACACATATCTTCATAAGTTTCGTTGGTCTTTCCAAGGAAAATGATTGTCCATGAGATATTGTCCACAGAGTGATCTGCTGCCTTGTGGTATTCCACTATCACATGGTGAGAGTTAATCCTTTGGGACCAGACTCCAGAGGACTGACCACTGAGACAAGGAAGTTGAACAGAAACTAAGACTTCTGTTCACAAGCAATTCGTGATTGGTCCTGTGTGATCATCAGTCTTGCAAAGGTTTGGCGTAGGTTAGGTTAGGGATGTAGCAGTGATTGCGTTTACTGGTAATTATCAATAAAATACTGATTGCAAAACCAAATACTGAACAAAATTTGACCTTAAAACTTAGAAGACTTTAGGCATTGATTCTTTTTACACTGTCCATCTTATAAACAGCACTAGAAATCAGAGGGGAAACTATTACAGCGTCATAATACTAACAAGGATGAAAAATTTTAGTAAAATATTTTTTTAACAATGATGAATTACAATCATAATTTTAAAGCATGTTAGGCAAACAAAACAGTGTCCCTGAAGGGACGTTTATAAGCCGCGAGGCTTCAGATTGAGCCAGGTCCCAGTCCCCACACTATACTATACTATACTGTCAGTCCAAGGACCCCAAGGACTGCTAATTATTTGCTAGACTGAATAAATTGTTTAACATAGGCTTTGTATTGTCAATTTCACTTATTTTTTTCTGTTCACTGGGACTGGTTTGAAACCGGTTGTTGGAGGGCATTATCGCGATTGGACTGGTTTAAAATTCAAAGCGCGATCATGTGTAGGGACTAACATTGCCGTGAAGTCTTTCAAAATGTCCCATCCTTGATTCAATCAGTTGATTGTACCATTATTCTGAGGTTTATTATGCCAACTCTATTATGAATTATACGGGGGGAAAAAAACACATCAATTTCTGGCCGTAGATCCTCTTTTTATCGTTGTAGATCACCAATGTTTTCCCCCAAATATAAACATATGATAAGTACAGGCCTACCAGAACGATGATTGAAAAAAACGCTGTAACCACATGTGCATTCACTGATTGACCTCTGGAACAACAGGAAGTACGTCAGTTCACGCAAAGGAGTTCACTTTGCAGCCTAATCGCTCCCAGAAAAATTTACGAAGGCAAGTGGCTAGTCGACCTCATGTGGCTAAAAATACAATATAGGATAGTTGAACTTCACTTATGGTTAGACCTCCATGTTCTCCTCTCTTATGGTTAAGACTGCGATTGGAGTCATCAAATTTTGTTTACCCTCTTATAGTAGTAGTAGTAGTAGTAGTAGTATAGAGCTAGTAGTAGTAGTAGTAGTAGTAGTAGTAGTATTCAGTAGTAGTAGTATTGGGGGACTGGCTCAAAGCCTAGGCCTCGCGGCCTATCAAGTTGTCCCCCTTCCTTCTTTGTGTTACATTTATAAAGTTTGCGCATACGCATTATAATTTTGATATGTTAATTCATCATATTCACAAAAATCATTTGTTACATTTTTTAGTGCTGTCAGAAGATTTTAAATACATTATTATTAGGTGAAACATTATGTTGAGTAGGAAAGAACATTCAAAACTGTGCAATTCGGTTAGTCAGTGCATTTTTTCTCATATTAGTATGCTGGGCCCATCAGGATTTTCAATTCTGAATTCCTTGTTCTGTTCTAATCTGTTAGTTTGGGAAAATATTAGTAACATCAATGTTAACAAGGCATTAAATATTTTATACGTCCCAATCCGGTCCCATTCTTCATATTCTTACCTTTTAAGGAATGTAAAATAGTATTTAGATGTTATTTCTCTTGAGAGAAATAACTCGCTTCTAACTCCCAACATCCACACTGTACCAGAGAGCACTGAACACGAAATTGTTTTAATGCACATTCGCCTTAGGACACAATACATATGATGGGGAGGGTTGGAGTTGGAAATAGAAATTAGCATTCATACAAAAAGAATAATTAAAACAAACAAACAATTACATGTAAATAAATGTTAATGGAACAATTATAGGTTCAAACGAATAAGGACTCACTATCTATCAATCCAGTTATCAAATGCAATAATAACCACAGTTTATGTTTTCAATTATACAATATTTAACCAAAGTATTGCTATCCATCAAACTAATCAATCAAACCAGTACATCTTAATCATGGTCAATCATTCGAAAATTACTTTATATGCAATACCCAGAATTACTGATTATCAATCAATCATAAAACATCAATTCAATGCAGGTTATGACAATATTTCTCCTCCTGTTAATGAATGAAAGATATATCTGAGAGATTATGTGTAAGACTATTCAACTCTGAGTATAGCATTAATGGCATATTAATTTGTTGCATCCATTAAGAAACCTTGGTCTAAGATCAGTGTACATGATACAATCCATCAAAAAGTGACTTCATTTTCAAATTTTGATTAACAAAACAGGACACAATTATCTTGCATTCGATCGCTAAATCAATGTAATTGTGTTAAGTGGTAAACACAATTGAACCTGGAATTGAGGAAATCGCAACTCGAAAACAATATTATCCATGTGAGGAATATACTCTTCTTTTTCAAAAATAATTTTAAAGGAATCTATAGCTCTCGTATCTTTCGCTCTGTCATCCTGATAGCACTATCCATTCTGAATAAATATATCAGTTATCTCTGTTTGAAAATATATAGAAAGGCCTTTTATATCCCCAACTCCCTGACACAACCATACTATACTGCAAACCAGTTGAACATTAAATTGTCCCTAATATAGCCCAGCAGTGTTGCCTTTTCTGTCTAATTACACAATATTTGATAAGCATTGAAAAGGTATCTAGTTGGGTTATACACCTAAATTTTCGTTTTCCAGCCCGTATCTTAAAAATTGGTGCAAGAGTAACATACAAGGGATATCTGACCCAAGTCCCCATAACCATCTTAGTTTGGAGTCCTAACGGCACACACAAACCCTTTGCATGCCATTAAATGTACCTTCTTATGTGATCTAATTATTGGATCACCATATTTCTGACGAATATAATTAAAACAGGACTGGATCTTAACATCAAATATTTTAAAGAAAGTTCTTAGAGTCCATCTCTTTGTACTAACAAAAGTCTTATTCAACGGCAATAAAGCTTTCCTAACCCTTGTAGCTAACTGTTCGTACCCAATGTTGCCACTAATACTTAGGTTGAACATTGAAACCAAGATAACAATAACTATTTACTACTTCTAATTTGTTACCATTATAAAAACGAATTGTTCATTCTTACAAGAAAAAAACCCACCTTTGCTAAAAACCATGACCTTAGTTTTTTCATATAACTCTAAGATCCATATATTACAACCAATCCTGTAAAAGTCAACTGGATGCGTAAAAACCAATTGGTGTAATTGAAAGTAGGACAATATCCGTCCGCAAAACAGAAAGACAAAAAATTCCAAATATCTGGAAGTATGTGTACCCGTGTCTACCCTTTCATTCATACAATCAGCTAACTGATTAATAAATATCAGAAAATAGCAACTGGGCATCAAAGATACAACCCTGCCTAACACCAACAGGAGCAGTAAACAAAAGTCAGATAATCGTTGTTACTCTAATACATGACAACAAAGAATCATATATATGCAACAAGAGAAGCAAACAATTTTCCTTTAATACCCTTATTTCTAATCATCTCTAGCATTCATCGTGTCTAACAGGTCGAACGCCTTCTTGAACTCAACAAAGGCACAGTATAAGTTTCTTCCTTTCACAGACAAATCATTTCTGAACAGTTGCTACAATGTAAAAATTTGATCTGTGTTAGAGTATTTTTGTACTCGAATCCTGCTTGGTTTATGAAAAACATTGCTGACATCTAAAAACGAATGTAATCGTTGTTCAATATTGAGCATAACTTTTGAACATAATGCTTAGCAATGAAACCACCTTTGGAGTTATCAAAATTATCCAGGGTTTGCTTTTTTGAAAATAGGACTATGATCGCTAATTTGTCCAGCTCTCAGGATAGATACCCTTCTTACCTATTCCCCACCATGTTTTTAATCATTCAGAACCATCTATTCGCATGCTTTCCAGCAATTTAATTATCATCGCAACGATCACAAAGTTGAAGATCACTCCAAGTCAGTATGTCACTGTAAAGCTACCGTATGTTTTCGGACTATACGCAAAGACACTCAGTAGTGAAAAAAGACTATGTGTACTGGATGCTGGCACGAGCTAGCGATGGGATGGCACTGTGGAGGTTTGCCGTGCAACAGCCTCTGAATTACTGGCCAGAATATCCTCAATCTGTGTTCTTCTGAGCGGTTTATTCAGTGAGTGTCACCCACCTTCCCATATTTTTGGATATGTGAAACACGCACGCGCCTGTATAATATAGTGTGCGTGGCACGCAAGAGCATTATGCCTGTCATGGTGTACAAGCAGTGTGCGCCGTTGTGTGTGATAGGCATGTGTGTTTTTGTGATTGCTTCTGCATGCTTGTATGCGTGAACGCAAGCATGATGTGTATCTGTCTGTCTGCCTGTTTGTCAGTCTGCGTGCCTCTGGTTAAAGCGACAAAACAGACAGACATTTTAATACAAAACACACAACACACACACGCACGCACACACAAACACTGATTCACACACACACACCATTGTCTCATACAAGTAGTGGATAAGACGTTAAATCAGAAACACACACACACACACACACACACACACACACACAAACACACACACACACACACACACACAAACACACAACACGCACACACACACACTGCATCTGCGCGCACAAAACCACAGGCATGCATGTCACACAACATGATAGGCATACTGATACGCACGTGCACACACACCACTTCAAAGACACACGCGCGCACGCACGTACCGTGGTGAAGTATATTTTTTTATAGTGTTTAAATCATTTTCATTTACCATAGGTTTACTAACACGTATTTAATTAAAAATATTGTAAGCAAAATAGTTTTCGATGAAGAAACCAGGCTGACGCGTAGATGAAAAGCATTATCAGTCAAAACATTACAACACAGGGCCGAACCAAAGTCCGATGATTTGCATGGTGATCACCCGTGTTGAATGTCTGGGCCGCGTACCATGATTCAGGGTCTATGATCGAAAGAATAGTCAGCTTGATCGTTCGATTGTTAGGTTGGATTGATGTTAGTCAAGGTTTCGCTGAGTCGGATGGTCGTTTCATTGATTATTTTCTGGATTTGCTACGATCTTTTAAACAAATTTTATTATTTGGTTAGTTATCACTTAAGTGAATTTAATTATTCGTTATTATGCACCTATTTATATTTATATTTCACGCCGCCAATACGTAACGCCTAGTAACCGTAACGCCTAGTAACGGTAATGCCAAGTACTGTTAACGCTCAGTACAGCAAATTTCAGTGAATCGATTTGGTAAAGAAACGTTGGAGTTATAAGGCCCCCGTTTCGCGTTTTGCGCTGCTCTGAGAGTGATGCGCTCTCCCTAGTAACGGTAAACGCCTAGTGACGGTAACGCCAAGTACTGGTAAAGCTGAGCACAGCAAATTTGAAGCGATTTCGTTAAGAAACGGTAGAGTTATAAGGCCCCGTTTCCCGTTGGCGCTGGTCTGATAGTGACGTACTCTCCCGATTGTCTTCAAATTTGCTGCCATATGCTTTGCCCGGGTCATAGCAAGCCTGACAGAAAATTTGAAGTGATTCGGTCGAAAAACGGCGGAGTTATAAGGCCCGTTTTTGCATCATGCTGCTGTTATGCGCCTAAGTAGTGGATTCGCTTCCGGTTTGGCACATTGATAGTCACTTTCCCCGGTCATATATCTGCCAAATTCGAGGGCAATCGGTCCAGAAATACCGGAGATACGGGCGCCGAGAGGCCGGCGGATACGCGTTTTTCGCGCTTATTTGCGAAACCGCGCAAATGACACGCCTGCCTCGGTTGCCGTTGCCATTGCCCCGTTAGGTCTCATAGCAAATTTGAAGCGATTCGGTGAAAAAACGGCGGTGTTATAAGGTCCGTTTTGTGTTTCACACACACACAACAACAGCACGAACCGACAGTTGGCTTTTTACAATATGATTGCCTATTGACGATTACTTCTTTAATAATTCTTTGTTTCATGACTGATGTATTCTCTGTTTGAGGTATTGATCAACCGACTGTAAATTTATGATTGTGTGTTCGTTTAATGTTTGCTTGTTTGAATATTGAGTTCTGTGTGTGTTGTTGTTGTTGTTTTCCAATACTTGTTTGCATTACGCCCCTTTGTAACTCCATCCCCATGACATGGGCATCATGGCATGGTTCATTAAACCTTCTGAATCCGAATCTCTCTCTCTCTCTCATTTCAAACCCCGCTGTCTCCTCCTATGTTGCAGTTCATGTCATTATTATCTTTCATTCGGCGTGTACTAAAAACAATCATGATAATTATAATTGGCAGATAAAGGAATATCACCAACAGCGAGAACAAAAATAACATTGAATCAACTACTGCTTCATCGACGCCATCAGCTTTGCTTTGCATTCAGTTCGAATCAAACCGCAGTAATCAATTTGGAAGCAAATAGACGTGATGATACAACATTATTAAATTCTCATTTAATTAAAGTCATTGTCATCAAAACATAATTTTTGCAAATAGCATGCACGGGACCGCAGACAATCTGGTTAACAAACGACTTTATTTCTCAATCGTTTATGTCACTATCATTATTTTGTTAAAAATCATCATCATCATCAACAACCACAACAACAACAACAAAAAAAGGGTATATTATCCATAGGACAATGGCTCAGGAGGTGAACATAAATCCGCTTGTGTTGATCGAACGTCATAATGTTAGATAATAAAATTCCAGCACACACACCACACAGTTGTGTTGGGTGGGGCAGAGAAACTAGCCAGCCCGCAAACACATCGCAGCGCGCCGGCTGGCCGGCTCATATTTATAGGGGAAAAAAACCCTTCTGAGGTTTCTCTTTATTAGGAAGCTTTGGCTATAAGGCACACCATTGTATAAGGTGCACCCTCAAAATTTTCAGATTTTTTTACTATACTTTTCTTAGTTACATTATAAGGCGTAGAGGACTGGGGGGGGTGGGGTCTGGGGGAAAAGTATCGCCTTAATAGTCAGAAAAAAATGGTTAAGTGCCGATCGGAGTTTCAACCTGTTTTCTCGCTACTCCACCACTTGGTTTGTTTTGTGAGGCATACACAATTCTTTTTCGAACATCCCATAAACACAATCTAGACATTTATTATCTCTGTAGGTTCATGTATTGCTGCTTCACCAAGGGGGTTATGGGTTTTGTGTATTTCACAAAAATAGTTATGAAAAATACCGTTGAGGGAATGATAATTCACTGGGTTAAGATTAGAAGCAGATGTTGAGGCATTTCTAAAATAAAGATTATTGTGGTAAAATTGTACATTTAATGACCATTTGCTTTATGTATAGTGTTATAATACTTCAGTCAAGTGCAATTTGGGTCGTTTTTGGAAATGTGTAAACCTATAAATATGTTCTTTCATTTGTTTTTGTTCTTTTTTTGGTTTCAGTAACTTTTGCAAAACATTATTGAGGGATTTTGCTATATATTTTTTTTAATGTATTTTCATACATGTTTCATTATTTACTTACTTAAAAATGCTTTGAAACATGAATAAAACAATGGAAACTTAAGTTTGGCTTGATGAATTAGTTTTTTTTCTTAAACTTGGTGTTTGTTTTTATGTTTGTGATGTTCCTTTGTTTTGTGACACAGTGTGTTGGTGATGATGGTGATGTGCGTGTGTGCGTGTGTGTGTGAGAGAGAGAGATACGATAGAGAGAGAGACTTCGAGACGAGGGAGAGAGAGATGCGAGAGAGACAGAGTGGTGTTTGTGTGTGCATGTGTGTGTTCAGTATGACTATGGCCTGCAAGATAGCAGAGGAGGCAGCTCTGCTATTCTGGAAAGGTTGGCTGGAAATTGTTAATTGTGGAGACGCCTTCCCATGGGACACCCCCACTCTCTCAGCCAAGAGGACTTTAGGACAGAGAGGATCCCAAAAGGCCAACAAATCCCCAAGGCTGCAGAACAAAGAGCCAGTGCAAATGCCTCCTAATGTGAGAGTCATAGTCATTCACAACAGGAGACTAAGCTGTACCATGATTTTCCATTGCTGTAGACAATCACTGGTCCTGCAGCTCTCACTCTCTTTACTTTTGGCCCAAACTAATGTAAGCCAATGATAAAAGCCATCGGAGTTAAGGGCCTAGACACAGTGATATACTCTCTTTACTGTTGGCCCAAACTAATGTCAGCCAATGATAAAAAGCCATTGGAGTTAAGGGCCTAGACACACTGATGTACTCCCGTTACTGTTGGCCCAAACTAATACCAAAATAAAAGAGTTAAAGGAACTTACTAATCATACGCTCTATTCGGATGCAAAAACGCTCTGCAAAATGCCACAGCATGGTTTTAGAATATTGATAATCATGGACTGCAAACTCTATCAAAATAAAACTATTTTCAGCTGAATCAAGCAGCCATTGTATCTCTACAACGTCATTTCTTCGAGAAACATATCTTCACAATTATGACGTCATCCTCAGATGTTGCATTGAAACTAAGCAAAGGATCATTTGGATGACATCATAGCTTTATAATTCTGTCGAACGAGATTTCAACAAAGTAGGCGATGTTCTAGTGAACTCCACAGTTCATTTTTTGCAAATGATGGCATCCACCCAATTTATTTTGAAGAACGTGATACAAAAGGTATATAATAGCGATAGAGTTTGCAGTCCATGCTTATCAATGTTTTAAAACCATGCTGTGGCATTTTTCTGAGGGTTTTTGCATCCGATTAGTGCATCTGACCCCCTTTAAGGGACTAGACACAGTGATGTACTCTTTTTACTGTTGGCCCAAACTATGTCAGCCAATGATAAAAGCCATTGAAGTTAAGGGCCTAGACACACTGATGTACTCTCCCATCATCTCACACCATCCATCCCAAGTGATGAAGTTTTTCACACACTGATGTACTCTCCCATCATCTCATATTATCCTTTGTCAAACAGAGCAGAGGTCAAAGGTGAACATCAGACGACAAACATAAATTGTGACTCACACTGCAGGCCAGTTGGTCAGGTTGGGTTGTTTATTGAGGTCACTTGGAGTTCAGTTCTCATCATCAGTGTAGATCATAGAATGGAGGTGTAAAGTAATTAACTGTGCAGGCAAGTCTGTGTGTGCGTGTGTGTGTGTGTGTGCATTGTTCAATTCAATTGTAAACAGAAAGTAAAATAGATGAATTTTCACTGTTGGGTTGTTTTCTTGACCCACACATTCACACATTTGCAATAAAAATTAAATTGTTAATCCACATTTGGGACAATCTAAATACCAGGCAGCATGAGTCATACTACAAACATTCCTACACACACTGGTAAACCTTTCCTTAGCAATTCAATGTTAACCCACATTTGGGACAATCTAAATACCAGGCAGCATGAGTCATACTACAAACATTCCTACACACACTGGTAAACCTTTCCTTAGCAATTCAATGTTAATCCACATTTGGGACAATCTAAATACCAGGCAGCATGAGTAATGCTACAAACATTCCTACACACACTGGTAAACCTTTCCTTAGCAATTCAATGTTAATCCACATTTGGGACAATCTAAATACCAGGCAGCATGAGTAATGCTACAAACATTCCTACACACACTGGTAAACCTTTCCTTAGCAATTCAATGTTAATCCACATTTGGGACAATCTAAATACCAGGCAGCATGAGTCATGCTACAAACATTCCTACACACACTGGTAAACCTTTCCTTAGCAATTCAATGTTAATCCACATTTGGGACAATCTAAATACCAGGCAGCATGAGTAATGCTACAAACATTCCTACACACACTGGTAAACCTTTCCTTTGTGAAACAAACCAGACTAGTACAAAGACATGCTGTCCTCATCTCTTCTCCCATCAGTTCATTATATTGTTCACACTTTTCTAACAACACTTCTCTAACATACAATGACACACACTATTTTGTACATCCTTACGGGCACACATTTTCCTTTAGCAACTTTTTGCAAATCACCAAATATGAATCGAAATACTGGAATAAAAATGTGTGCTCATATGTAAAAACAACAACAGCAAAATAAGATAATATATTTACAGCAAAGGAAAACATGTCCAAAGTAATCTGCGAGCAAGTGTGTGGGTGTGTACACACACACTAAAAACTCATACACATGGGAATATATGGTACAGTAAATTTACAAAACCAGGAAATTTGAAAATTTCCTAAAATTTTCAGGGAATTCGCAAATTTCCTGTTTCACTCAGGGATTTTGCAATAGTAGTCCATAAATTTGGAGTTCCAGGAAATTTTCCAAATTTACTGAAATAACCATTTGAGACAATCAATTGCTATGCAAGCCAAGACATTAGAAAATGTACTGAAGTAGTGTGTGTGTGTGTGTGTGTGTGTGTGTGTGTGTGTGTGTGTGTGTGCTGTGGTGTTTGTGTGAAGAAAACAGAGAGGGAATTAAGTATAGGCCAGGGAAGCTGTAAAGCAGAAAACTCATCATTTCAACAGAAACAAGTTATTTGTGGTTTGAGAAGAAACCCATGTATTTCCTCTTCAATTCATAATGAAGAAGCATACGAGAACCTCTCTCTCTTGTGTGCGTCTGTCTGTCTGTCTGTCTCTCTGTCGGTCTGTTTGTCTCTCTCTCTCTCTCTCTCTGTCTCTCTCTATCTCCAACTATCTGTATCTTAAACAGCACCCCATTATAAGGTGCAGGGTTCTCAGTCTGGGGAAAAAGTATCGCCTTAAAATATGGTACCCAAGTAACCATTATATCTGAACCATGCTTTCCTCTTCAAGTATATTATTTATAAAATTAAAAAAAAGAGAAAAAATTAAGAAGGGTTATTGCAAAATGTCCATATTCATTAGAAGAACCAAAGTTCTGTTTGAGACAAACTTAAAATAACTTCTCTTTTTTTTCCAGCTGAAAAAAAAAGAACTGTCTTACTTTTTGATACATTGTGACTTGTTGTTTTAATACAATTACCCAATCACATTATAATTTCTGGTCTACACGGCACACACGCAAAAATGAAACACTGTTTGCATTTTTAAATGCAAGAAAAAATAAAACATGTATTGCAAATCTGAATGTTCCGATTCATTTTGTTGACTATGGCTTCAGCATGCATTAGGAATTTTCACAATTCATATTTTTTTTTTCCCCAAAAAAATTGACAGCCTTTTTCATACAGTGTCAAGATCTTGTAATATTGCCATCATTCTCACATACATGCAGTTTCTTGGGAACCACAATGTGTGTTACTGCAGCATACAGCGTTACTGGTGTTCACTCTCTATGTGCGCCTTCAGCTGATATGAATATTTGAAAGCAGCAGGACAGTGAGGACAGCTGTGAGGTTTCTGTCCAGTGTGGGTCAGACGGTGTCCTGCGAGATGGTGGGCCAGGGTGAAACCTTTCCCACAGTCTGAACACACATGGGGCTTTTCACCAGTGTGGGTCAGACGGTGTTGTGCAAGATCGTGAGCCAGGGTGAAGCCCTTCCCACAGTCTGAACACACATGGGGTTTTTCTCCAATGTGAAACAGACAATGTCTTTTTAGGTTCTTAGCGCACGCAAAACCTTTTCCCACAGTCTGGACACACATGGGGCTTTTCTCCAGTGTGGGTCAGACGATGTTGTGCTAGATTACTGGACTGGGCGAAACCTTTTTCCCACAGTCTGAACACACATGGGGCTTTTCACCTGTGTGAATTCTCCTGTGCACTGCTAATTGGCCAATGTCAGAGAAAGCTGCCCCACAGACATCACAGACATGGGGTCTGGCACCTTCATGAACTGACTTTATGTGGGTCTGTAAATGACTTGACCTCTTAAACCCATTATCACAGTGTGGACATTTGTAAGGCCTCTCCCCTGTGTGGATTTTCTTGTGTCTTGTTAGGTGAAAAGCTCGAGTAAATTTTTTACAACACACATCACACACAAAAGCTTTATGATTGCTATGTGACAGTTTGTGTGTCTTCAAATTACAAGCCAGAGTAAAACACTGACCACAAATGTCACACACAAACGCCTTAACACCACTATGAATCAATTTGTGTCTCTCCAGTTCGCTGGGCTTAGTGAAAGTCTTTCTGCACACATCACACACATGCTGTTTCCTCATTTTCTTTCCATCTTTATCACCAGCATAATTATTGTCATCTTTTCTTTTAGTTATTTTTCTGTCGCCATGGCTATCTACCTCCTTATGTATGTCTGTGCTGCTACAGTTACCAGCATCACATCTGTCAGGTGTGGAGGACCCAGGTAACACCATGTGCAGTTTCTCTCCATGAACTGACGCCAGGTGGAGTTCCAAACTGCTGACCAGCACAAAGGCAGCAGAACAATGCTGACACACACGACCTCTTTTCAGAGACAGCAGTGACCCAGAAGTGTTGTCAGACATGGGCTGTACTGTGCTGTAGACAGCTGAGGGCTGATCTGCTGAATCTTCCTCCATGGACCATGCTGGTTCCTGCTTTTGTGAAAACAAAAAAGCACAACAAAATACTTCTTTTTCGTCTGCGTTCCCAGGCCATATGGCCATAATGGGTAAGGTACATATGTGTCTGGTTTTCAGTTTTCACTGGTCTCCCCACTACGTACAGCCAACACATTCCGATTTCAGAGGAGCTCAAGAGAAAATTTATTTGGAAGATTTCTTTGAAAAAAGGCAGGAGAATGGGCCAATAAGTCAGAAAGATAGTAGATGATAGAAAGCAAAGGAAAAAGGCAGAGTCAAAGAGAGTGGCAGATTAGAGGAAGTTACAAGCACAGAACTTCCAGAAGGTGGGGGAACTATTTGTACAAAAGATCCCCCGGTATCCCCACGGGGACAACAAAATACAAAATGTTCCTTTCAGTCACCATCTTTGTAGATTTTCACATTTGCTGGTGCTCTGTCATAGCATAATCTTTTATGCAACATAATTTGCTACGCACTTGGAAGTCCGACAAGGGTGGGAACCACACACAGTTAAAAACCATGGTGTGTGTGTGTTTGTGTGTACCCCAAGTCAGACATATCTGTTGTTTGTTGTTGTTGACGTACCCTGGCTAAAAGACTCCAGGGATCATCCTCAACAGCCGAAGCACTTGAACACTATGGTACAAATGCACCATACCGCTAGGGATGAGAACATTACGTGTGACCGTTTTCGATTACCCTGCCATGTGGGCAGCCACTCTCCATCTTCGGGGGAGTCAGTCATGTCTGACCATGACTCCCAGACAGCAGGGGATGCCACTGTTCTTCTGGAGAGCTGGGATGATTCTTTTGTCGTTGAAAAGCCTTCCCCAGGGAACACCCCCACTCTTTCACCAAACGGACGTAAAGACACACTGACCCTGCAAGATTAAGTCCCTTGTTTTTTTTCTGGCCAGGTGTGACCCACATACAAATTCCCCCATATTCAAACGAGGCTGCTCTTCAAAGTCTCTGTCTTGTTTTGAATATGGGGGAATTTGTATGGGAGTCACATCTGGCCAAAATAAGATTTCTTACCAGCGAGAGAGGGAAACGCGTGAAAACCGTGATTTTCACTCACAGATGTGGTGGGTCTTTAAGAACAGCTGTCACTGGTGAAGTTCCCCCCAAAGCCAACTAATCCCCTTGGCTTCAGCACAAAGAATCAGTGCCCATGCCTCCTAGTTTGACGGTCATAGTCATTGACCAAAGACTAAACTGTACCCACTATCAGGATTTCCCCTTGACTGCTATTAGGATTATAGTCAGTGCCCATGCCTCCTAGTTTGACAGTCATAGTCATTCACCAAAGACTAAACTGTACCCACTATCAGGATTTCCCCTTGACTGCTATTAAGTTTACAGCCAGCAAACAATTTGACTTGGCTACAACCTACAAAAAGCACACAATAACAGTGACTGTAAAAATACAGGAGACGCTGATAGTACTCACATTGTGTTCAGTCCTGTCCCTGGGAACACCTGCAACACACAATTATCAACTGTTTACTCTGGATATCAAAACACATTTAACCCTTTCAACACCAGCCATTTTTCAGCCAAAACTTTCCATTAAACTTACCTGGGTAGAGAAAAGATATTGTCTGCAATATTGGGGATTCCTCTCTGACATACATAAAATAGGGCCTATCCTTACCTCCCAAAATTAAGAACATAAGGTCACTGGATACCAGACCCTCATTTCTTGCCTTTTAGTGACATTTGTGTTAAATCAGTGTGGTGCCAAGAGGCGATGAAAGGGTTAAACCATATTTTTTCAAAACATTGAAGCGCTACTGTTTTTAAAATTTTTATATTACTGGTGTTTTATTCATCTTGTACTAAAAAGGAAAAATGCAAGAAAAATGTTCCTCTATTTGCAGCTTTAACATATTTTTTCCTTTATTTATAGATTTTTTTAATTTTAAAGTTTAACTACTTTGAACATAATAAAATATGCTAAAGACAAAGTCATATGACAACATTTCATAAATTAGTGAGCTTATCCCTCTTTCTATCTGTTTTTACATTTGTTACAACTTGCTTCTAACATTAACCATTTCAAAAACCTCCTAGAAAGTGATAACAAAATTGATGTATTGAAATACAATTATGATTAATTAAGACAACAATGATTGTTCAAAAAGCGTCACAGCTATGCCAATCTAATTGCTAAACAAAATCACTAAAACGAACAATCAAAAGAAAGGGCACATCAAGAGGCCGCGAGGCCTGGCTGCCATGAAGATCTGACCTGACCTGACCTGACCTTGTTAGATGTCATACAGTGCTCACACACTGTAAGCGCATGTACACACATACCTGTAAGTTCCGCACGGAAACCCTATAAATAAGTGAAAGAAAGAATTAGAGTGTCACCCCACAAATGACAGCTCAGTGGACAACACCAACAGCTCCCACCACAGCCAGTCAGACAAGGTTGAAACAGACAAGCAGTAGCTTGTTGAAAATTACCAAAGGTATTTTTATTTTATTTTTTGTTTCTTTTTCTTTATTTAAAAAGACTGTGAGCAAGAACACAAGAAAATATGAAAGAAAGAAGGACAAAATAAGTGCATGCGTTTCCATGCGGAAACACGTCCGCTTATTTTTCTTTCTTTCTTTTACTTGTTTACGGATAAGTGCATGGGCTTTCCATATCTAATATGTACGCAGCCTCACCCATTACACCATGATGTCTGCTGAAGACAGTCAAAGTGCCACTGACCTGAACTCTGTAGTCCACTGAAGTTCATAGTCAGCCTCACTCACTACACCATGATGTCTGTTGAAGACAGTCAAAGTGCCACTGACCTGAACTCTGGTGCTCTGTGGTCCACTGAAGTTCATAGTCATCATCGGAATCGTCCAACTCTGTCTTGATGTTGACCTCTGACATCTCTGCTTCATCAGGGAACGCCATTGGGTCACAATGTCTGAAATCACGTAACACACAGGGAACTGAGCCGATCATTTTTTTTCATCAGTTTGTTGTTGTTTTCGTTCCCCAGCTTAAACACTCTGGGGGCACACCCAGTGCCATGCGAACATTTCGCATGGCCTTGGGTGGGAAGATTATGTGTATGGCTGCTTTTAAAGGGCCCCGCGCTGCCATACTCCGACTTCAGGGGACTTTTCATCAGTTTGAGCTATGATATTCTTTCAATTCAAGTAATATTATTTCCTGTGTGTGAAAACTCCAGGGCCTACCAATTCAATGCCAAAGTCTGAAAAAAAGGATCCCCACCCCTTTTTTTCAACAGTAAAAGCACCAGTTATCTAAAATGCCAATGCCAAAGTCTAAAAAAAGGACCCCACCCCCCTTTCTCAACAGTTAAAGCACCAGAGTTATCAAAATACTGATGCCAAAGTCTGAAAGAAAGGAGAAGCACCTCAAACATATAGTATGCACTCCTCCCCTCTCCCCCCCCCCCCCTCCCCAGGGCTTCAAAAAAAAGATAAAACCTATTTTACACATTCTCTCACCTCAAGCTCAGAGATAAATCCTGCTTCTTTCCTGGCCTCTGATCCCCAGATGATACAGAACCAGCTTGAACTGCAGTAGTGTCCTCAGTCCATGTCTCAGTTTTCACTGGCTGAGGTGGAGAAGTAGCTTGAGCAGCACGACACATAGCGATGCAGGTCTCCAGATTCAGATCAGCTTCTTGCAACAGTCGCTTTCTGGTAGAGCTGTCTTTGATGCCTAAGACAATCCTGTCTCTCAACAGACTGTCTTTCAAGCAATCGCAGAAATTACAGGTTGAAGCAAGAGTGCATAGAGCAGAAATGTAGTCATCCACAGTCTCATGAGCCTCCTGCCTTCGACTGTTGAACACATATCTTTCATAAGTTTCGTTGGTCTTTCCAAGGAAGTGATTGTCCATGATGATATTGTCCACAGAGTGATCTGCTGATAGCTGCATTGCACTGGACAAGGTGATAGAAAATCCTTTGGGCCAGACTCCAGAGACGACACTGAGACAATGAAGTTGAACAGAAACAACAAAGACCTTCTGTTCACAAGCAATTCATTGATTTGCTGTGATCATTCAGTCTTGCAAAGGTTACGTTAGGTTAGGATGTAGCAGTTATCGCGTTTACTCGTAAAATATTTGATTTTATCAATAAAATACTGATTGCAAAACCAAATGACCTTAACAACTTAGACAACATTAGCATTGATTCTCTTTTTACACTGTCCCATTTATAACAGCACTAGAAATGAAGAGGGAAAATTACACATACAGCATTGTAATAGTACTAATACTAACAAGCGTTTACGTCTTAGTATCGAGTTGCTAACCTCTGGAATTTACTAACACCTAACCTAAAAAGAGCACCAACACTAAATACCTTCAAAAATCTCCTTGACAAAGATGAAAATTTTAGTCAACTATTTTTTTAACATGACGATTGAATTATAATAATAATTTTAAAAGGCATGCTTTAAGCAAACAAAACAGTG
>CM065709.1:2650902-2723402 GCA_017654935.2 Phymorhynchus buccinoides | reverse complement strand
AAAATCTGTTCAGCAGCAATATTAGGTATTAGGTATTATAGGTACTTTACAGTCACAGAGGCGTCTCTGTGAAATTCGGGTTGCTCCACCTGGAGAGTGTGTCTCTTTTTTTGTTTTTGTTTTTGTGCATGCAATTTTTATGTGACAGATGAGGGGGGGGGGGGGAAATTTTGACCAAATGACTGTTTTTTCGTTGCCACTGGGTTTAGCGTGTGCTAAGTGCATGGGCACACAGGACCTCGGTTTATCGTCTCATCCGAAAGACTCCACGTTCAGACCGTAAGGCCTAGTGCAAAGTGAGAGGAAAAATCCCCTGTACCCAGGGTCGAACTCGGGTTTACTTGACACGAAGCGAACGCGCTACCACTGTGCCACTCTACACAATAGAGACCCTACCGCAAAACCTGGCCTTGTTTGAGTATGGTAGATGGTTTTGTGGGCTATGGTATGTAGCCTGTGCAATGTGCACTTTGTTTCCCTGCAGGGAAGAATGATTTAACCCTTTCGCCGCCAAAGTCGCATTTCTGCACCACAATGATTGAACACCCATGTCAGTAAAAACCTTGAATTCAGGGTCTGATATCCAATATTTGTGTTCTTGATTTGGGGAGTTAAGGATAGGCCTTTTCTTTAAGCATAATGTTTCAGACAAAATATTTTCTTTACCCAATGTGTTTATTGGATAATTTGGGCTAAAAAATGGCTGGCGGCGAAAGGGTTAAGTGACACATTGATTCAGCAACGCATCACAAAGTTGAAGCTTCCACTCCAAGTAAGTTGTCTTTAACTGTAAAGTACCGTATTTTTCGGACTATAAGGCGCACCTTCGTATAAGGTGCACCCAAATTTGACCCAAATTTCATATTTTGTTACTCTGTTTGGTAAAGGTAAAGATGTGCCACCCCCTCTGTATTTCTGGGTTAATTCCATGTTTCTGTTTTTGCCTTTCTTACCAAACATAGAGCTGTATCTTATGAACCTTTTCAGCTTATTATCTTTTTGGAATACCAACCCTAACCCTATCCCTACCCCTACCCCCCCCCCCCCCCCCCCCCCCCCCCCCCAACCCCCCCCCCACCCTATAAGACGGAAAAACGTAATGAACCACGACTGTGACAAATGCCGCGGTGTACTGCACTACATGGGGGGGGGGGGGGGGGGGGGGGGCTATTAGATAATGGCGTTTATCATGACTACAATTAGTTATTGAAGAAAGATAATTAGCTGAAAATGTTCATAAAATACAGCTTCATGTTTGGTAAGAAAGGCAAAACTGAAAAATGGAATTAACCGAGAAATGTAGGGGGGGGGTGGCACATCTTGACCTATGCCCTATATTTACTTACTATTTTCTTAGCATTATTAAATCGAAATGTCGACACTGTTACCGAGCTTTTTGTTTTGATTTTTCTCCCTCCTCAGACCTACTATTGTCTTAGTCATATTATAAGGCGCAGGGGACTCAGTCTGGGGGAAAAGTATCGCCTTATAGTCTGATGAAAAATACAGTAGGTGCCATGGAGTTTCAACTGTATTTTCTCACTCACTTTTTTTTTTAGGAAACACATCTTTGATTTACACAATTAGACATGGGCTAAAAGTAATAAAACACACAAATATACATGTATTATCAGATACCATTTTTTTAATTTTTGGTAGGTGTCTTTTTTAATTAAAGTCGCAAAATAAGAAATTAATGATTATTGTAAGCAGTCATATTCATCACGTTCAGAGGATTACTGACAGATGCCTCAGATTACTGCTGACAGTGACAATTTGGGATAAACACCTGTCATTACTGACATTGATGCACAGTTTTTAAAAAAAACCACACAGGCACACAATGACACACACACACACACAGACAAGGACTGAATTGATGAGGTCCTGTGGATAATGCAAATTAATAGTGTTAAGCAAAGTATTGTACAAATAAAAATCATGTAATACATGCAAAAAGAAAGAATAATATTCTCTATTTCTTAAAAATACATCGACTAGAGAGGAATAAACAAAGGTAGTGTTATGTGTGCTTTCAGACATGATGACCCAATGCCGTCCCCTGATGAAGTAGAGATGTCGGAGGTCAACTTCAACACAAAGGTGGACGATTCTGATGATGACTCAGCACTTCAGTGGACTACAGAGCACCAGAGTTCAGGTCAGTGTCACATGAACTTCTGTCTTCAACAGGCATCATGGTGCAATGGGGAACAGTGTGTGTGCACTGTAGGACATCTACCAACTTTGACTGTCTTCAACAGACATGGTGTAATGGGGAACAGTGTGTGTGTACTGTAGGACATCTACCAACTTTGACTGTCTTCAACAGACATGGTGTAATGGGGAACAGTGTGTGTGCACTGTAGGACATCTACCAACTGTGACTGTCTTCAACAGACATCAGGTATAACGGGGAACAGTGTGTGTGCACTGTAGGACATCTACCAACTGTGACTGTCTTCAACAGACATCAGGTATAACGGGGAACAGTGTGTGTGCACTGTAGGACATCTACCAACTGTGACTGTCTTCAACAGACATCATGGTGTAATGGGGAACAGTGTGTGTGCACTGTAGGACATCTACCAACTGTGACTGTCTTCAACAGACATCATGGTGTAATGGGGAACAGTGTGTGTGCACTGTAGGACATCTACCAACTGTGACTGTCTTCAACAGACATCATGGTGTAATGGGGAACAGTGTGTGTGCACTGTAGGACATCTACCAACTGCTGACTGTCTTCAACAGACATCAGGTATAACGGGGAACAGTGTGTGTGCACTGTAGGACATCTACCAACTGTGACTGTCTTCAACAGACATCATGGTGTAATGGGGAACAGTGTGTGTGCACTGTAGGACATCTACCAACTGTGACTGTCTTCAACAGACATCAGGTATAACGGGGAACAGTGTGTAGGACATCTACCAACTTTGACTGTCTTCAACAGGCATCATGGTGTAACGGGGAACAGTGTGTGTGCACTGTAGGACATCTACCAACTGTGACTGTCTTCAACAGACATCATGGTATAATGGGGAACAGTGTGTGTGCACTGTAAGACATCTATTAACTTTGACTGTCTTCAACAGACATCAGGTGTAACGGGGAACAGTGTGTAGGACATCTACCAACTTTGGTAACTTCAACACACATCACAGTGTAATGGGAACAGTGTGTGTGTATTAAACTATTGTAACTTAGTTCTGCCGAAATCTGAAGACATAAAGAAAGGGGAATAAATCATCATGTAGTAGTAGTAGTAGTAGTAGTAGTAGTAGTAGTAGTAGTAGTTGTAGTAGTAGTAGAGTAGGGACCAAACAAGCTGTGAAGCTTTTCATGCAGTCCCATGCTACTGCATGTGGACTTTTGGTGTGCATTTTTTTATAGTTTCAATTCATTAGAATAGTTCAATATTAGCACACCTCTTACCATAATTGGTGATTGTCTGTGTAGACTAAACAGTTGATGACTGTCTGTGTAGACTAAACAGTTGATGACTGTCTGTGTACACTAAACAGTTGATGATTGTCTGTGTACACTAAACAGTTGATGATTGTCTGTGTACACTAAACAGTTGATGATTGTCTGTGTACACTAAACAGTTGATGATTGTCTGTGTACACTAAACAGTTGATGATTGTCTGTGTACACTAAACAGTTGATGATTGTCTGTGTACACTAAACAGTTTATGATTGTCTGTGTGCACTAAACAGTTGATGATTGTCTGTGTACACTAAACAGTTGATGATTGTCTGTGTACACTAAACAGTTGATGATTGTCTGTGTACACTAAACAGTTGATGATTGTCTGTGTGCACTAAACAGTTGATGATTGTCTGTGCACACTAAACAGTTGATGATTGTCTGTGTACACTAAACAGTTGATGATTGTCTGTGTACACTAAACAGTTGATGATTGTCTGTGTACACTAAACAGTTGATGATTGTCTGTGTACACTAAACAGTTGATGATTGTGTGTGCACACTAAACAGTTGATGATTGTCTGTGTACACTAAACAGTTGATGATTGTCTGTTACAGATGTTCCCTGTTGCAGGATAGAGCAGGAGCATGTGAGTACATTTATCACCTCCTCTATGTGTGTGTGTGTGTGTGAGTGTGTATGTGTCTATGTGTTTGTGTGTGTTTGTGTGCATGCGCATGCGCGCGCGCGTGTGTGTGTTACACATCAGCATCATGCTTTTGCTTTCATTCTAGATTCATGAAACTTTCATAGCTTAAAAAATTATCTGCATTTAATAATAATAATTTCACTTATATAGCGCAATAAAAATCATGCTAAAAGCAAGCTCTCGGCGCTTTACAAACATTGATAAAACCATGTAAAAATATAAATTAAAAATTAACACATTGACACACCATGTTTCATAACAATGATATAGAATAATAGTAACATTATTTAATAACACATGAGAGAGAGAGAGAGAGAGAGCAGGGAGGAGAGTGGAGGGAGAGAGGGTAAGGGGGGGGTCAGGGGGGGGGGGGGGTTAGACAGACAAAAAAGGCGGAGACAAGTGGGCAGGGCAAACTTTGACAGGAGTAAGACGGAGAGGCAGAGAGAAAGAGAGAGAGGGGGCGGGAGAGGGGAGAGAGAGAGAGACAGAGGGGAAGGGAGGGAGAGAGAGAGAGAGAGGACAGGTAGACAGAGCGTAAGGAAACAAAGAGAACATAATAAGAAATGCTAAGAAAAAAGCACTAAAAAACCTTAAGCAATATACATTCACATTTCTAAGATAAAAGCACTAAAACCATTTCTAAGACAAAAGTTCTAAGACTTTAAGCAATACAAATTCAATTCAACCCCCCCCCCCCCCCCTTCCCCGCTCTCCCCCCCCGCTTCCCCGCTCTCCCCCCTTCCTCCGTTTCCCTCTGTTAAAACCAAAACAATTCAACTAGCATAATAAACACATTAAAAACATTATTCACTAGAAGAATACATGGGGGGAAAAAAAGAAGTATGCATACAAAGACACACAAACTCATGTGCATGACAGACATCAGGGCAAAACTGTGTTTTACAGATGTTTGTTGAAGAGGTGTGTTTTCAGGTGTTTGTTGAAGAGGTGTGTTTTCAGGTGTTTGTTGAAGAGGTGTGTTTTACAGATGTTTGTTGAAGAGGTGTGTTTTCAGGTGTTTTTTAAAGGTGGGTAGAGACTGGATTTGGCGGAGATCTTTTGCCTCTCTTGAATTTATCATCGGCCCCCAAAGACTGAAAATATGTTGAAGGTCTTCATGACTCCATGGCTTCAGCGAAGTCTTTCAGAAATCAACTGACTGTTCAACATAGCGGTTTAGCCCCATATTGCTGACACAAGACGTAACAGCTTCTGTCTATGAAACTGCCGCACCAATTCACCTGAATTTGTATTAGCGATCAAGTGCAATACAATAACAGTGACGTCTTTCATACCATTTTAATCCTCTTTGACATCATCACTGGTTTCTGAGAGGCCAGCATGTAAATTATGCTTTTCTGGGTTATGTCTATGTCTTGTTGTTGTTGTCATTCCCTGGCTTAAAAACTCCAGGGATCATACCAACAGCCGAAGCAATTGAACACTATGGGACAAGAGCTGGGTTATGTCTTAATCTTAGGATTTTGGTTTCGCTCAAATGACTGAGGTGAGCAGAGCATTGGAGGTGCGTTTTTATTCATTAGTCATGTCTGGACACTGCTATACCATTAAACTTATCGGCACAGTGTGCAAGTGCCTCCCATTTGAACACTTTACTCCAATTTCATGTACCGTCTGAAACGGTCTCCTATCGGCGCATTTTTAAAGCAGTGCTTCATATTTTTGCATTGAATAAGTGTGCAGACATTGGACTGCACTATCATTTCATCACAAAGTTTATAAATGATAAATGATACTGAAAACAGAGTCTGGAAATGTTGCGTTTGATTTGTGTTTCTTTTGCCCAAGAGTTTTATCAATTTTGGGCATTGTGATTGAGAAAGCATTTAAGACAACCTTGAATGTCTATTTTCACAGAACCAGGAACCAGCATGGTCCATGGAGGAAAACTCACCAAATCAGCCCTCAGCTGTCTACAGCACAGTACAGCCCATGTCTGACAACACTTCTGGGTCACTGCTGTCTCTGAAAAGAGGTCGTGTGTGTCAGCGTTGTTCTGCTGCCTTTGTGCTGGTCAGCAGTTTGGAACTCCACCTGGCGTCAGTTCATGGAGAGAAACTGCACATGGTGTTACCTGGGTCCTCCACACCTGACATATGTGATGCTGGTAACTGTAGCAACACAGACATCGATAAGAAAGTAGATAGCCATAGCAACAGAAAAATGACAGGAATGAAAGTCGATGATAATGATACTGGTGATAATGGTAAAAAGAAGAAAAGACAGTGTATGTGTGATGTCTGTGGAAAGTCTTTCACTTGTTCTAGTCATCTGAATAGGCACAAACTGATTCATGGTGGTTTTAAGGCATTTGCATGTGACATGTGCAGTAAGAGTTTTAGTCAGGCTGGTCATTTGAAGGTACACAAGCTGACACATGGCAGCTCTAAACCTTTTGTATGTGATGTGTGCAGTAAGAGTTTTACTCTGGCTAGTAACCTGAGAAGACACAAGAGAGTCCACACAGTGGAGAAGCCTTACAAGTGTCTATACTGTGACAGTGCTTTTAAAAATCCATACACTTTGCCACTCCACATAAAGTCAGTTCATGAAGTTGCCAGACCCCATGTCTGCGATGTTTGTGGGGCAGCTTTCTCTAGGGCTGCTGAGTTAACAGTGCACAGGAGAATTCACACATGTAAAAAATCTCACGTGTGTTCAGACTGTGGGAAAAGTTTTTCTCAGCCCAGTGCTCTAGCACAACATCGTCTCACTCACACTGGCGAAAAACCTCATGTGTGTTCAGACTGTGGGAAAGGTTTTGCATGTTCCAATTATCTTGCCAAACATCATCTGACTCACACAGGTGAAAAACCCTATTTGTGTTCATACTGTGGGAAAGGTTTTTCCCAGTCCGGTTCTCTAAATACACATCGTCTGACCCACACTGGACAGAAACCTCACAGCTGTCCTCATTGTCCTTACGCTTCCACTATCCCACATAATTTGAAGAGACATATACTGAACAAACATTAGTGACACTGTCTTCTTCATTGACCCTTAACCCTTGAAGAAACATATACTGAAATGACATTGGTTTAGATGTGCATGTGTTGGTGGTTGGGTAGGTTGGAGAATGGTTTAGATGTGTGTGTATTGGTGGTTTGGTAGGTTGGTGGTTGGGTAGGTTGGAGGTTGGAGATGGTTTAGATGTGAGTGTATTGGAGAATGGTTGGGTAGGTTGGAGAATGGTTTAGATGTGAGTGTATTGGTGGTTGGGTAGGTGGAGAATGGTGGGTAGGTGGTTTAGATGTGCGTGTATTGATGGTTGGGTAGGTTGGAGAATGGTTTAGATGTGAGTGTATTGATGTTGGGTAGGTTGGAGAATGGTTTAGATGTGAGTGTATTGGTGGCTGGGTAGGTTGGAGAATGGTTTAGATGTGAGTGTATTGGGTTTAGATGTGCATGTATTGGTGGTTGGGTAGGTTGGAGTATGGGCGTTTGATGGACAGAGATTTGTGTGTGTGTGGGTGGAGATCTTTTAGTAATGCTATATTCTGTAGTTTGTGACTGATGGATAATTGATTTGTATGTTATCTGTTTTGAAAGTATTGTTATAATCTATATATTTTATTTTAATTTGAACTGCCTTGTGTGTATGTGTGTGTGATTTGTGTGGCTGTAAGGCATATGTTTTATTGTTTGATTTTTTATGTGTATCCTGAACAATGTCCAAAAACTAACGAATGGCATCAGAAGTCGAAAAACAAAAACATGGAATCAGTTCAGCTAATGTTTTGTTGTTGGTGTTGTTGTTTTTTTGTCCCTTATATTTGTGTCAACAGAAGCTTGTTCTCCATATTCCTTCAGCTCTGTTGATTGTGGGCCATAGCTGTTTGTTTGTTGAGAGAGAGTTGCCTTGCGTTGGCCTACACACACACAAAAATGCTACAGGGTGTCGCAAGTGCGTGGCATTGCTGGTGACGGACATGTCTGCCGCCCGGCGACGCCCTTGTTCCTCATTAGTTTTGTTTACTGTAACTGTAAGCTGGTTTGCATGCAATTATTTGGCATCTTTGTTGTACATTATGTTGGTGTTTTCTGTTTTGTTGTTGTTGCTGCTTTCATTCACCTTTTTATTTTCTTGTTTTTAATGTACTATGGAAGATGGTGTGCTTTAAGACCATATATTTCTGTATATAGTTTTCAAGCATATATTATTGTCTGCTTCCTCTGGGTTTTTTCTTAGTGTATTTTCACGTGATGGTGTGTTTTAAGACCACTATTATCAGTTATTTCAACTTTGCAATGGTACATGGCTTTTGGCCTCTTGAGGGATTTTTTTTTTGCCCACAAGAGACTGCTAGGTTGAAAGCCTGTCTTGATTTTGTATCATAAATGTTCTTAGATTGTTCGTAAGTTGTGGTGAACTTGTTGCTGACAGTGTCAAGTTTATGAGCTTTTGGAATACATGACTTGAAGCTGTCACTGAAGAAGGAAACCAGTGGAATACAGCTGTGTTCGTTGTGATTTGCTGAGGGGAGGTCTCCCTTGCTTTATCATGTGATGTCCCACACTGACCATGGTGGGTCACTGGGTGGAGCCCCACACCTTAAACTGGCCTTTCTCTCCAATGGCTTTTGTCATTGGTTGACATTAGCCTGAAGCTGGGGCCAACAGTAAAGTGACAGTGAGAGCTGTAGGATAGAGGATGTTCTGCAGTAATGGAAAATCACTGTACAGCTTAGTGTTTCCTGAATGACTATGATTCACATTCAAACTAAGAGGCATTAGCTCTGGCTCTTAGTGCTGCAGCCTTGGGGATTGGTTGGCCTTTGGGGACCTTCTCCAATCCCAGTTGTCCTAAAGTCCTCTTGGCTGAGAGAGTGGGGATGTACTCTGGGCCAGGCTTCTCCGCTATAAACAGATTTGAGCCCAGTCCAGTTGGAATGCCTTGCTTGGTTGTTGTTCATTGTGTTTCTTCAGGTGTGAATGTTGTACATGCTGGGTTTCAGAAAGACCTCATGATTTGTGTGTTGTCTTTTTCAGAGATACACTGCAAGATGTTATCTGCTCAGTCTGTGTTATCTGTGCCGTCTGTGTGTTTTTCTATGTGGATTCTTTCTTTCAGGGGTGTTTGTATCTTTTGGGGTTTCATTCATTTGATTGTTGTATGGATGTTTTACATAATTAGTACTACTCCTTTTGACTTTGGATCTTTGTTCATGATTCACTTTGAAACATTAATAAACAATTGAACTTTTAATTCGGTCTGATGTGTTACGTTGAGTGGATGTTGATCTGTGTTTGTGTGATGTGTTCCTATGTTGTGCATTCAATTACACACACACATACACACACACACACACACACACACACACACACACACACACACACACACACACACACACACACACACACACACATGCCCACACACAGACATACACCAGTTAATCCAAATCGAAACAATATATATATTCACAAATTGTAAATGGCATAAAAGCTTTCTATTTCTCTCAAAAATAAACAAAATGTCACATACACAAAACATGCTTTCAAAATCCATACCAAGCATTCATCTGCTCACTGCATTCTGCAGGCACTTAGCATGAATCAAGATTTTGTTTTGAGAGATACAAGAAACACATGTTAACTCATTCGCATCGCAATAAGTTTGACTTATTTAAAAAACCTCACAAATCACTCCAGCCATACACACAAACAAAACATACATAAACAAAAGATTACAGGTTTTTACTTCAGGCTTAGACATGGGGAAGTGGTAGATCAGACTTTTTTCTATATATAGACTTTATATAGAAAAACTACACCGATTGGTTTTCCCCACAACAAACCACTACAAAAACAAAGTCGAAGGCAAAATTGTGGTCTAGGGGAGCAAAGCGAGTTTAGAAGTGACCAAGGTATGTGTTCAGCGACAGCAGTGACCCAGAAGTGTTGTCAGACATGGGCTGTACTGTGCTGTCACATGGGACACCTGCAACAGACAATTACTAGATATATATTGACTTGTCATCACAAATCATCTTGTCTGTTTTTCTCACAATTTCATGTTAGATTTTTTTATCTCACATCATCACTTTTTTTTATATTATTAGGTCCGATTCATATCACACACTTGAAAAATTAAACACAACATAAAATGTAATTCATTCAAACCTTTTCCAAGATGTCTGGACTGACATGTGCAAAAATTAATGAAAATGTAAACAAACAACAAGAATGAATGCACCAGTACATACATACACACGGCCCATGCTGGCACACTTTCTTTTTATAACCTGAATGTCTGTTGAAGACAGTCACAGTTGGTAGATGTCCTACAGTACACACACACTGTTCCCCATTACACCATGATGTCTATTGAAGACAGTCAAAGTTGGTAGATGTACTACAGTGTACACACACACTGTTCCCCATTACACCATGATGTCTGTTGAAGACAGTCAAAGTTGGTAGATGTCCTACAGTGCACACACACTGTTCCCCATTACACCATGATGTCTGTTGAAGACAGTCAAAGTTGGTAGATGTCCTACAGTGCACACACACTGTTCCCCATTACACCATGATGTCTGTTGAAGACATGTTGGTAGATGTCCTACAGTGCACACACACTGTTCCCCATTACACCATGATGTCTGTTGAAGACAGTCAAAGTTGGTAGATGTCCTACAGTGCACACACACTGTTCCCCATTACACCATGATGTCTGTTGAAGACAGTCAAAGTTGGTAGATGTCCTACAGTGCACACACACTGTTCCCCATTACACCATGATGTCTGTTGAAGACAGTCAAAGTTGGTAGATGTCCTACAGTGCACACACACTGTTCCCCATTACACCATGATGTCTGTTGAAGACATTCAAAGTTGGTAGATGTCCTACAGTGCACACACACTGTTCCCCATTACACCATGATGTTTGTTGAAGACAGTTAAAGTGCCACTGACCTGGACTCTGATCCTGTGTACTCCACAGAAGTCCAACATCTTCTGCCACATCTATTTCTATTTTGACCTCTGACATCTCTGCTTCATCAGGGGACGCCATTGGGTCACAGTTTCTGAAATCACACAATATACACACACATTTATAACCAAGTATGTCATTTATGTACTTCCACACATTAAGAAATTGTTCATCATTTAGGAAATTAAAAAAAGAAGAATATTGAGGATGGGATTCAAACCTATGCATGGAGACCCAGTGGTTCAGCAATACAGCATTACTTTTGTTCAGCACACTGAGCAGTTTCCCTTTTCTTCTTCTTCTTCCAGACAGCAACTTCATCTGATTGATTGAAGATTCCGCTGCACTTTGGGAGAGGAGAGTGAGTAAATGTACACATATAAGATAAGAACAGAAAAGAAAAACAAGAAAAGGGAATTAAGAGGCAAGGTACAATAAGAATGGTTGGGAGAGGAGGTTGAGTAGAAGGGAAATATGAGAGAAGAATGGCAAACCATAAATATGTGAACAGAACTGAAGACAGTGGATAAAGAACATCGACAGTCTATGTAAAACAATAGAACTGAAGGACAGTCTATGTAAAACAATAGAACTGAAGGACAGTCTATGTAAAACAATAGAACTGAAGACAGTGGATAAAGAACATCGACAATCTATGTAAAACAATAGAACTGAAGGACAGTCTGTCACGTGCAAATCTGTCGCTCGTGCAAATCTGTCGCTCGCTACTATCAGAGTGTGTATTTGCGACATTGAGCATGAACCACAAATTTCACTTTTTCCGTGGGTTAGGGATAGGGTTAGGGTTAGGTAAATGGTTCAAGTACGGAAAAAGTGAAATTTGTGAATGTCGCAAATACACACTCTGATAGTAGCGAGCGACAGATTTGCACGCGCGACATATTTACACGCGACACAGTCTATGTAAAACAACAGAACTGAAGGCAGATCTGGGATTTGAATTCCTCCACCGAGGCTGATGATATTGCCTCAGGTGGAAGAGTTCCACTCACTCACAGCCCTGGGAAAGAATCTATTTTTTATGTACAGTTCGCACACACACACACACACAGTTTCCCTCATTACTTCAGTTGACCCCCAGGGTTTGCATCAAGCAAGTTCGTGGTTGATAAAAATGTATGGGTTTGAAAAAAAAATTCATGGTCAGGTCAGGTCAGGGTAATGAGGGCAACTAGGCCTCGCGGCCTCTGAAGTGCCCTTTCAATATAGTTTTTGTAGTATTGAGCACAGCTGTGACGGTTTTTGATGACACAATTAGTCATGTTGGTATCTCAATTCTGTCAATTTAGGGTCTTTGTCCAGGAGGTTAATTCTATTTTTCATGATTTGTTAACCGGTAGAGATCCAATTCTGGATGATATAAACACCGGTGGGAAGAACTTGGGGAGAGCAGCTATAGTTTAAAAACAAAAAAACAAAAAAACCTATTTCTACAAATATGGCCCAGCCAGCCAGGTCGGGCCCTCAGTATGATGCACCGCCATACAAGAGGGGGGAGATGGAGTGGGAGGGAGGGGAGGGGAGAGGGGAGGGGGGGGGGAGGGGGAGGGGAGGGGAGGGGAGGGGAGGGGAGGGAGGGGAGGGGATGGAGTGAAGGGCCCAAGGGGGAAGGGGGAGGGGTTTAGTGGGTTTAAATTAAAGCCTCCAGAAATATTACAGCTTTTACGTGGGTGTTGAGGCGTTTTTTCTTATATACAAAAGCACACAATAGGAGTTAATATAGTCAGCCATAGTTATTCATTCAGTAAAAGTTAAAACAGGTATGTTTACACCATTTTACCTCAACGTTTCCCTTCTCTATGCTCTCTTCCCTTGTTTGTCTTCTCACTACATGTATTCTGTGTAGGCCTAAGGTCATCAAGGCCTAAAGGAAGTAAAAAGATGGATATGGAACGGGACTAAGTGTGTATTAAAAATACAAAATATGATTCATAGTCGCCCGGAAAAAAAATCTATAATTAAGATATTACGAAGTTTAAGACTATTTCTATCAATATTTAAATATAAACTATCGCTTGCCGTGAAAAATAACACAGAAACACACTAAGCAGCATCCTATAGGGGCTTATCCACCTTTATCATTTGCTTTTCTCTCACTGCTTACCTCCCTTAGAACGGAAGGAACTCGACAAGGTCTCACATCAGCAAAGAAGCGTCGAAAAGAAAGACATTGTAGATCTGCTGCTACAGAACTGTAAGGTAGTGTGGTTATAGCTGTTTGACGTTCTTCTTCTCTATTTAACATTCATCACCATACTGACATTGGAGTGGTTTGGAGAAAATGATACTGACGTAGAAACTGGTAGGGTTAGCCTAATGTTCACATTTGTGTCCCTAGGCCAGGGGAGATAATCTGCTGACTGAAAAAAAATGCTGTGCTCTTCTCTGTCATAAATTATTTCCCCTAGGGGCAGAAATGTGAACAGTGCGTAGAAATATTGGAGTTGTTTGGAGCAAATGGTTCAACTCTCTCCACGTTTAGGAGCAAGGGGAGGTAGTTATTTTGATAATGGAATTTAAGCCAGGCAGCAACAGTAGTACTAGTAGTAGTAGTAGCAATAGTTGTTATGTCTAGTACTAAATCTCTACAAACTAACAAAGTATAAAGTTAAAGCGCCTATGGCACTAACTCACAAACCACCCGGATGTCTACCGGCCTTATACGGTATGCTCCTATTTGTCCTAGAGGGATTCCAGAATAACTGGACACACCCAGGCACACATTTGCCGAGACCACTGCTATGGAAGGATGCCAGACCTAGGCCTAACATTAGTAACAATTCCTTCTCTCTCTACCATTACTGTAGTCTTAACCCCTTCGCTGCCGCCTACTACTTGCGCATGCGCCGCTGGCTTGCCACGCGATTTTTGAACGCGGCAATACCGCTACTTAGCGGTGACGTATACGTTGGTGGCAAGTACTGAAGCGCTATAGAGGACGTATATATATGTCGTGGGCAGCGAAGGGGTTAATTATGAAAGTCCACAAATTATAAGCACTGCAAATCTACAATGAATGAATGAAACAATAAGAAGGGTTTCCGTGATTATGTGAAAGCATTTTATAACTACAAAGCATAACAATAGTATAGTAGTAGTACTACTAGTGGTAGTAATAGTAGTAATTGTTGTTGTTGTAGTAGTATTAGTAAAGTTAGGGCTGATATGGGCCTCATGGCCTTTACACCCTTTCTTGGTAACATTTGCTTTTTTTATTTATTTGGTGATTTCTGATGCATTTATGATTATTCTATCCATTATTAATTTGAAATTTAAATTTTTTTAAAAGATGGACTTCATTAATTATTACAAAATTTTGCAAAAATTTAAACTGAGTGTGAGTTTGATGTAAGTCAGTAATTCATTTGAAAAAAGACAACACAGAAAAGCAACATTTCTTGATGATGCTTTGTAATTAGCTTGCACATAATGCTTATTTATTGATGTCGTTTTTATATCATCATTACAGATGTCCTTGCCACATGGGAGACTGTCCACAGAAGAGACGGACCATGTCAGGAAATATTCTGCAGACTCAGATGTTGATTTTGTTGTGGTGAGTAACTTTAGTTTATATCATATAATTTTATTGTTTCACTTGTATGAGAAATACTTATGTAACAAATGTTGGATTTTAGCGTGACCACGCATCATAAAAATATTTCTCTGCTTTGCACCTAAAATTAGATTATGGGATATGTAGGGTAAACAATAATAGTGCAAAAGCTTCAAATGAAACGCATGAAGTGTAAGGAAAACAAATGGAAGAAAAATAATAATGGTTGGCATCATTTTAAAACAACCATGCTCTTAGTTCAGCAATACAGAAGCTTAATTAAGTTAATAGGGGTATGAATGGAATGGCTTGCAATTAAGCTTGAGTACCCTGTTTCAAAGCAAGTTAATAGAATGATTGGGATGCATAGGAACTCTGCCATGCGGATTAATTTTAAGATACTTTTGGAATTATTGTTTTCACAGAAGCTGGAACCAGCATGGTCCATGGAACATGAATCATCTGATCAGCCCTCAGCTGTCTACAGCACAGTACAGCCCATGTCTGACAACACTTCACTGCTGTCTCTGGACTCAAAGCACCCATGCTACCTTTGTCCTGCTGCCTTTGTGCTGGTCAGCAGTTTGGAACTCCACCTGGCGTCAGTTCATGGAAAGAAACTACACATGGTGTTACCTGGGTCCTCCACACCTGACAGGTGTGATTATGGTAACTGTAGCAGCACAGACATAGATAAGGAGGTAGATAGCCCTGGCAACAGAAAATCAACTGAAAAGAAAGTTGATGATAATGATGCTACATGTAATAGTAAAGATGGAAAGAAAAGGAAAAGACAGTATGTGTGTGATGTCTGCAGAAAGTCTTTCCCTACACCCAGCAAACTGAAGAGTCACAAATTGATTCATAGTGATGTTAAGGCATTTGTGTGTGATGTGTGCAGTAATAGTTTTACTCAGGCTGGTAATTTGAAGACGCATAAACTGACACACAGCGGTGATAAATCTTTTGTGTGTGATGTGTGCAGTAAGGGTTTTACTCGGGCTTCTAGCCTGACCATACACAAGAAAATCCACACAGGGGAGAGGCCTCACAAGTGTCCACACTGTGACAGTGGTTTTATACAGTCAGGGAATTTACAACATCACATAAAGTCAGTTCATGAAGGTGCCAGACCCCATATCTGTGATGTCTGTGGGGCAGCTTTCTCTGAAAGTGGCAATTTAACTGTGCACAGAAGAATTCACACGGGTGAAAAGCCTCATGTGTGTGACTGTGGGAAAGGTTTTACCAGTTCCAGTGACCTAAAAACACATCGTCTTACCCACACTGGATTAAAACCCCATGTGTGTTCAGACTGTGGGAAAGGTTTCTCTGACTCCAGTAATCTAAGAAAACATCGTCTGACTCACACGGATCAGAAACCTCACAGCTGTCCTCACTGTCCTGCTGCGTTCCGATGGTCACAGCAGTTGAAGGCACACATACAGAGTGAACACCAGTAACACTGTGCACTGCAGTAACGCACATTGTGGTTACCAAGAAGTTGTATGTAGTTTACATAAATTATGGTGATGTTACAAGACCTGAAATAGACACCTAAAGCGTTTAAAGAAAATGTATTAATTGTGTGAAATTCTAATGCATGTTGAATGATAGTGAATAGGATGAATTTTTTTTAAAGAGGTGGGCATCTCTCTCTCTCTATGAAAAAGAAAAATCTAAAATTTGTGCTCTCAAAGGGGGTGTTTGGTGATTCATTGACCAAGTCTCTCTCTCTCTCTCTCTCTCTCTCTCTTATAACATGTTAGTGCTAAGTGAAAGAATATTCACTTTTGTTCTGTTTTCATTTATTACATTATGTGTGTATATGCACACCCTCAATCTTATAGGCCGGAGGTCTGACATTAAAACATTTTTTAGTTTGAGTCTCTCTCTCTCTCTCTCTCTCTCTCTCTCTCTCTTTACAGTTGTTGTTTTTGTTGGGCTTGTTTGAGTGGTAGTGTCGTTTTTGTCTTGTGTTTGTTTTTTACTGGCCAAAATTTGATATGGCTGAACTGCATACACGGCCGGACCTGGGATACATTAGAGGGGGGGAGGGGGGTTATGACAAGAGTAGTGGTCTGGGGGCCAGTGTAGGCCCTCCGTGGGGTCCTGGGGCAATGCCCCCTGAAACTGAAGCTTTTTTTAAACAATATAAAGTGCCATAAACCCCTTTAAATTGTACATAAGAACAATACAACTCTTCCATTCTTTCTTTCTCTCTCTCCTTTTATTCAATTTTAGTCGGAAGAGGGGGGGGGGGGTACGGAACCCAGGTAAACATCCCCCCTCCCCCATTCATGCGTCATGCTGTCGTTATGCGCTTAACTAAGAAATAGCTAGGCCCAGCAAGTCCGGCTGGAGGAAATCTTTTTAAAAGTGTTTCTTGAAAAAAGGCAGGAGAATGGACCGGTAAGGCAGAAAGATAGATGACAGCAAGCAAGGGGAAAAGGCAGAGTCAAAGAGAGTGACAGATTAGAGGAAGTTACAAGCACAGAACTTCCAGAAGGTGGGGGAACTATTTATACAAAAGACCCCACAGTATCCCCACGGGGAAACGGCCCTGGTATGTCCGATGTTTTATGCCATCAGAACAAGTGCTACACAACTTAAAATTTAAAGTTCATATTAAAACCCCTTGACTGCCGTCAACGTATCACATACTGACCTGACGACATCACTGATGATGTCATCAGATGAAGAGGAATAACCCTGATATGCTGGCTTTTGCTCTAACACAGTCAAGAGAGTAATATCCCCAGACAATTTTGCCAGATTGGCTCTTATCAGTTGTCTTTTTCATGGCATAATTTGCCCAATGAGTTTTTCTTTAATTTTCTCTGGCAGTCAAGGGGTTAAATCAGATTCTGTTCATGTTTAATTTCAAATCAATCTGATATTGTAAAATAAACCCATGACCAATCAAGGCGTTGGATGTTCATTGAAGACTTTAGAGAGGGAGTTAAAATGACATGATTAAGATTTTAATCTGTCTCCACAATCCCCATGCATGTGATATCTTTATCATAATATAACAGAGTTTGAGGATGGATGTACAGTGGAATCCGCTTTATCGGCCTTCGGATAATCGGCCAAAGCCGCTTAATCGGCCAATTTCCTAATATACGGAATTTTTTCTTCTTTTAAAAGCATGTGTTATTTTGTTCGTTTTTACGGCCAAAGCTGAAATCTTCAATTTCGCTTTATTGGCCACTTTTTCTCTCTAATTTTTCCTCTTTTCCCCCAACCTTTTTTTGAGAGGGAGAATAACAGACAAACTGACAACACGCTTTTGACGTTTACATGGTT
The DNA here is from genome assembly GCA_017654935.2 of Phymorhynchus buccinoides. Taxonomy (NCBI): domain Eukaryota; kingdom Metazoa; phylum Mollusca; class Gastropoda; order Neogastropoda; family Raphitomidae; genus Phymorhynchus; species Phymorhynchus buccinoides. The sequence goes on along the minus strand of CM065709.1, from coordinate 2,705,415 downwards.
GAGTGTGAAGTTGGAAGGTGAGCTGTTGTCAATTGAAAGACCCTGCATGGCGTTAAAATCACTCAAGAAAACAAAATCATTGTCTTTTACTCGTGCTTCTGTCAAGTTGTAGGATTAATAAAGTGTTCACATACAGTACACATACACTGTACTGTATGAACTCTTGTGCTTCGACAGATTTTATTCATTTCAATTTGACGTCATTGCTTTTGACTTGCATAATTGCGTCATACAGTATCTCGATGTTCGTTTTATCGTCCGATTCGCTTTATCGGCCACATTTTGCCTTGTCCCAAAAGTGGCCGATAAAGCGGATTCCACTGTATCTATGTACACTACAATGCCATAATTATGTCAGAGAATCTTTGTGTGATGGCTAGATACTACTGTATAAATGTATTGTGAATGTTAATGTTGTTAATAAGCTTAATGTTGCTAAGTATATCCATGTATTAATTCAGTCTTTGTTTACTTTCTTCTTCTTCTTCTGCGTTCCCAGGCCATATGGCCATAATGGATAAGGTACGTATGTGTCCGGTTTTCAGTTTCCACTGGTCTCCTCGCTGCGTACAGCCGACGCATTCCGATTTCGGAGGAGCTCAAAGGAGAAACATTATTTGGAAGATTTTGTTGAAAAAAGGCAGGAGAATGGGCCAATAAGTCAGAAAGATAGTAGATGATAGAAAGCAGAGGGAAAAGGCAGAGTCAAAGAGAGTGATAGATTAGAGGAAGTTACAAGCACAGAACTTCAAGAAGGTGAGGGAACTATTTTTACAAAAGCCCCTCCGGTATCCCCAAGGAGGGAGAGACTCATGGAGGGGGCCGGGCCGTCCAGCTCCCCATATGGATGCACGAGTCATCCACCCACTGCCCCATTATGTTTACTTTCATTACTTTATTAACCAACACACCTATGCTTTGTGTTTGATATAGCATCAAACTTTCATTACTTTATTAACCAACACACCTATGCTTTGTGTTTGATATAGCATCAAACTTTCATTACTTTATTAACCAACACACCTATGCTTTGTGTTTGATATAGCATCAAACTTTCATTACTTTATTAACCAACACACCTATGCTTTGTGTTTGATATAGCATCAAACTTTCATTACTTTATTAACCAACACACCTATGCTTTGTGTTTGATATAGCATCAAACTTTCATTACTTTATTAACCAACACACCTATGCTTTGTGTTTGATATAGCATCAAACAGACAAATAAGTCACAAAGGGTACAATGTTTAACCCTTTCACCGCCAAAATCGCATTTTAGCACCACAGTGATTTAAGACCTGTTATTAAAAGGCATCAAATTGGGGCCTATTATCCAAAGACCCTACTGTCTTAGTTTTGGGGAGTACGGAAAGACCTTATTTTATATATGTCACAGAAGTATCCCCAATACTGCAGATGGATTTTGTTCTCTACCCAGGTAAATTTAATGGAAATTTTGGCTGATATATGGCTGGCTGTGAAAGGGTTAAAGTATTAGCATGTATAAAGTTTGAGAGAGAGAGAGAAAGATAGGGTATCTGTGCATATACATGCATATTTTGTTCATATTGTTTCTTGATCAATGTTGTACATGCTGGGTTTCAGAAAGACCTCATGATTTGTGTGTTGTGTTTTTGAGAGATACACTGTAAGATGTTATCTGCTCAGTCTGTGTTATCTGTCTGTACATGTATTTCTCTGTGGATTCTGTATTGTCTTCACCATGGTGGTTATGGTTTTATGTGAATAACACATTTCCAATGAAAGATGGTGTTTTACGTCCTCTTGGTCATAGACACATATGGGACATTTGTAAATACAAAGATGGTGGGAACAATACTGGCTGCAATGCCCGGAGGCAATGCAACACCAGTAAAGTCCCGAGTTTTTAACAATATAGATATGTGCAGCGGTAACCACGCCTTGGATAAACCTCATCGGCTATGGTACCGCCACAATTTGATGTGACATTTCAAGAAGGTAGGAAAAGATTAGGGTAAAATTTATATAGTGTCTTTTTTAAAAATTACAGTCTGTAATTATTTAGTATTGTCACTGGAAATTGGAGTCTTGTACACAGTATTATTTTCATGGACCATTGACTGTTTGGCAGAATTGCTCTAGACATTACACAGGGATTTTATTATATTTTTGTTTGAAATATAACATTGTTGTATAAGAAGCAAAACTAACCTAAACAAAAAACACCAAGGGATGGGTTAATGCTGTAATTCAAGTTGTCTCCCATCACAAGTCTGAAGAAACTGTTTAACATCCTCCAACCTGGTTGAGGTTCATATTGGACATTTTTATTTATAGAGATAGTGGGTTGATCCTGGAGGTACTGCAGTACCAGGAAAGACCCAAGGTAAAGCTTCATCAGTATGTTTATTTTGTATGTGTGTGTTCATTCAAGTCGTCTCTTTGTAGTAGGGGTTTGGTTTGTGTCAGTGCTTTCTAGTTGTGGTAGTGGTTGAAGATGGTGTCCAGTGGTGTTGGAGAAAGGGCTTACTTTATTTATTACATTTCGAGGGGTGAATGCCAGAACTGCCCATCTGTGCTCTTTATTCCTTTTGAGATAGACCGTTCTGGCAGGCACCCCTCAAATTTTGTTCTTTTGTTTTGCTTCCTTTTAACTGGCTTCGAGATTTGTCCATTTCGTTGGAATTGCTTTCTTTAAACTTTGATTGCATTTTTGTTTTCTCAAAATGTTTTGTTGAAACTTTAACAATTAGAATTTAAGTTTGGCTTGATGAATAATTCTAGGAGTTGTTTTTTCTGTTTGTGATGTTCCTTTGTTTTGTGCCACAGTTTGTTGGTGCTGATGGTGTATGAATGTGTTTATGTATGTATGTGTGTGTCTGTGTGTGTGTGTGTGTGTGCTAGTCAGTTGTGTCAGTCTGACTATGACCTGCAGATAGCAGAGGAGGCAACTGCTATTCTGGAAAACTTGGCTGGAAATTGTTCATTGTGGAGACGCCTTCCCAAGGGACATCCCCACTCTCTCAGCCAAGAGGACTTTAGGACAGGGAGGATCCCCAAAGGCCAACAAATCCCCAAGGCTGCGGAACAAAGAGCCAGTGCAAATGCCTCCTAGTGTGAGAGTCATAGTCATTCACAACAGACTGAGCTGCACAATGATTTTCCATTGCTGTAGACAATCACTGGTCCTACAGCTCACTCTCTTTACTGTTGGCCCAAACTAATGTCAGTCAATGACAAAAGCCATTGGAGTTAAGGGCCTAGACACACTGATGCACTCTCTTTACTGTTGGCCCAAACTAATGTCAGCCAATGATAAAAGCCATTGGAGTTAAGGGCCTAGACACACTGATGCACTCTCTTTACTGTTGGCCCAAACTGATGTCAGCCAATGATAAAAGCCATTGGAGTTAAGGGCCTAGACACACTGATGCACTCTCTTTACTGTTGGCCCAAACTAATGTCAGCCAATGATAAAAGCCATTGGAGTTAAGGGCCTAGACACACTGATGTACTCTCTTTACTGTTGGCCCAAACTAATGTCAGCCAATGATAAAAGCCATGGGAGTTAAGGGCCTAGACACACTGATGTAGTTTTATTGTACTCTCCCATCATCTCACCCCATCCATTCCAAGAGATGAAGTTTTTGACACACTGACAAAAGAAATGGGGGGGGGGGGGGGGAAGGGGGTAAATTTTGACCAAATGACACCTTTTTCATTGCCACTGAATTTAACGTGTGCTAAGTGCATGGGCACACGGGACCTCAGTCTATCGTCTCATCTGAAAGACTCATTCAGGTAGCATTTAATTTTATTTGACAGTTCAAAAAATGTCAAAATTCAATGTGGAATAAAGCAAGCAAACACTTGGGTGGTTGTAGTTTGACTTGGAAATAAATTAATGACACAATACTTGACAGTTTAAAAAAAAAAAAAAGGAAATCAAGCAAACAAGTCCAGTGAAATCAGCTTTCAACATTTACAGATAAATTGAACACACCACGTAAACCTGTGTTTCTGAAATTAAAATCCAAACACACATGAAACATTATTCACTTGCACTTCCCAATCTCACACATTTCAAATACAGTGGAACCTCTCTCGTAAGACCTTCAAAAATCATTCAAAATGTCTTATAAGGGAGGTAATTTTAACACTTACAAAGAAGGGAAATGTCTCAGAGAAGTAGATCTTATATGGGAGGGAGTCTTATAATGGGAGGTCTTAAAAGGGAGGTTCCACATCAGTAAACTCAATATAGCATATTAACAACTTTTATATAACACAAAAACTTTCTATAACCCATAAAATATACAAAGACATAATTACTTTTACAACGCATGTACGGTAGCAAAATTACTTATGAATTATGCAAACCATCAAGCAAAAAGGTATTACATTTTTAAATTTTTTATTTTACCTGCACTGCACAAGAAACACATTTTAAAATGTACGCATCACAACACACAAGAATGTTACACAAAACGTATGCAGACAATAGTTGAGGCAGTTCCCTACTTCCACAATTTGTATTCCAACATTGAACACAGCGAGAAACGACACACTGGAAAATGCACAGCAATGTAACACAACCCCCTTCACCTCAATTCATGGTCTATCAACACACTGGGCAGTCCCCTGTTTCCAACATGATCAACAATTTGTACTGCATTGACATTCCAACATAGACACAGTCCCTGATACCTGGTCTTCTTCTTCAGTTTTAGTAGCCAACATCAGTCAGCTGATGACAAACCCCACTTAACTACTTTTAACTTTCTTCAGTTTTATTGGTGGTAACAACAAACTAAAAGCATAATGAAGTTTGGAGCACACACTGACTGGAAGAAGAAAAGCCACAGAAGATTTTTGTTTGTTGATGATTTGCCTGTTGGACCATGGCTACGTTATGAAGAGACAATTTTTCATCTAATGATTTTCCTCTTGTCAAGTTAGATTTTTGCTAAGAGCAGGTTCCAGATATTCTTAGAACATCACAGCAAATATCTACAAAACTCATCATTCTTAGTTTGGGAGATTTGTTTAGAAATAAAGCAGAATATTAAAAAGATTTCAACAAAAATCTTATGTTTAACTCTTCCAGCACTATGTATTGTTTACATTCTTGATTGTTCGTTGCATCTCAACCGACAAGAGGGAAGTCACTATTTTTTTGAGTGCGCAAGCATTGCTTTAACTGAAAACTCAGTGACATAAGCTCTGAAAGTACAGAAACACATGGCAGGGTACTTGACAGTGAATGTCTTTGCATTTGGTGGGAGTGAAGTGTGATGTCTAGGGTGAATGTATTCGCCCATGATGCTAGAAGAGTTCAGGTTGTGTTTCTCAGCATTTGGTTCCAACAATCTGTACTTGAAGGGGAAACAAATGTAAGGCTCCAATGTAATGTCCAATCTAGCCATTATAATGCTGTCAATCTAGCCATTATAATGCTGTCAATCTAGCCATTATAATGCTGTCCAATCTAGCCATTATAATGCTGTCCACTCTAGCCTCTATAATGCTGTCCAATCTAGCCATTATAATGCTGTCCAATCTAGCCTCTATAATGCTGTCCAATCTAGCCATTATAATGCTGTCCAATCTATAATGCTGTCCAATCTAGCCATTATAATGCTGTCCAATCTAGCCATTATAATGATGTCCAATCTAGCCATTATAATGCTGTCCAATCTAGCAATAAAGCTGTCCAATCTAGCAATTATAAATCTGTCCAATGTAGCCATTATAATGCTGTCCAATCTAGCAATTATAAAGCTGTCCAATGTAGCAATTATAAATCTGTCCAATCTAGCAATTATAAAGCTGTCCAATCTATAATGCTGTCCAATGTAGCAATTATAAATCTGTCCAATCTAGCCATTATAATGCTGTCCAATCTATAATGCTGTCCAATCTAGCAATTATAAATCTGTCCAATGTAGCCATTATAATGCTGTCCAATCTAGCAATTATAAAGCTGTCCAATGTAGCAATTATAAATCTGTCCAATCTAGCAATTATAAAGCTGTCCAATCTAGCAATTATAAAGCTGTCCAATCTAGCAATTATAATGCTGTCAAATCTAGTAATTATAAAGCTGTCAAATCTAACCATTAATTGGTTTTATAAAGCTGTGAACTCTAGCCATTAAAAAGCTGTGAAATCTAGCCATTATAAAGCTGTGAAATCTAGCCATTATAAAGCTGTCAAATCAGGCCATTATAAACCTGTCAAATCAAGCTATTATAAAGCTGTAAAGTCAAGCCATTACAAAGCTGTAAAATCTAGCCATTATAAAGCTGTTAAATCAAGCCATTGTAAAGCTGTCAAATCTAACCATTATAAAGCTGTTAAATCTAGCCATTATAAAGCTGTCAAATCTAACCATTATAAAGCTGTCAAATCAAACCATTATAAAGCTGTCAAATCTAGCCATTATAAAGCTGTCAAATCTAGCCATTATAAAGCTGTCAAATCTAACCATTATAAAGCTGTTAAATCTAGCCATTATAAAGCTGTCCAATCTAGCCATTAATTAAGCTGTCAAATTTAGCCATTATAAAGTTTTCCAATCTAGCCATTTACTGTCAAATCTAGCCATTATAAACCTGTCAAATCTAGCCATTATAAAGCTGTCAGATATAGCCATTATAAAGCTTTCAAATGCTTCAAACATTAAATACTGCTTAGTATTGATGAATTCTCTTTCTTCACTTATGACCACTATTTGAGAAGCAGCAGATAAAGCATGATTGGAAAAAAACCCTGGACTGTATGATGTGAAGTAATTTAAGCCAGTGCTGAGTCATTCTGCTGAGTCACCCATGCACTGCACACCTCTTCACAGTTTCAGAGACATATCACACACACTGTAGATAGAACTCTCCCACTAGATAGATTCCAATGGCTGGGATGCACAATGTGTGTTGCTGCAGTGCACAGCGTTACTTATGTTTAACCTCTATGTGTCTCTTCAAATTCCCTGACTGACTGAAAGCAGCAGGACAGTGAGGACAGCTGTGAGGTTTCTCTCCAGAGTGAGTCAGATGATGTGTTCTAAGATTACTATGATTTGCAAACCCTTTCCCACAGTCTGAACACAGATATGGCTTCTTACCTGTGTGGGTCAGACGATGTTGTGCTAGATAACTGGATGTGGTAAAACTTCTCTCACAGACTGAACACAAGTAAGGTTTTTTACCTGTGTGAATTCTCTTATGCCTTATTAAATTGCCAGTGTTGCAAAAGGCTGCCCCACAGACATCACAGCCATGGGGTCTGGCACTATCATGAACTGACTTTATGTGGAGCTGTAAATTACTTGTACGGTTAAAACCATTGCTAAAGTGTGGACACTTGTAAGGCCTCTCCCCTGTGTTGACTCTCTTGTGTCTTGTCAGGTCACCAGCCTTAGTAAAACCCTTACTACACACATCACATCTAAAACCACTATGGATCTGACTGTGTCTCTTCAGATCACTGGGTTTAGAGAAAGACTTTCTGCAGACATCACAAACACGCTGTCTCATCCTTTCCTTTCCATCTGTATCACCATTATGAGTTAGTTTGTGTGTCTTCAGCTTGCTGGGTGTAGGGAAAGACTTTCTACAGACATCACACACATGCTGTCTCCTTTTCTTTCCATCTTTATGACCAGTATCACGATCATCAAATTTACTTGCTGTCATTTTCCCTTTGCCATAGCTATCTACCTCCTTATCTATGTCTGTGTTGCTACAGTTACCAGCATCACATCTGTCAGGTGTGGAGGACCCAGGTAACACCATGTGCAGTTTCTCTCCATGAACTGACACCAGGTGGAGTTCCAAACTGCTGACCAGCACAAAGGCAGCAGAACAAAGGCAGCATGGGTGCTTTGAGTCCAGAGACAGCAGTGACTCAGAAGTGTTGTCAGACATGTGCTGTTCTGTGCTGTAGACAGATGAGGGCTGATCTGATGAGTCTTCCTCCATGGACCATGCATGTTCCATTTTCTGAAAAAACATAATCCAAAAGTATCTTTAAAACATTTTCACGTGGCAGACTTCTCACGCATCCCAATGTGTCTGACATACGGCACTCAAGACTAATTGCAAGCGATCCCATTTATACCCCTAAGCTTCCGTACTGCTGAACTAAGAGCATGCATGATCATTAAAATGATCCCACCCATTATTTTTTGTCTTCCAGTTGCCAGTGACAATGGTGTCCTTCCCTCCACCCCTCCTCTTCTCCTGCCCCCTATTTCACATCACCCCATGCCTTTAATTTTTTTGATCATCTTAACCTTTTCCTTTCTCTCTCCCCCCTTCCTCCATCAACAGCAAACAACCCACCTTGCAACAATGATACAATCTCTCCCCCATCCCACTACTACTCTTCCCCTGCCCCCACCCTTACACCCTGCCATCCTTCCCTCACAACATCCACCCTGAAATCCATTGTAGCATGTCCATACCAACTTTTGCGAACTGTATTCAAATCAACAAGACGCTTTTCTACTACAGCAAAACCCTCACATCTCAGTTTGCAAAGAGCTAAGCTCGAAAGCTTGACTCACTCCCTCTACCAAGGATCAACAGTCCCCCCCTATCAAGGTCAATATTTTTCTTCTGTTTTCTTTACACTTCAAGCAAGGATTTTCATGGAAGCTTTTGTGCTATTATTTATTTCACCTTACATATCACATACTCTAATTGTAGGTGCAGAGCAGATAAATATTTTTATGATGCATGGTCACGCCAAAATCCACCATCTGTAAGTATTTCTCATACAAGTGAAATGATCAACTTAGATAAACTAAAGCTACTCACCACAACAAAATCAGCAGCCGAGTCTGCAGAATATTTCCTGACATGGTCCGTCTCTTCTGTAGACAGTCTCCCATGTTGCAAGGGCATCTGTAATGATTTTTAAAAAAACCCATCATATGTAACATGTGCAATTTTATTACAAAACATCATCAAGCAATTTTACTTTTCTGTGTTGTCCGTTGTTCAAACGAACTACTAACTTATAATATATATCAAACTCACACTCAGTTTAAATTTGCAATACAGTGGAACCTCCATTATAAGACCTTCCAAAATCATCTAAAATGAGGTCTTATAAAGGAGTGGTCATATAAGGGAGGTAATTTTAATACTTGCAAAGAAGGGCAATGTTTCAGAGAAGTTGGTCTTACATGGGAGGGAGTCTTATAAGGAAGGTTCCACTATACAGTATTTAACCTCTTCACTGCTCTGTTAACGAACAACCTTCATCATAGGTTATGTCATTGATGCCATAACTTCTGATGTCATAGCCCCGGAGTGATGGAATTTTTGCTTAAACAAGATATATCTCTAGACCATTTTCTCAGTGAGTCTAATTACATTAAAAATTATATTTAATTCACTACTTGTGGCGGTGCCATAGCCGATGAGGTTTAACCGAGGCGTGGTCACCGCTACAGCTATCTGTATTAATTTTTAAAAATCGGGACTTTACTGGTTTCGTATTGCCTCCAGTATTGTTCCAACCATATTTGTATTTACAAATGTCCCATATGTGTCTGATTCAGACCAAGAGGACGTAAAACTCAATTTTCTCTCTCTCAGTGAGTCTAACATGTCTCTTTAAATTTTATAATTAGAAAATTGATAATTTCTCTTATTTCCTGTAGCAGTGAAGGGGTCCTTTGGACCTCGAATAAACAATATCATAAAATCAAATTGTTCATACTAAATGGAAGAAGATGAAGAAGTCCGTCTTTTTCTTGAAATATTATTTCAAATTGATCATAAGTATGATAATTATAAATGCATTGGAAATCACCAAATACCAAGAAAGGGCATAAAGGCCATGAGGCCCATATCAGCCCTAAGTTTACTACTGCTACTATTACATCTACTACTACTACAACTACTGGAGAGAGTTAAACTGTTTGCTTTAAACTGCTCCAAGATTTCTAGGCACTATTCCCACTTGTCCCCAGGGGAGATAATTTATGACAGAGATGAGCACAGCCCGGCCATTGCTTTTTCAGTCACAAGATTATTATCTCCCCCTGGGTCACAAATGTGAATAGTAGTAGTAGTAGTAGTAGTAGTAGTAGTAGTAGTAGTAGTAGTAGTAGTAGTAGTAGTAGTAGTAGTAGTAGTAAAGGGACTGGCTTCTGCCTAAGCCTCGCGGCTTACAAAACATCCCATCCAAAATAATTGTTATTTAATTATGTTGCATTTGCATGCGAAAACAAAGAAACTATGGTTGCAATTTCAATTATCATAAAACATTTCACTAAAATTTTCATTTTTGTCAAGTAGATTTTTGAAGGCATTAGTAGATGGTGCATTTTTTAGTTCAGATGGCAGTGAGTTCCAGGAGTTAGCAACTCTGTTACTGAAACAATGCTTACATTGTGAATATTGCCAGTGTCTACACCATTGTCACCATCTTCAATATGCTGGTGATGGATGATAAAAGAACCATTTTATCCAAACCACTCCAAGGTTTCTACATCATCAGTATGTTGGGGACGGATGTCTTCTTCTTCTTCTTCGATCGCTCAGACAGTTTTCCTGTCAATTATGAGCACAGATGCGTCATGCTGCCATTATGCGCCTAAGAAATAATTAGGCCCAGCAAGTCCGACTTCGGCCGGAGGAAATGTTTTTGAAATTGTTTCATGAAAAAAGGCAGGAGAATGGACCGGTAAGGCAGAAAGATAGTAGATGACAGCAAGCAAAGGGAAAAGGCAGAGTCAAAGAGAGAGACAGATTAGAAGAAGTTACAAGCACAGAACTTCCAGAAGGTGGGGGGACTATTTATACAAAAGATCCCCCGGTATCCCAACGGGGGGGTGGGTGTTGTGACAGTTGTGTATGTGCGTACGTGCGTGTATGTGTGGGTGGGGTGTGTATGTATATGCCTATTTGCATGTGTGTGAGCGATTATTTGTTTTAGTTGTTGAATTTCTTGATTTTAATTTTTGTTGTTAAGCGCATAGAGCTCCACATTTGGTGGAGGAGTGCACTATATAAATGATTCACTATTATTATTATTATTATTATTATTAAAAGAACCATTTGGATTTTCTACAAACCATTCCAACATTTCTACATCATATATCCATACTAAATACGGTTCTAAATTTTAGGACTGTCATTGGTCAAATAAATAGAAAAGACAGGCTGCTGCGGTTTCTTTTTCCCCTCAGGCACTGGCAGCCAACTTCATCAGGCTGAAGATTCTGCTGCACTTTCTATCAATAAATGATCTTCCCTCTCCATATGTGTGTGTGTGTGTGTGTGTGTGTGTGTGTGTGTGTGTGTGTGTGTGTGTATGCTGGGAGATCTACTTGAGAGGTCAGCTTTGTCACGTGCAAATCTGTCGCTCGTGCAAATCTGTCGCTCGCTACTATGAGAGCGTGTATTTGCGACATTCACAAATTTCACTTTTTCCGTACTTGAACCATTTACCTAACCCTAACCCAACGGAAAAAAGTGAAATTTGTGGTTCATGCTCATTGTCGCAAATACACACTCTCATAGTAGCGAGCGACAGATTTGCATGAGCGACAGATTTGCACGCGACAAGCTTGAGGTCTATGAAGGGGGATGGTGAATGCGGGGGCGTCTGGAGGGGGTGGTGGTGAGAAAATGCCTCTTGCGTGAAAAACGCTTTTTGTAATGGTTTGGATTCTTGTCAAGTGTGAAGGGGTGTGTGCGGTGGATGCGACGTAAATGTAGTTATCGTGATTTCGTTCTGTGTTGTTCCTTATGATTGCTGCGTTTATTTTTTATTTTTGCTTGGATTTGTATCTTCTTTGTGAAGCGCTGGAGAATAAGGAGAATAAGCGCTATAAAAATGGTCATTATTATTATTATTATTCCCTTACTTGAAAAAACATGAATGGAACAGCCTACCCTAAATAAGTAAATTTAATGTAAAAACCATCGGCAAAGATGGCCTATGAAATTCTGTGTAAACAAATCTACTTTTTGCTGTTTTCATTAATGACCTTCCAGAGTGTGTCAATAGTACTTGCAAAATGTTTGCAGATGATACAAAAATTTACGATTCTAAATATGCAAATCATATCCAGGAAGATCTAGATCAACTTATAGAGTGGTCCAAGACATGGAATTTGTATTTCAATGTTTCGAAATGTAAAGTACTGTATTGCATATGGGTAAGAAAAATCCAGGAAATGACTATGGTATGAGTGAGTATAGAAGATACAGTCAAAATTATTGAATCCTGTACTACTACTAGTGAGAAAGATTTACTTTTGATTCTGTTTTGTCATTTGATACTCATATCAACACTTATAAATAAAGCTAACCAAATGATTGGACTTATCAAAAGAACATTTTCATATCTTGACAGATCCATGTTTTTAAAACTGTATAAGGCCCTTGTTAGGCCCCACCTTGAATATGTAAATATTATATGGCATCCATATTTAAAAAGACAGTCTGTAACTATTGAAAAGATCCAAAGAAGAGCAACCAGATTATTGAGAGAATGCAGAGATATGAATTACCTTGAAAGACTGAAATACCTTAATTTACATTCCTTAAAAGGTAGAAGATTGAGAGGGGACCTGATTGAGACTTATAAAAAATTTAATGGCCTTATTAACATTGATGTTACTAATTTTTTCCAACTAACAGATTATAACAGAACAAGGAATTCAGAAATGAAAATCCTAATGGGCCATAGCAATACTATAATATGGGGGAAAATGCACTGACTAACAGAATTGCAGAGTTTTGGAATGTTCTTCCTACTCAACATGAATGTGCACCTAATAGCAATACTAATGTATTTAAAAGTCTTCTGGACAGCAATCAAAAATGTAGTAGTAGTAGTAGTAGTAGTAGTAGTAGTAGTAGTAGTAGAATAGGGACTAATCAAGCCGTTAAGCTTTTTAGCAGTCCCATCGATTTCCAATTTGATATTTTTTAGCGGTCAAGGTTTTACGGTTGAATTTTCCTATAATACAAAAATTAATAATCAATGCTTCTAAATACATTTACTAATTTTGGAGAATTATCAAGACGATTTTTGAATATATTAACATTAGGTGCACATTTTAAATCAAAAGTTAAATCATTCCAACAATTAGCAACTCTGTTAGTAAAACAATTTTTTCTAGTGTTAGTTTTACATTGCTTAATAAAAACTTTACCGTATGAATTTCTTGTTGTACTGCATTGAGGTGATTTAAATATGTTATTCCAAGATAAATCAACAAGGCCATTGAATATCTGATGTGCTTCAATAAGGTCTCCCCTTACCCTTCTTCCTTTGTAAACAAATGTTTTTGAATATGATGAATGAACATATCAAAATTATAATGCGTATGCGCAACTATAATAGGTCAGGTCAGGTCAGGTAGATTAAGACGACTAGGCCTCGCGGCCTCTCAAGCGTCTTAATAAATATACAAAAAGAATGAAGGGGACACTTGATAGGCCGCGAGGGTTATGAGCAGTCCCGATTTATTTGACTGAGCGACTTTTTTGACTGCGACACCCCACTACTACTATTTAAATTAAATCCTCTTCCATTTCAGGTCAGGTCAGGTAGTTAGGACATTAGGCCTCACGGCCTCTTCACTGTCCTGTCATTTTTGTTTGAACTTTTGCACAGCTGAGAGGTTTTTGTATTTTGTTTTCGGCAAATCTGCCTTTTAGTCATGCTCATATTGTAGTTTTGATATGTTGGTGTATCCACCAAGGAGGTTTTTGAATTGTGTTAGATTCTGTGATTTCTATTATATCTAAAGCGCCCTGTAGCCTACATAGGATGGGCGGTATATAAATTTTCCTCATTATTATTATTGCTATAAAGTAGTAGACTAATCACACTAAACAAATGATTAGTTCAGTGAAGCGGAACACACCTTTGCCAAGGCTTTGCAGTTCTTTCTTTGCAAAACTTCCGGGTAAGTGAGTTAACGCCCTTCTGGTGAACTGACGTAACTTCCTGTTGTTCCAAAGGCCGAATTAGTGAATGCACAGATTGTTTCATCAATCATCGTTCGTTTGGTCTGTAAGCATCATTATGTTTATATCAGGGGAAAACTGTTGGTCATGTACAAGAGATGAAAAGGTGATCTGTATGAGACTGATGTTCTGTTTTGTAGATTTTTTATAAGAACTTTTGCTGGAGAAGGGAGCGTCGATTTACCCAAAAGGACCCAAAAGAACCCAAAAGGACCCAAAAGGACCCAAAAGGAAACTTTAAGAGACCCAAAAGGAAACTTTAAGGGACCCAAAAGGACACAAATGTGTGTGTGTGTTTGTGTGTGAATGTGTATGTCGAGGATCGGCACTGGCTGGTGGAATGACCATGCAGGATTTCTCTGAGATTTTGGTGCTCATCATGTTTTCTTTCAAAGTTTTCTTCATTCAGTCAGTGAGAGAGAAAGGGGGGGGGGGGGGGGGGGGGGGAGAGAGAGAGAGTGTCCTTTTGGGTTCCATTTGGGTTCTCCAGAGGTTGGATAGCATCAGGTCTATAAAACCACTAGATGCTGATGATCCACTGCCTTTTCCCCACAGTTAGAGTTAACAATGTCTCGTATGTGCTTTTCGGGTCCAGAGGACGTTAAAATTCAAATTTTGTCGATCCACTGCCTTTTACAGTTTACACTTCACTCCATTTCAATTCAATTCAACATTTTACTGTCTCCAAACAAGTGAAGAAATTTGTTTTTTGGCATGCACATAAAAATGAAGACAAAATAAGACATTGTTATAACCTAACAGAAGAGACATTTGTAAAATAACATAAAAGCACATGTAAATGACATAAACTTTGTTTCCACTCTGCTAATTTCAAAACCGGAAGTTGAATTTTTCATCATGGCTTCCAGGTAAACATTCGAAGTATCAGTAACACAACAAAGTTTGTTGCCTTACATTAACTGTACCATTTGTTTTACATTAACTGTACCATCTCAACTCCCACTATCAGTACCTCTGCGTTGTTTTTGTGAGTGCTTTTTGTCCCACATTTTGATATTTTTAAACTGAACACCCACGAAACAACAAATGTTATTAAGGAGACCAGTAGGCCTACTTGCTCACTCCATTCTGAGCGATATACAAACATCACTGAATTTCAGTGGCATTATATTTTTAGCGTGTCTGCTCTCAGTAGCAGTCATGTCTGGTAATTCAACCAGCCAAGCTCCCATCAATCCACCTTCCCTCAATCACTCAGAAGTTAGCTCTGCTCCGTGTGGAACATGTGACCTGCCTGTCAACTGGAGCCAGCTAGGAATAGTTTGCAACACCTGCGGCCAGTGGTTCCACCTGGCATGTCAAAGCCTGAATAGTGCTTCCTACGAGCGTCTCGGACAGGATGAAGTGGAGTGGAATTGTATCATGTGCGACAGCAACAACTACAGCTTGACTCCATTCGATCTCCATGGTGTAGATCCTGTGACATCCTTTTCTGCCACATATAGGGACCCCCTCCTCTCACCATCAGACACCATTGAACCCTTCAACCCCCTCCACTCCTCAACTCCTTCTCGCCAGAGCCAACAAAGCAAACACATCAAAAGGTATCTTCCAACAAATACCCTGCAGAAGAAAAGTCTCCGTCAATCTCACTCAGCTTCATACGACATCCCTAGCCATAGAACTCAATACAGACAGTCCACTTTCTTTCCTCGCACTATCCCGCAGTGGAACGGCCTCCCCAAGGAAGTTGCCTCCACCCAGTCCTTGGAGGCCTTCAAGAGGGGCCTCCAAAAGCACCTCTACTAAACAACCATTCCTCTGCCTTCCCCTCCCCACCTCCAAACCCCTGCATCCTCACACCTTATAAAACAACAGATGCCCGCCCCCCCCCCCCCCCCCCCTTTTATTTGCATGCATGTATTGTCACCTAATACAAATACTCCTGTGCATGCATCATGTGGGGCCCGTGTTTCCCCGGTTGATCTGGGGGGACTAAGCGGTCGTGCATGACACTCTACATGCATCATGTGGGGCCCGGGTGTCCCTGGCCAGTCTGGGTACATTTAACGGTCGGGCATGACCTTTTAACTCGTCTTTCCCTCTATGTCTGTCACTTGAGTATGCACACCCGCCCACCCTCCCATCCCTCTCCTCCCCCCACCCCACTCACACACATACACACCATAGAGCATATTATAAGATCCCCCTAAGCTAAAAACACAGACTATAGAGATAGAAATGAAACCAATAACATCACTTAATAATAATAGCAAAATATTTCCATACTCTCAGTCACAAACACACACCCACACACTCACCCACACACACACCAACATACCCCCCTCCCCCCCCCCCTTCTCCAAATGGAGCCCAACACATTATGTAACTAAAAAATAATGTATAAGTAAACAAGGCATATTCTATCTATAAAAGCAAATGTTGCAACACTTAACCTTCAAATGCACATGTATGCATCACACACACACACACACACACACACACACACACACACACACACACACACACACACACACACACACACACACACACACACACACACACACACCAGCATGATTAAAGTAAACAAAGCATAAAAATAGTACATCATATGTAAAAATAGTTGCAACATAACTAAAATATTGTATGTGAAAGCAAATAGAATAATAATTTTAAAAAAAAATTAATCATCAAGCCCCCCCCCCCCCCACACACACACACACCTTGACCAGCATGGTTAAACATATAATGGTACATAATAGGTAAAATATTAACAACAACAGTAAACATTGTATGTAATTTCTGAAGGAACAAATGAACAACATTGTGTTTATACAGGGTGAGGAAACAAGCATAACATTACTCTCTCACTCCTTGCACCGGCTCTGGTGCTGCAGCCAAAGGGATTGGTTGGCCTTTGGTGACCTTCCCCAACACCAACTCTCGTCCTCAAATCCCTTTGGGAGAGAGAGTGGGGTGT
Source organism: Phymorhynchus buccinoides (assembly GCA_017654935.2). Classification (NCBI taxonomy): domain Eukaryota; kingdom Metazoa; phylum Mollusca; class Gastropoda; order Neogastropoda; family Raphitomidae; genus Phymorhynchus; species Phymorhynchus buccinoides. The sequence continues at coordinate 2,688,489 of CM065709.1, read as the reverse complement.
ACCCTGGGCAAGGCATCTCCACTATAAAATTATTCTCGCCCAGCCCGCCAGAATAGTATCTGCCCCCTCTGCTATCTGGCAGTCATTGTCGGAAACGACAGACAGGCAACAACAAACTCTCTCGCTCATTTAAAATGTTCACTGTATGTGTTGTGTGATTTCAGACACTGTGACCCAATGGCGTCCCCTGATGAAGTAGAGATGTCAGAGGTCAAGATAGAAATTGATGTGGCAGAGGATCCTGGACTTCTGTGGAGTACACAGGATGAAAGTCCAGGTCAGTAGCACTTTGACTGTCTTCACTTTGACTGTCTGGGGAACAGTGTGTGTGCACTGTAGGACATCTACCAACTTTGACTGTCTTCAACAGACATCATGGTGTAATGGACACGTACAGATTGTGTGTATATATGCACTGGAGCTCTCAAATCACCCCATAGAATCTGAAACTGTGCGTGAGATTTACCCTTTAAAATCTCATTTAGAGGCTGAGATGAAGCATTAAAATGATGATGCGTTAAAATGATGACACGTGCATATAAACACAACTGTTACTTATCATTAAGTTAACCCTTTTACCGCCAGAGTCGCATTTTAGCACCACAGTGATTTAACACCTATGTCACTAAAAGGTATCAACTTGGGGTCTATTATCCAAAGACCCTATTGTCTAAGTTTGGGGAAGTAAGGATAGACCTTATTTTATATATGTCACAGAAAAATCCCCAATACTGCAGATGGATTTTGTTCTCTACCCAGGTAAATTTAATGGACATTTTTGGCTGAAATATGGCTGGCGGTGAAAGGGTTAATGGCATTCTTTGTACTATATTCCGATCGTCTGTTAGGCCTTTCTGCCACAAGCTGTCTAGGCTAGATATAAAATTCTACTGGATCATGCGGAAAGCCCAAATCATTGAAAGCTCAATGTGCATGGGGTGTGGTTGGGGATTTGCAGGCGATTGTGCTTCTCCCATGTTTTCGCCTTTACCCCATAAAATTTGCAACTGGGGGTGAAAATACCCATAAGTTCTAAACAGGAGGTGAGAGTACCCCTTAAGAGGAGAAAAGATCAGAAGCCCTGAATGGAGAACAGTATGTGTGTCACTGTGTGTGCACTGTAGGATATTTACCATTTTTGTCTTCAACAGACATGGTGTAAAGACTAAGACCGGGTTCACATTAGACGCGTAAATTCTGCATGGAAAACCCTAAATAAGTGGAAGAAAGAAGGATAAAAGTTTACGCATATAGGGGAAATTCGGACATGTGCGCAAATCTTTTCCCTTCTTTGTTTCACTTATTTATGGTTTGCACACGGGTTTCCGCATGGAATATCCGCTTATGTGTGTACACGGCTTAAGAGTGTGTATTCATGGAAAGAACCTACCAAAGTGTGAAAACAAGCAGAAAGGGGGGTTTCATTTGCCATTAGCTTTTGTTTGTGTTGATTGGTCCTGACATTTTGGAAAAAGTATTAACGAATGACATCTTATGTGTGTTGAATTTTTAAGTGTATGATATGATTCAGACTTGACATTAAAAAAAAAATGATGATGTAAGATACAAAATCTGACACGAAACAATGAGAGAAGCAGTCAAGATGATTTGTGATGGAAAGGCAATATTTTGTAGTTATTCTGTGTTGCAGGTGTCCCATGTGACAGCACAGTACAGCCCATGTCTGACAACACTTCTGAGTCACTGCTGTCTCTGAAGAGAGGTCGTGTGTGTCAGCATTGTTCTGCTGCCTTTGTGCTGGTCAGCAGTTTGGAACTCCACCTGGCGTCAGTTCATGGAGAGCCTCTGCCGTTCCCTGAGTGGACTGAGAGTAATGACAGACAAGTAAGTGGGATTCTTAGCTTTTTCTGGGCTCTATTATATTTCTTAAATTCCGTTGTGATTATTGCCAGTATTGGCACCTGTGACGTACTGATCCTGATCCTGATGATTAGAGATGGTGGGGGGTGGAGGGTGGAAGGAACATAGAGGGGGTACTGTTCATTTACCTGTGTGCTAGTTAGTTAATGCGATTATCAGCTTTGGTTTTGTTTTGTTGTTGCTGTCGATGTACCCTGGCTAAAAGACTCCAGGGATCATCCCAATAGCCGAAGCACTTGAACACCATGGTACAGATGCATCAGCTAGGGTTGAAAACATTACATGTGTGACCATTTTTCATTACCCCGCCACGTGGCCAGCCACACTCTGCCTTCAGGGGATTTTGGAGACTGATGATGTTTCGCTCGGAACTTGTCATGCTAAAGACAATCCCTGTATAACTATGCATAGCATAACAACATTTTGATGTAGCCTTGGTGTTCTAGCCTATGTCAATTGGTCTGATATAGCCTTAAGCCAAGGCTTAGATTTGGTTTTAAATGTTAATCCCTAACAGAAAAGTAAACAAAAACTTTTACTTTGAGTTTACATCATTTCCTCCTTGCTTCAATATTACATTTTACTGACAAATTATTGCATCGTGAAATCATGTCATATCCTTTTGGCTTCATTACTAGTGGCATAATTATTGCACTGTTGCAACATATCCTTGAACGAATAATTCTGCTTTGACATGAATGTGACCCCACTGCAGTATGTTGTTTTATTTTCATTTAAAAGTATTATTTTTATTACAGATGTCCTTGCCACATGGGAGACTGTCCACAGAAGAGATGGACCATGTCAGGCAATATTCTACAGACTCAGCTGTTGATTTTGCTGTGGTGAGTAGTTCTTTATTTGTGATAACAAATTCTTAGAATTAGGCTTTTGCTGAAAGTAGATATAGTATTAGGGTACTTTATAGTCACAGAGGCGTCTCTGTGAAATTTGGGTTGCTCCCACCTGGAGAGTGCGTCGCAGCCAGAGGCGCGACACCCCTTTTGGGGGGGGGGGGGCATGTGATTTTTGTGTGATTGATGAGGAAGGAAGGATGGGGGTGGGTGGGTGTTAAATTTTGACCAAATGACAACTTTTTCATTGCCACTGGGTTTAACGTGTGCTAAGTGCATGGGCACATGGGACCTCGGTTTATCATCTCATCCGAAAGACTCCATGTTCAGACCGTTAAGTCCTAGTGTAAAGTGAGAAGAAAAATCCCCTGCATGCATGTTCAAACTCGGGTTTACTTAACATGAGGCGAACACGCTACCACTGTGCCACTCTACACTATGTAACTGGACTTTTTATTATTTTTAGGTCAAATGTTTTTGCTATGCGCCTAATATAACATTATGCTACAGGAAATGAATACCAAAAATAACAGCACAGAAGCTATGTGTGTAAATCCTTGCTTTAAATGTTAAAACAATCCAAACATAAAACAACTTGGACCATTTCTGGTTCATTTTAGTATCAGTTACAAGTACCAATTGTTACCTGAGCAGTACAGAAGCTCATTGCTGGTTCATTTTAGTATCAGTTACAAGTACCAATTGTTACCTGAGCAGTACAGAAGCTCATTGCTGGTTCATTTTAGTATCAGTTACAAGTACCAATTGTTACCTGAGCAGTACAGAAGCTCATTGCTGGTTCATTTTAGTATCAGTTACAAGTACCAATTGTTACCTGAGCAGTACAGAAGCTCATCTTGGGGCATAAATGGGATGGCTTGCAATCAGGCTTGTGAACCCTTTATCAAACTGTAGAGACCAGCACAAATGGGAACTCGTCTTTGTGAAAGCATTTTAAGACAGTTTTGGAATGTTTGTTTTCACAGAAGCAGGAACCAGCATGGTCCATGGAGGAAGACTCACCAGATCAGCCCTCAGCTGTCTACAGCACAGTACAGCCCATGTCTGACAACACTTCTGGGTCACTGCTGTCTCTGAAAAGAGGTCGTGTGTGTCAGCATTGTTCTGCTGCCTTTGTGCTGTTCAGCAGTTTGGAACTCCACCTGGTGTCAGTTCATGGAAAGAAACTGCACATGGTGTTACCTGGGTCCTCCACACCTGACAGATGTGATGCTGGTAACTGTAGCAACACGGACATGGATAAGGGGATAGATAGTAGTGGTAAAGGGAAAATGATGGCAAATAAAGTTCATGATAATGACACTGGTGATAAAGATGGAAAGAAAAGGATTGCACACAATGAGTGTGATGTCTGCAAAAAATCTTTTTTTGACTCCTCCACTCTTAGGAGACACAAGCGGATTCATAGTGGTGTTAAGGCATTTGTGTGTGATGTGTGCAGCAAGGGTTTTACTCGGGCTGATGACCTGACTAAACACAAGAGGACACACACAGTAGAGAGGCCTTACAAGTGTCCACTCTGTGACAGGGATTTTAAACAGTCAAGTTCTTTACAGTGTCACCTCAAGTCAGTTCATGGTGGTGCCAAATCATGTGATATCTGTGGGGCAGCTTTCTCTATGGCTCGTGATTTAGCAAGGCACATGAGAATTCACAAAGGTAAAAAACCTCATATGTGTTCAGACTGTGGTAAATGTTTGGCAGACTCCAGTTCTCTTAGAAAACATAGTCTGACTCACACTGGACTAAAACCCCATGTGTGTTCAGACTGTGGAAAAAGGTTTGCGTACCCCAGTGTTCGAAGAAGACATCGTCTGACTCACACTGAACTAAAACCCCACGTGTGTTCAGACTGTGGAAAAAGGTTTGCTGACCCCAGTGCTCGAAGAAGACATCGTCTGACTCACTCTGATGAAAAACCTCACAGCTGTCCTCACTGTCCTGCTGCTTTCAAATATTCAGTGCAGTTGAAGAGACACATACAGAGTAAACAGCAGTAACACTGCACACTGCAGTGAAAACACATTGTGACTGAGTTCCCCAGAAAATGCAAGATTTGTACAAGTTGTGACGATGTTGCCAGACCTGAAAAGGACACAAAAATCTTCCCGAGAAAATGTGTTTAACTGTGTGAAACTTTATTGAATAAATAGTGACTTACTTGACTTTGACTTAGTCCTGTAGACTCCTTGAGGAGCATAGGGCCGCAACAACACTGCACCAACAGACTCTGTTCTGGGCAATCCCTCTCAGTTTGGCCCACGTCCATCCAGCATCCCTTGTTTCCCTCTCCACAGATCTTCTCCAGGTCTGCTTTGGCCTTCCAACTTTCCCCTTTCTCTGCGGGTTCCAGTCCAGTGCCTGGCGATGGTGTTCGCTGGTTTACGTAGGGTGTGCCCTATCCAACCCCTTTTGCGCTTCTTCACGTCTTGGCTGATGGAGTTCTCCCAGAGGCTGGTGTTGGAGATTGTATCGCCCCCCCCCCCCCATGGGGATACGGGGGGGGGGCTTTTGTATAATAGTTCCCCCACCTTCTGGAAGTTCTGTGCTTGTAACTTCCTCTAATCTGTCACTCTCTTTGACTCTGCCTTTTCCCTTTGTTTTCTATCATCTACTATCTTTCTGACTTATTGGCCCATTCTCCTGCCTTTTTTCCAAAAAAAATATTCTTTATTTTTTCCATTTGAGCTCCTCCGAAATCAGAATGTGTCAGCTGTCGGGGAGACCAGCGAAAACTGAAAACCGGACACATACGTACCTTACTCATTATGGCCATATGGCCTGGGAACGCAGAAGAAGAAGAAGTATTGGGCCAACTGACATTCAGGATGTAGCGCAAGCATTTGTTGACAAACCTCTGGAGCTTGTTGGTGTTGGTGACCCTCCAGGTTTCAGAATCATCCAGGAGAACTGCCTTCACTTTGGCTTCGGGGTTCCAGATGGGCCGCAAGGTGTTGAATGCGTACCTGGCCTTGTTGATCTGGCTTCTGGTGTCACTGTCTGCCCCGCCGTCTTTATCCACAACGCTCCCAAAATATGTGAAAGAGTTTGTCTCCTTAATAGTCTCTCCGTTCAGTTCGTTGAGTTGATGCTGTTGCGGTTTCTGTAGCGCAATGGGTTTTACGGGATGGGGTTGCTACCCCCATGCCCACCCCTCCTCCTTTATCCGGGCTTGGGACCCCCAGTATGTCCCCAAAGGATCCACATTGGCGGAGTTGAATAGATAATGAGCAGAATAATATTCATTTGAAGAGATGGGTGATTCTTGTCTTTCTCTCTCTGTTGTTGCTTCTACTGGGTTGGTTTTTCATTCATTGACCAGTTAAAGTTTGATATGGTTTGTTCATGTGTTGTTTTTCACTCATTGACCAGTTAAAGTTTGATATGGTTTGTTCATGTGTTGTTTTTCATTCATTGACCAGTTAAAGTTTGATATGGTTTGTTCATGTGTTGTTTTTCATTCATTGACCAGTTAAAGTTTGATATGGTTTGTTCATGTGTTGTTGTTTTTCATTCATTGACCAGTTACAGTTTGATATGGTTTGTTCATGTGTTGTTTTTCATTCATTGACCAGTTACAGTTTGATATGGTTTGTTCATGTGTTGTTGTTTTTCATTCATTGACCAGTTACAGTTTGATATGGTTTGTTCATGTGTTGTTTTTCATTCATTGACCAGTTACAGTTTGATATGGTTTGTTCATGTGTTGTTGTTTTTGACTCATTGACCAGTTACAGTTTGATATGGTTTGTTCATGTGTTGTTGTTTTTGACTCATTGACCAGTTACAGTTTGATATGGTTTGTTCATGTGTTGTTGTTTTTCATTCATTGACCAGTTACAGTTTGATATGGTTTGTTCATGTGTTGTTGTTTTTGACTCATTGACCAGTTACAGTTTGATATGGTTTGTTCATGTGTTGTTGTTTTTGACTCATTGACCAGTTAAAGTTTGATATGGTTTGTTCATGTGTTGTTGTTTTTCATTCATTGACCAGTTACAGTTTGATATGGTTTGTTCATGTGTTGTTGTTTTTGACTCATTGACCAGTTACAGTTTGATATGGTTTGTTCATGTGTTGTTGTTTTTCATTCATTGACCAGTTAAAGTTTGATATGGTTTGTTCATGTGTTGTTGTTTTTCATTCATTGACCAGTTAAAGTTTGATATGGTTTGTTCATGTGTTGTTGTTTTTCATTCATTGACCAGTTAAAGTTTGATATGACTCAACTGATGGTATAAGCACCCGAGTGCTGAAGGAACTCGCTGATGAAGTGGCTCCCATACTTACCACCATCTTTCAGTCGTCTCTCACCACTGGTCAAGTCCCAGCAGACTGGAGATGTGCTCACATCACACCAGTGTTCAAGAAAGGTGAACACTATGATCCAGCAAATTACAGGCCTGTTTCCCTGACCTGCATCTCGTGCAAACTGCTAGAGCACATCATTGTCAGCTCTGTGATGGATCACTTAGAGAGAAATAACATCCTCTGTGGCCAGCAGCACGGATTCAGGAAGAACCGGTCCTGTGAGACTCAGCTCCTAGAGTTTGTCAGTGAACTGGTGGACAGCATGGAAGAGGGCAAACAAACAAACATCCTTGTCATGGATTTTGCCAAGGCGTTTGACAAGGTGAATCACAGCCTTCTCCTGCACAAACTCCACCACTAAGGCATTAAAGGTGCAGTCCGGCGGGTGAGCGATTGTTTTCGTTTTGCACCTCTGCGGTGGAACGGGTTTGGGGGGAAATAAAATGGCACCCATTCTAATGATAGGAAGCCATTTTCTTTCCCCCCAAACCTGTTCCATCGCAGAGGTGTAAAACGAAAACAATCGCTCACCAGCTGGACTGCACCTTTAAGGGCAAAGTCAATGGCTGGATCAAGAACTTTCTGACAGATGGACTGTCATCACACTTCATGTGTGAATGTTGTACATGCTGGGTTTCTGAAAGACCTCATGATTTGTGTGTTGTCTGTTTCAGAGATACACTGCAAGATACACTGTCCATGTTATCTGCTCAGTCTGTGTTCTCTGTCTGTATTTCTCTGTGGATTCTGTATTGCCTTCACCAAGGAGGTTATGGTTTGGTCTCATTCTGTCTGTGACAACATTATTACTGATGGATTTGGGTGAAATTTTATGTACAGTTAGGCTATTGCCCAAAGAACTGTCATTCAGCATTGGAGTTGATTTGATGTTTTGTCATGGAAATTTATTGTTGTTGTTGACTTTTTTGGTTATCAAATATAGGACTTTCAGTTTATTTCTATTCATAACCAAAAACATTTTCTATTTTGTTTATTTTTGTGCCAACTTGCCTCTGTCTTGATTTTCAACATTAGTTGAGTCAATAATGGATTATGGTGAAATTTTATGCATTGTTAGGGTATTACTCAAAGAACATTGCTCTTAAGTTTGGAGTTACTGGTTATCTATATTCAGTTAGTGGGACAATTGATTCTTTAGATTTTTAAATCAGTTCTGTTCATGAAATATTTGGAAAAACAATGTTGATTTAGATTTGCAGTGTATCTCTGAAAAAGACCACACACAATTATTGCTGAATAATTTTAGATTTGCAATTATTATGTGCTTGTGTGAGTGTAGCATTTTGATGTTTTTTTAGTTCACTTGTAATTATTATTGTTCATGAACTAGTTTTAAAAACAAAAATAAACCACCTGAACCTTTACTTTGGCTTGGCGTGTTTCACTGAGTGAATGCTCCTGTTCTGTGTTTGTGTTGCCCCTGTCTTTCGCACTAACCTGTAGTTGTGTGCTTGTCAGTCCTGTACGACTATCACCACCAGATAGTAAAAGAAGCAACGGCTATTTTGGAAAGCTGGGATGGAATTTGTTTATAGTGGAAACACCTTGCCCAGGGTACATCCCCACTCTCTTGGCAGTGAGGACTGATGACAATTGGGATTGTCCCCAAAGGCTAACTAATTCCCAAGGCTACAGCACTAAGTGTAATGCCTCCTATTTTGAAAGTCGTAGTCATTCACGAAAGACAAAGCTGTAAACTGATTCTCTATAACTGAAACTAAACAAATGAATCATCATTCAGCTCTCACTCTACACAGAGCAGAGGTCAAAGGTGAACATCAAACGACAAACACAAATTGTGACTCACACTGCAGGCCAGTTGGTTAGGTTGGGTTGTTTATTGAGGTCACTTTAAGTTCAGTTCTCATCATCAGTGTAAATCATAGGACATACAGAACATTTACCATTAATAAAAACATCATTTCCATGTTTCAATGCCTCATGTGTATGTGTCTGTGTATCTGTATGTCCGTGTGTGTGTGTGTGTGTGTGTGCGTGCATACAGGAGTATGTGCTGAAATGCATGTCACCTCACTTCAGTGCTCACCTCAATTCACGATCTATCAATAACACAATCAACAATTTGCATTGTCATTCCAGCACATGCAGTCCCTGATGCCTTCTTTTCATTTTGAGGCCAACATACATCCCTCTCTTTACAGATAAACATGCATCTTTCTTACTCTTTCTCTCCCTCTCTGACATGACGCATGCACACACTCACACATTTTCTTGGGTGTTAAATCATAAATACAGGTACCGTAATTTTCAGCTTATAAGGCGCTATAACACATAAGGCGCACCCCCCATTATTTGAAAATAAATGTATTTTGGTCACAGATAACGCGCAAATAAATGTAGGAGGAAACGAGCCAACATTTGATTGCCGCATTTGATGTGTAATGGTGGGTTAATAGCTCAGTGAAGATGATGAAAAACCTTTAAAATAACAAAGCCAATGTACAGAACTGGTTATGTATGATAACTAGTCTACGCTAGCAATTTGTGACACTTTATTCATTTTAGGTGCTTGCCGGTCTGGTGTTTTTTTCTACTATGGGGATAAATAAGCGCAGTAAAAAAAAAGTTGCTTCTTAAAGGCCAAAGATTATGGGAATAGATAAGGGATGAAAGGGCAGTAGAAAAAAAAGTTGCTTCTTAAAGGCCAAAAATTATGGGAATAGATAAGGGATGAAAGGGCAGTAGAAAAAAAAGTTGCTTCTTAAAGGCCAAAAATTATGGGAATAGATAAGGGATGAAAGGGCAGTAGAAAAAAAAGTTGCTTCTTAAAGGCCAAAGATTATGGGAATAGATAAGGGATGAAAGGGCAGTAGAAAAAAAAGTTGCTTCTTAAAGGCCAAAAATTATGGGAATAGATAAGGGATGAAAGGGCAGTAGAAAAAAAAGTTGCTTCTTAAAGGCCAAAGATTATGGGAATAGATAAGGGATGAAAGGGCAGTAGAAAAAAAAGTTGCTTCTTAAAGGCCAAAGATTATGGGAATAGATAAGGGATGAAAGGGCAGTAGAAAAAAAAGTTGCTTCTTAAAGGCCAAAAATGATGGTACCGGGTATTCATAAATGTGCCTTTACCCATACACAGGGCGACACACACTCTATACACATGCACTCTATACACATGCACTCAAACACATACACTCTATACACATGCACTCAAACACATACACACACTCTATACACATGCACTCAAACACATACACTCTATACACATGCACTCAAACACATACACACACTCTATACACATGCACTCAAACACATACACTCTATACACATGCACTCAAACACATACACACACTCTATACACATGCACTCAAACACATACACACACACATGAGGGCAAGGATACTCACACACATTAGCATCAACACATGGAAATATGTAAACATTAAAAGGCATAATCAATATACCGGGGTACAGACACACAGCTCACGCACAAAGGTACCTTTAAATGCATGCACACATGCAGATGCACACAGACATTGTTTAAATCGTGTGTGTGTGCGTGTGTGTGTGTGTGCGCGCGTGATTCTTCAGGCTCATGCCATATGTTAGCCTGAACTGTCTTGTTGAAGCATGTGTGTATGTGTTACACCCAATCCATGAAATTGCTTATTTCATGAAATGGGCAAAATGCTTTGGCCAGTTTGTGAAATGAACTTTGTATATCACATTTAAAAATTTTCAATCACACAGACAAGCTTGATTCAACAGTAGCACATTTTTCCACATTGTATTTTCACCCCCATTCTACCCCCACAACTCTACTGAATGCTACACTGAGGCATGCCTGAGCCACATGTTGTATATCAAACGTTTTATCAAATTAAGTCTGAATAGAAGAATTTTAAACTCATCTACAGTGTGATTTCTCGTTCGTCTGAACCAATTCTTGATCTCAGTGTATTAAATGAACGAAAACTATTGTTTCGTTGGTTGGTTGGTTGGTTGGCTTACCCTGGCTAAAAGACTCCAGGGATCATCCCAACAGCGAGAAGCACTTGAACACTAAGGTACAAATGCATCAGCTAGGGATGAGAACATTACGTGTGTGACCATTTTTGATTACCCCGCCATGTGGGCAGCCACACTCCGTCTTCGGGGGATTTTAGACTGATGATGTTATGCTGGGAGCTTGTCATGGTTTAAGACAATCATTCAGAGCATAACAACATTTTGATGTAGCCTTGGCGTTCTAGCCTAGTCTGACACAGCCTCATGCCATGGCATAACTATTGTTTCATTCATAGTGCTTTTCTAATTGGCAAGTTTTAAATTGGCTATTTCACGAACTGGGCAAACCATTTAACCCATTTTATGAAATGAGCAATTTCATGGAATGGGCGTAACATGTGTGTGCGTGTGCGTACGTTGTGCGCATGTACATGCTTGTGCATGTGTATGCATGAGGGAGGGAGAGGTGCAGTTTGGTTTGTTGTTGTGGTGTATGTTCAATGCGTGAATGGCTGTTGACTTGTAAAGCACCGCGAGCAGGATTCACCTAGAAAGGCGCTATATAGATAACCCTATTATTATAAATCACTAAACAAAACACTGATGCACAACACAATTAGACATTGACTTATAAATGAGGCATAAAGTACCCATTTTTTGTGTTTATTTTTTCGTTCTCCTCCTAAATTCACGACATGTGAATAAAGGAACAAAATAGTAATATTTTAAAAGGTTTCTCTTAGAAATCTTGAGATGGTAGGGCAGGTGAGGCCAGTGTTCCTCAGGGCCCAATTAGCATGTTTTGGTGGGTTTTTTTTAATTGGTCAGTTAAGCCATATTAAATTTTGACCAGTCAGTAAATGAAAAAAAAAGAAGCACAAAGACACATAACAAAGACAAGGAGAAGGAGAGTGGGGGAGGGAGTGGTAAAGAAAGAAAAATGCCCCACCTGATACACACAATGTTATTCTGTTCACTATCCCTTCAACATGCACAGACATCTACATAATTACGCTGTCATACATTCACCACATGTTACACACAATGTTATTCTGTTCACTATTTCAACATGCAGACATTTACATAACCACGCTGTCATACATTCCCCACCTGATACACACAATGTTATTCTGTTCACTATCCCTTCAACATGCAGACATTTACATAATCACGCTGTCATACATTCACCACATGTTACACACAATGTTATTCTGTTCACTATACCTTCAACATGCAGACATTTACATAACCACGCTGTCATACATGCCCCACCTGATACACACAATGTTATTCTGTTCACTATCCCTTCAACATGCAGACATTTACATAATCACGCTGTCATACATTCACCACATGTTACACATGTTATTCTGTTCACTATACCTTCAACATGCACATACATTTACATAACCACGCTGTCATACATGCCCCACCTGTTACACATATTGTTATTCTGTTCACTATCCCTTCAACATGCACAGACATTTACATAACCACGCTGTCATACATGCCCCACCTGATACACATAATGCTATTCTGTTCACTATACCTTCAACATGCACAGACATTTACATAATCTGTCATACATTCACCACATGTTACACATGTTATTCTGTTCACTATACCTTCAACATGCACAGACATCTACATAATTACGCTGTCATGCATGCCCCACCTGATACACACAATGTTATTCTGTTCACTATTCCTTCAACATGCAGACATTTACATAACCACGCTGTCATACATGCCCCACCTGATACACACAATGTTATTCTGTTCACTATACCTTCAACATGCACAGACATTTACATAACCACGCTGTCATACATGCCCCACCTGATACACACAATGTTATTCTGTTCACTATCCCTTCAACATGCACAGACATTTACATAATTACGCTGTCATACATTCACCACATGTTACACATGTTATTCTGTTCACTATACCTTCAACATGCACATACATTTACATAACCACGCTGTCATACATGCCCCACCTGATACACACAATGTTATTCTGTTCACTATACCTTCAACATGCACATACATTTACATAACCACGCTGTCATACATGCCCCACCTGATACACACAATGTTATTCTGTTCACTATCCCTTCAACATGCAGACATTTACATAACCACGCTGTCATACATCCCCACCTGTTACACATAATGTTATTCTGTTCACTATACCTTCAACATGCAGACATTTACATAACCACGCTGTCATACATGCCCCACCTGATACACACAACGTTATTCTGTTCACTATACCTTCAACATGCACAGACATCTACATAATTACGCTGTCATACATGCCCCACCTGTTACACATAATGTTATTCTGTTCACTATACCTTCAACATGCACAGACATCTACATAATTACGCTGTCATACATGCCCCACCTGTTACACACAATGTTATTCTGTTCACTATACCTTCAACATGCACAGACATTTACATAATTATGCTGTCATACATTCCCCACCTGATACACACAATGTTATTCTGTTCACTATACCTTCAACATGCAGACATTTACATAATCACGCTGTCATACATGCCCCACCTGTTATACATAAAGTTACTGTTCACTATCCCTTCAACATGCACAGACATTTACATAATTATGCTGTCATACATTCACCACATGTTACACACAATGTTATTCTGTTCACTATACCTTCAACAGCACATTTACATTTACGCTGTCATACATTCCCCACCTCTTATAATAAAGTTATTCTGTTCACTATCCCTTCAGTGCACATACATTTACATAATTACGCCGTCAATCCTTTTTTCTGCAAACATGTTCTGCCTTATTGAGTCTTGAAGCATGAACCCAATAGTGCTCAGTTTTCTGGAGACCACAATGTGTGTTACTGCACTGTACAGTTGTTGTTTGCATTCCCCAGCTTAAACGCTCTGGGGGCACACCCAGTGCCATGTGAACATTTCGCATGGCCTTGGGTGGGAAGATTACGTGCATGACTGCTTGTACATGGCCCCGCCACATGGGCGGCCATACTCCGACTTCAGGGGACGCAGTGTACAGTGTTACTGGTGTTTCCTACGTATGTGTCTTTTCAAACTGTCTGACCGACTGAAGACAGTAAGACAGTGAGGACAGCTGTGGGGGTTTTCAACAGTGTGAGTCAGACGATGTTTTGCTAGCATACTGGACTGGGCAAAACCTTTCCCACAGTCTGGACACACATGGGGTTTGTCACCTGTGTGCCTTTTCATGTGCTTTTTTAAATTGCTAGTCTGAAAGAAAGCTGCTCCACAGATATCACAGAGATGGGATCTGGCTCCTTCATGAACTGACTTTATGTGGAATTGTAAATGGCCTGACCACTTGAAACCCTTGTCACATTGTGGACACTTATAAGGACTCTCCCCTGTGTGAATTCTCCTGTGCACTGTTAAATCACCAGTCCTAGAGAAAGCTGCCCCACAGACATCACAGACATGGGGTCTGGCACCTTCATGAACTGACTTTATGTGGTTGTGTAAAGTACCCGACTGCTTAAAGCCACTGTCACAGTGTGGACACTTGTAAGGCCTCTCCCCAGTGTGGATTCGCTTGTGGCCTAACAGGTCACCAGCCCGGGTAAAGCTCTTACTGCACACATCACATACAAATGGCTTAACACCACTATGAATCAGTTTGTGTCTCTTCAAATGTTCAGGTCTAGACAAAGACTTTCCACAGACATCACACTCATGTTGCCTCTTCCATCTCTTTCCATTTTTATCACCAATATCAATTTTATTTGTTGTCATTTTTCCTTTACCATGACTATCTACATTTGTGTTACTACAGTCACCAGCATCACATCTGTCAGGTGTGGAGGACCCAGGTAACACCATGTGCAGTTTCTCTCCATGAACTGACGCCAGGTGGAGTTCCAAACTGCTGACCAGCACAAAGGCAGCAGAACAATGCTGACACACCCGCCCTCTTTTCAGATACAGCAGTGGCCCAGAAATGTTGTCAGACATGGGCTGTACTGTGCTGTAGACAGCTGAGGGCTGATCTGGTGAGTCTTCCTCCATGGACCATGCTGGTTCCAGCTTCTGTGAAAATAAATGTAATCAAAAAATTAACAATCAATCACATCCACTTACATGTTTTCATGTATAAACATCAAGTTAGGCCATTGGTCACAAAGGTTAAGTAAAACATATTCAGACCACTGAATTATTTATGGGGGGAATAAAGAAATTCTATAATTCAGGGGTATGTAATGTGGTTTTATTCCTGATTTTAAAAAATGGCATGAGTAACTGTTGCATAGATGATGAAGTCAAAAGCACAAAATCAGAGTCCAAGGAACAGAAATGATATATCAAGGAAGTTTTGAATCAGAACAGGCAGTCAGCTCACTTTGTGAGTGTATAAACCATGGTCCACAATCTTCATTTTGGCACTGCATGAAAGGTTTTCTTGAGAGTTTGTTTCTTGTATGTTTTTTCCCATAAATAAGATGAACCATATTTTTTCACAACAAGATGGAAACTTACACTTTGAAAAGCTGCGCTTTGTTGTCTATAAAAAACCCACAGTGCAGTAATATTCGACAATTCTGCTATGTCAATAAAGACATGATCAGCAATTACTCACAACAACAAAATCAACAGCTGAGTCTGCAGAATATTTCCTGACATGGTCCGTCTCTTCTGTGGACAGTCTCCCATGAGGTAAGGACATCTGTTATGAAAGAAAAGGGGAAAAAAGGCAAGAAGTAAAATGTAAAAAGGAAACAACAAAAATGCATTGCAATTATATTAGATTCCAATAAAACATTTTTTTATATAAATCAAGCATATAAGTTACCAATTACAGCAACAAATCCTCCAATACAATAGTTTTTTGACAGGATAAGACACTCAGGTAATGTACAACCTTAATTTTGCAGTGATTCTGTGCAGTGGTTCATGTGATACTGCTCAAGCAGACAAAGCAGCGAAGAAAGAAACAGACATGACTACAGTAGGCCTCTGTCCATGGAGTGGACAATAACAACACTGACAATAATACATGAACATGCCCCAGTTTGATTACTTTCCTATCAGAAGCACTGTCTCCTTGTCATACAAATTTAACAAACAATGTGCTTCCAGTAATTCCAGTAATGATGCAATAACATTCTATATCTATATTAATGTTAAAGCTGGGAGAAAATTATGTAAATTGGAAGAAAAAATCCATCAACTCTTTCCAAAGATAGATATTTCCCACTGATGTTCAAAAGGTGTTTAAAATATTGCTAACTAAACTAGTACACTGGTAAATTAAAAACCCTCTCTCTCTCTCTCTCTCTCATTTACACTTACCAGTCTGTTACTACTCTCAGTCCACTCAGGGAACGGCAGAGGCTCTCCATGAACTGACGCCAGGTGGAGTTCCAAACTGCTGACCAGCACAAAGGCAGCAGAACAATGCTGACACATACAACCTCTTTTCAGAGACAGCAGTGAAGTGTTGTCAGACATGGGCTGTGATGTGCTGTAGACAGCTGAGGGCTGATCTGGTGAGTCTTCCTCCATGGACCATGCTGGTTCCTGCTTCTAATGAACACAGAAGTACAGACATTTGTAATGCCAACACCACACAACTACACAGAGATGGACAAACAGACTGATGTAATACACATACACGTAACACATGCGTGCACACACACACACACACACACAACACACACAAACACACACACACACACACACACACACAAACACAGAGGCATACACAGTAACATATGACATGTTCTTTATTAATCAAATACAGAAATATCCACTGACCACACACACACACACAACTACACACACATACACCACACACAAACATACTTACATACAGTGACGCCAACATAAAAGACACATTGACCCTCAATCAAATGCGCACATGCACGCGCACGCGCACACACACACACACATGTACACAGAGGGACATACACAACACATACATGTTCTTTCTCAATCAATATTATACAGTATATCCACTGACCACACACACACACACACACACACACACACACACACACACACATCCATCAACTTATGGTAGGAATCAGGAAACACCTATCAAGTCCCCCCACCCACCCCTCCTACTACCCACATTTCTCCCGAAACTCACAGATCTGCCTGTGATCTTCATTAGAAAGAGTTAACAGAAAAACCTGAAGAATGTTACTGACCACCACAACACCACTGTCCATCCAAGGTGTACAGTCTCCTCCTATGACGTCTTCTTTAACTCCGTCCATTGTGTCTGCAGTTCAGGTTCCTTGTACTGGTCTGTAACAAAGTAGTAAAGAAACTGTGGTTTACCGCACACATAGTAGACTAGCACAGAGGTGACGCGAGTTCGAACCTGGGTACAGGGGATTTTTTCCTCTCACTTTGCACTAGGCCTTATGGTCTGAACGTGGAGTCTTTCGAATGAGACGATAAACTGAGGTCCCATGTGCCCATGCACTTAGCACACATTAAACCCAGTGGCAACGAAAAAGTTGTTACGGTATTTGGTCAAAATTTAACAACACCTCCTTTTCCTTCCTCATCAGTCACACAAAAATTGCATGCAAAAAATTATTTTGGATGGCACGCCTCTGGCTGCGACGCGCTCTCCAGGTGGGAGCAACCCGAAATTTCATAGAGATGCTTTTGTGACTATAGAGTACCTAATACCTAATATAATTTATTTTCTGGAGAACATTAAGTTGGCTTCTATTTTATTTCTGGATTGTGCAACCCTGAATTACAAAAGGTCTGTTTAGATGGCATATTCGAAGACAGGCACACACACACACACACATACGTAACGCAGTGTCTGAACATGCCCACAGTAATTTAAAGCCGTGTTTGAACTTGGCCCACATTTTATTTTATAACTGAATTTGGGTTACTGTTTCACATGTGCAAGAACAGAACCCACTGCTTATTTGTGTGTCTTGGATTGAGAGGGCATTGGGATTTCAGTCAGCATTTTACCTTGAAACTGAAAGGATCATTTTAATGCGTGGCTGATTGTCTTCTCTGTCTTTTAGACGAGTTAATGTGGGTAGGTCCTCTAATAAGATAAATGTATTGTATTATTTTGACAATGAAAATAAATATGATTCTGGTGTAAGTTATGCCTTAAATGTTTAAATATGTTTGTGTAGCATTGGAGTTGGGCTGGCACATTTGGTAATCGTTGCTTCCAATGTACAGCAAGGTGGATGTTATGAGCAGCAGTTTGGCTGATTTATATATGGAAATGTTTGGCATTGTTTACCTCTTTCCTTTATCAAACAGATCCAATGAGGTAAACTATGTGCGATGGGGTCCCACACGCTTGAGGCATATTCAAGATGAGGATGGACAAGTGCTTTGAAAACCTGTTCTTTTATGTTCTTCTGATTCGTCTTGAGGGTCCTTCTGATGAAGCCAAGGGTGTTGTTGGCTTTGGCCACAATGTTGTTAATGTGGGCGTCCATTTATGTCATACATGTGTTTTCTTTGTATTGCATTTTTGTTTGAATGCGTTATGAATGCTAACGTTTGTGTGCGCTTTGATTTGATTGCTATCAAGATTCAGCGCCGTATAAATACTGGATGTTGTTGTTGTCCCACTTGCCGTCATCCTGCAGAGTGATTCACAAGTACTTTGTGGAGGCCACTCTTTGCAATTCTTGATCATGGACGGAGTACTTGGGGGAGGTGGTGGTAGTCCTCTGTGTGACATGCATGTCACTGCATTTGTCTGGGTGGAATTGCATGTCCCATTCATGTTCCCATTTCCCCAAGTGCTTTCAGGTCTACCTTAGCTACTGCTGGTCTTGTTGGTCTGCCAGCTCTCGATACAAGATGGTGTTGTCAGCAAAGACTTCCATAAGCACAATTCTGGTCATCAGGAAGTTAGAGATCCATTTCTTGATAGATCCTCTGATGCCGTAATGCTCCAGTTTGTGGGTCAGCAGACTGTAATTGACTTTGTCGAATGCCTTTACAAAGTCTGTCACTATGACGTCGGTAGGGGATCCTTTTTCCATGTTGCTGGAGAGCTCTTCTGTGAATTCCAGTAGCTGGGACTCACAGGATCGACTGGAGCGGAATCCATGTTGCTGAGGAGAAAGAGAAAGGATGTTGTTCTCCAGGTGAGTCATGATGGAGCCGACCAGAATATGCTCCAATATCTTGCAGGAGATGCTTGTTAAGGATATTGGATGGTAGTTTCGAGGGTCATAATAATAGTAGTAGTAGTAGTAAAGGGACTGGCTGCTGCGTAAGCCTCGTGGCTTATAAAACGTATCCAAATATTTCTTTTTTTAAAATAATTAGGTTGCATTTGCATGCGAAAAAAAAAACTATGATTGCAATTTCAATCATCATAATCACAAAACATTTCACTAAAATTTTCAATTTTGTCAAGTAGATTTGTGAAGGCGTTAGTAGATGGTGCATTTTTTTTTAGTTCAGGTGGCACTGGCAGTGAGTTCCAGGAGTTAGCAACTCTATTATTGAAACAATGGTTACGTTTGTTAGTGTTATATATACTGTTTAATTTGTTTCTCAATATCACAGCTTGATTGTCCTTAAAAACTTGCTCAGACCCAAAATAATTACGCAATGTCATTGCCAAAGAGGGGACGTTATATAGGCCGCGAGGCCTGTCCCTACTACTACTACTTCTCTGAGACATTGCACTTCTGTTCTTTGCAAGTATTAAAATTACCCCCCTTATAAATATAAGACCCCTCCATTATAAGACCTCATTTTGGATGATTTTTTGAAGGTCTTATAAGGGAGGTCCACTGTACAGTCAATCATTCATTCAGTAAAATTAAAACAAGTGTATTCAAGCCATTTTACCTCAACATTTTCCTTCTTGACGCTTCCTTTGTTTTCTCACTATCGGTATGCTGTGTAGGCCTAAGGTCAAGGTCATCAAGGCCTCAAGGAAGTGAAAAGATGGATATGGGATGGGACTAGGTGTGCATTAAAATACAAAGAATAAATCAATAGCCGCCAGCAAATTTCTATAATTAAGAAATTACGAAGTTCTAGGATATGTTATGCCATATTTTAAAGCGCAAACTATTATATGCTGTGAAAAACAATCCAGAAACACAGTAAGCAACATACCATATGAGCTTATCCACCTTTATCGTTTTCTTTTGCTTCTCACTGCTTACCTCCCTTAGAACGGAAGGCAATCGACAAATCGCATCAGCAAAGAAGCGTCGAAAAGAAAGAAATTATAAACCTGCTGCTACAGAACTGTGAGGTAGCGTCTGTATCTGTCTGTATCTGTAGTCGGTACGTTGGCAGTAACCACTTCTGGCATTCAGTGTCATTACTGACGTTCTTACTTTGGGATTTGTCATGGGATACATTTTTTGAATCGCCACAGTATAATCTAACAAGAAATTCTGATGGGAAGATATTTATCAAAAGGTGTAATACTAATATTAGAAAAAATGTTTTCAGTAACAGAGTTGCTAACATGTGGAATGAATTTCCTTTTGAGTTAAAATGTGCACCAAATACTAAGATCTTCAAAAATCGTCTTGATGAATTTCCAAAATTTATTAGTATATTTAGAAGCTTTGATTAATTTATTTTATAGGAAATTTTTTTAGCCGTATAAACCTTGACCTATATAATACCTGCCAAAGTTTAAAACGATGGGACTCCTAAAAAGCCTCACGGCTTGTTCTGTCCCTAACTACTACTACTACTACTACTACTACTTACTGACCTGTTATCATCCATTCTTCTTCTTCTTTCTTTATCCTCCTTCAGCATACTGAA
Source organism: Phymorhynchus buccinoides (assembly GCA_017654935.2). Taxonomy (NCBI): domain Eukaryota; kingdom Metazoa; phylum Mollusca; class Gastropoda; order Neogastropoda; family Raphitomidae; genus Phymorhynchus; species Phymorhynchus buccinoides. The sequence continues at coordinate 2,667,621 of CM065709.1, read as the reverse complement.
GATTCTGATGTGTATAAAACTGGGGGACTTTCCAGTCTGGCAGCTTATGTCACGGTTGGGTGGGCCGGGGGTAGGGGGGGGGGCAGAACTTGAAGGGGAAGGGGGGTTGTGGGCTAGATCGTGGGGATTTGGGGAAAACTGGTGGAAGGAGATGGGAGGAGATGGGGAGGGGGAGGATTTGAAGCCTTCCACTGAGGGTGATGATACGACCTCAGATGGAAGGGCTCGCTGATCGTCCGTGAAAAAAAGGAATACTTGCTGTCGCTGGTTTTGCACCTCCTCGTAGGTGGATTCAGAGATGGAGAGTACGGCGTGTTGATGGAGACTTGGCCATGGTGGCGCTTATAAAAAGTTCTGAGCCTCCTGTCGGCGAGTGGTGTCCAGTTCAGCTGCGTGTACATTTCCTCCACGCTGGATGTCTGGTGATGCCTGTTTACAACTCAGCGGGCGGCTCGCCGCTGGACTTTCTCCACCCTGCCGACGTCCTTTGCAGTGTAGGGACCCCACATACTGATGACGTAGAAACTTCGGAGTGGTTTGCCGAAAATGGTTCTGTTTTAACATCCATCACCAAGATACATGTACTGATGATGTAGAAACTGGTGATGTTCACATTTCTGACCCAGGGGTAGATAATCTGTTGACTGAAACAGCAATGGGCTTTCCTCTTCTCTGTCATACTCATAGTTATCTCCCCTAGGGGCAGATGTGAACAGTGCCCATAAATCTTGGAGTAGTTTGGAGCAAATGGTTCGATGCTCTCCACTTTTATATAGGAGCAAGGGGTGATGGTTGTTTTGATCATTGAATTTAGCCAGACGATTGGCAGCCAAAGGGATGGGCTGGTTTGGGGGGACCTTCCTCAACACCAGCTGTGTCCTCAAATCCGTTTGACCGAGAGAGTGGAGGATGCACCGTGGCCAAGGCATCTCCACTATAAACAAATTATCGCCCAGCCCGCCAGAATAGTATCTGTCCCCTCTGCTATCTGGCAGTCATTGTCGGAAACGACAGACTAGTACACAATGTAGTAGTAGTAGTACTAGTAGTAAGTTGTTGTAGTTGTAGTAAATTTAGGGGTGATATGGGCCTCATGGCCTTTACGTCCTTTCTTGGTAAAATTTAATTTTCCAGCAAGGATGCAGATCCACACCCCCTCCTCCATTTCTCGGTTCCTTCTGTTTGTTTCTTCCAGTCTTGCCTTTCTTATTGCAGATTGAGCACTTCAACCTCTATACCGTAAAAACTGGACTATAAGATGCACCTGTATATAAGGTGCATCCCTTAAATTGGCAAAATATTAGGTATTTATTCACATATAAGCTGCACCAGTTTATAAGCAGCAGAGAAAATTGTATGTGCGCAAACCAACACAAATAAAGAAATTATCCTATCAGAACATTAGTATTTAATGTTCTCAGACACTTTAAACATGAGATTTGAATCTAAGTGACTGAATGTTTCATGGCAAAATAGACCAAGCATTCGTGAAGAAATCACTGTGAAGCTGGAAGAACAGGCAGAACATATTCAGGTCACGGATGATGTGGAGAACACCTGGCAATCATTCTGATGAAGCAGTTCACAAAACAGCCTTGGAGACCTTGGGCCCTATCCAGCACAAACATCAAGACTGGTTTGACGAAAATAATGATGACATTATGTCGCTACTAGAAGAGAAGAATCAGCTTTTCAGAGCCTGTTCAAATGATGAATCCGCACCAAAGAAGAATGCATTCAACAAGTTCAGAAGTGATGTTCAAAGGAAGCTACGTGAAATGCATGACACATGGCTCAGCCAGAAAGCAGATGAGACCCAACGTTATGCTGACATGAAGGATATGAAGAACTTCTATGATTCCAACAAAGCAGTCTACGGCCCCCAACCACCCAGTTCTTCTTCACTACTCAGTGCTGATGGAACAATACTGTTCACTGAGAAATCTCAAATCCTGGACAGATGGGCACAGCACTTTGAGGCAGTACTAAACAGACCATCTCACATCAGCGAAGATGCAATCAAAAGGCTTCCTCAAGTAGACGTCAACCACGACATGGATGTTCCGCCTTCCCTGTGAGAAGTAGAGAAAGCCATTCACCAACTATCAAGTGGAAAAGCTCCAGGGTCTGATGCAATACCATCAGAAATCTACAAGATCTGGTGGGGGTGGGGGGGGGAGGGAGGGGGGTGTCGGGTGATTTGCACCTTTATACATTTTGTGTGTGTGGTGTTTCCCAACGCATTAATGATGATCCTATCTATAATCAATTTGGAATAATATTGCAAGAAAAAGACAAACTTTTAAAAATTCTTTGAAAATTATGCAATCAGTTGTGGACCTTTGTGAGGTTTTTTTTTTATGAACAAATTTAAACTGAGTGTGAGCTTGATGCAATTTGGTAATCCATTCCTAGGAAGAACAGCACAATTAGCAAAATAAGATTTCTTGATGATGGTTTGTAATTAGATTGCACATGTTACTTTCTTTATGTTTTTTTCTAAATCACTACAGATGTCCTTGCCACATGGGAGACTGCCCACAGAAGAGATGGACCATGTCAGGAAATATTCTGCAGACTCAGCTGTTGATTTTGTTGTAGTGAGTATCTAGTTTTTATTACACAATTTTATCATTTGAGAAATAGTTGACAGTGCCTTGGCTTAAGGCTATGTCAGACAAACTGACAGGCTAGAACACCAAGGCTACATCAATATGTTATGCTATGCATAGTTATGTGGGGATTGTCTATAGCTACGACAAGCTCCTAGCATAACATAACCAGTCTCCGAAATTCCCCGAAGACGGAGTGTGGTTGCCCACGTGGCGGGGCAATCAAAAACGGTCACACATGTAATGTTCTCATCCCTAGCTGATGCATTTGTACCATAGTGTTCAAGTGCTTCTTCTGTTGTGAGGATCCCTGGAGTATTTTAGCCAGGGTAAACCAACAAGTTTTATACGAAAATTTTTGGATTTTACAGTGCATCATTAAAATATGTCTGCCCTGTGCATAAAATTAGATTATGTGATATGTAGGGCGAAAAAATAATAGCACAATAGCTTCCAGGAAAATCCTTGCATGAAATGTAAAGAAAACAAACAGAAGAAAAATGATAATGGCTGAGATCATTTTAATAATCATGCATGCTCTACAGAAGCTTAATAGTACAGAAGCTTAATAGGGGTGTGAGTGGGATGACTTGGAATTAGGTTGAGTACCCTCTGAAAGTACATTAGTAAAATGATTGGGATACATGGAACTCTGCCATGCGAAAGAACCTTAAGATACTTTTGGAATGTTTGTTTTCACAGAAGCTGGAACCAGCATGGTCCATGGAGGAAGACTCACCAGATCAGCCCTCAGCTGTTTACAGCACAGAACAGCCCATGTCTGACAACGCTTCACTGCTGTCTCTGGACTCAAAGCACCCGTGCTACCTTTGTCCTGCTGCCTTTGTGCTGGTCAGCAGTTTGGAACTCCACCTGGCGTCAGTTCATGGAGAGAAACTGCACATGGTGTTACCTGGGTCCTCCACACCTGACAGATGTGATGCTGGTAACTGTAGCAACACAGATATAGATAGGGAGGTACATAGCAATGGCAACAGAAAAACAACAAGAAAGAAAGTTGATGTTGATGCTGATAGTAAAGATGGAAAGAAAATGAAAAGACAGCATGTGTGTGATGTCTGTGGAAAGTGTCTCTCTGCACCCAGCAAACTAAAGAGACACAAGTTGATTCATAGTGGTGTTAAGTCATTTGTGTGTGATGTGTGCAGTAAGAGTTTTACTCAGGCTGAAGGCCTGACTCAACACAAGAAAATCCACACAGGGGAGAGGCCTTACAAGTGTCCACACTGTGACGGTGGGTTTAATGAGTCATGCTCTTTACAGGACCACATCAAGTCAGTTCATGAAGGTCCCAGACCCCATGTCTGTGATGTCTGTGGGGCAGCTTTCTCTAAGGCTGGCAATTTAACAGTGCACAAGAGAATTCACACAGGAGAAAAACCCCATGTGTGTTCAGACTGTGGGAAAGGCTTTGTCAACTCCAGTGCTCTAAAAATACATCGTCTGACCCACACAAGTCATAAACCTCACAATTGTCCTCACTGTCCTGTTGCTTTCAGTCTGCCGTGGAACCTGAAGAGACATGTGCAGTTAAAACACCAGTAACATTGTGCTCTCACTGCAGTCTGTGTGTGTGTGTGTGTGTGTCTTTATTATATATTGAATTTCATCGTTTTTTTGTTTACTTGTTTTTCCCAATGTCAGTACAGCTTTTTATAGTTAATCTGACAGTAAATTGGTTCCAGTCCAGTCCAGTGTGTGTGTGTGTGTTCTTCAGTTTAACATCCTTCCACTAAAAGTGATTCAGACAAAATGATGTTGCTATGTGTATTGGCGTTGGTAATTGTAAGTGATGTGTCTGTCAATACATGTGTACAAGTAATTGAATCATCATATAGTAAAAAGCCAACTGTCCGTCCGTGTGTGTGTGTGAAACACAAAACGGGCCTTATAACTCCGCCGTTTTTCGACCGAATTGCTTCAAATTTGCTGTGAGCCCTAACGGGGCGATGGCAACGGCAACCGAGACGGCCGTGTCATTTGCGCGGTTTGGCAAATGCGCGAAACGCACATCCGCCGGCCTCTCGGCGCCCGTATCTCCGGCGTTTCTGGGCCGATTGCCTTCGAATTTGGCAGGAAGATGACCGGGGCCGGGGACTATCCGTGTGCCAAACCGGAAGCGAATCGGTTCAGAAACGCGCGCGCTATACGCCGCTTCACCTTTTCACGAATAACTCCGCCGTTTCTTAACCGAATCGCCTCGAATTAGCTGTCAGGCTTGCTATGACCCGGGCAAAGCAAGGCAGGAAATTTGAACAGCATCCGTTCATAAATGCGCGCAATATGCACCAATTTACAGTTTCGCTCACTAGGCGAAACGACATATGTCCAAACGTGCTGTTATTAAAGGGGGGGGGGGACTGCTGTGGGCATGAGACCATGGTTCACACATGCTGGGGTGACGAGTAGGTCAGCCAGCTGGTTATGGGTGGGGTAGGGGGTTAGGGATGGTGTGGGGGGGGGGAGATTACAAGGGGACTGTACCTGGGGGGGCACTGGAGATTACAAGGGGATGACACTACACGTATCTGTATTATTAAAAAATCGGGACTTTACTGGTTTAGCACTGCCTCCGGGCATTGCCTCCAGTATTGTTCAATACTGCCATGGGGTTAAAACTGCCACGGGGCGATTGCTAGTAAGTAATAAAATAACAACATATTCTTACTACATCTCCACCCTCCCCCTCAAAAAGAGATAAAACTAATCTAAAAAAAAAGAACCATTAACAATGTTAAAGATAAATACCAATTGAACTACTTAATAAACTCTGTGTTGCTACAGTTACCAGCATCACATCTGATAGTGTGTGTGCATGTGTGGTGTGTGTATGCGTATCAGACATACTTCATACTCACTGTGCACACTTACAAACTCAATATATTTATCACAATGCTTGAATTTTGCATGTCTGTATGTTTATTTTGTGTCCTTTTTTTTACCCTCTATAAGTTCACACTTGGGGGTGAAAAGATCCTCTATACGGTAGTCCAACAAAATGGGGAGCCCCGTCACAGTGCGTGCGCGCGTGTGTGCGTGCGTGTGTGTGTGCGTGTGTGCATGTGTCCCCCTAATATAGACCAGGTATCCATACCTGCCAACCCTCCCGGTAAATCCGGGAGCTTCCCGGATTTTGTCACCTCTCCCGGTCTTCCCTTGAAACTCCCGGATTTTGAAATTTCCAGCTTAGATGACCTCAGGAACGAGTGTTATGAAAGCCGAAAACCGAAAGTGGGTTTCAGGAAGCTTTGCTGAGCAGAGTTTGTACTGCGCATGTCAGAAGCGGGGGCTACTTCCTCCTGCAATCCTTTGTTTGGCGGTCTTTAGGCCTGTCTCACGCCGCCATTGAAGTAACTTGCAAAGGAGAGGGCTAGTTTTCACATTTAAAAGAAAAAAAGTTTCTCAGCTTCAGGGGGTGCACCCCCCTGACCCCCGCTCTGGGAGGGGGGATACTCCCCCCTCCCAAATCCACCCCCCTCCAGGATTTTGTTTGGGAAAAGTTGGCAGCTATGGGTATCAAAGACTGTTTTAGAATGTCAGTGCAAATTGTTGATCATATTGGAAGTAGGGGGCTGCCCAGTGTTTTGATATGAGTATGAATTGAGGTGAAGAGGGTTGTGTTATACTCATGCACATTTGCCTTTGTGTACCGGGCAGTCTTTATGTACATGGTGTTCTTCCATTAATCATCCGCCTTCATCCATTTGAAGATTCTGATGATATAATAATAATAATAATAATAAAGAAAACTTATATAGCGCACATTCCAGGCTAGCTACTCATGGCGCTTTACAAAAAATACATTTAATCAAATCACATCAATACCCATGCCCGCACGCACACAAGCACACACACTGACAAACATAGCATATCATTTACACGCGCATGCACACATACATACAGTACATACATACATACATACGTACGTACGTTCGTACATACATACATACACACACACAAAACACACACACATCCCCACACACGTGCATAAGCACATGCCAGCGCGCGCATGCACACACACACTTTCTGTCTCCCAACTTTCCCATGTCATTCCATGTTGCCATGCCATGATATAGAACTGAGAAGGGTTCTGCGCATGTTAAGATAATAGTCAATCAGGGTTAATCAGTGTCAATTCCAGGGTATGATGGGTCTATGGTGTGTACATACACACAAATTACTTTTGCACATATTCTTAGAGTATGTGGTTTCTTTCTTTGTCTTTTGTATATTAATATAGGAATAGTTTCAAATGACAAAAATATCTTCATTCAAGTTTGATGATTTTCAGGAATCCACTGAAGGAAATGTGTGCCTCTAAGGTGCATGTGTGTACATGTACAGTGTTCCATGTCTGTGTGAGGTGTGTGTTAAAAATAAGACCAGAGATCACCCCTTGGGGATACCGGGATGTCTTTTGTATATAGTTCCCCCACCTTCTGGAAGTTCTGTGCTTGTAACTTCCTCTAATCTTTCACTCTCTTTGACTCTGCCTTTTTCTCTTTGCTTACTGTCATCTACTATCTTTCTGCCTTACCCAGTCCATTCTCCTGCCTTTTTTTCACGAAACACTTTCAAAAACATTTCCTCCAGCCGAAGTTGGACTTGCTGGGCCTGTTTCTTAGTCAGGCGCATAATGGCAGCATGACGCATCTGTGCTCATAATTGACAGGAAACTGAGCGATCGAAAAACAAGAAGACCAGAGAGAAAGTGATTCAAATAACTATGTGTGTTGTTAAGAATGTGTGAACAAGAATATGAATTATGGGGGAAAGGGAAGAGGACAGCATGTCTTGATACTAGTCTGGTTTCAGTTTCACCAAGGAAAGGTTTACCAGTGTGTGTAGGAATGAATGTGAACTAGATTGTTCATATTGTGGATTAACATTGAATAGCAAATGTGGGAAATTGACTGTGGGTTGTGAAAACGACCCAAACAGTGAAAACACTTTAAAAAAAAAAAGTTTTTACAATTTAAATTAACAATACATTCATCATGTGCATGCACAAACACACACACACACCAACACAAAAATTTGATTATAACTACACAACTGTATCCAAAAATGATAACATTAACATTCTTGCCTGTGAGGCTAAATCTCATATCAACGATTTTTATCCCAATCATTTCAACATTTTTACTGACGGTTCTTTACTAGACAATAATGCAGGCTGTGGATTTGTCATTCCCACTTTAAAAATCGAAAAATCTTTTTATCTTGGTAAAGACTTCTCCATTTTCACAGTTGAATTAATAGCAATTTTAATGGCTATTCAGTATGTTATAGATGTTCCATTTAACTTCTACGGTGTTCTTTTTTGTGTATATTCTAAATCTGTTCTTCAAGCTTTAGAATCAACAAGTCCAAAAAACAGGGCTGAAATCATTACAGAAATTAGAATACTTGTACATATTCTTATATCAAGAGGTATCACAGTTGATTTTTGTTGGATCCCATCTCATTGTTCGATTTCTGGAAATGAATGGGCTGATCGTACTGCTCGGGCAGGGGCAAACAAATCTGCCAATTCTACGGATATTCACATTCCCTGGAGTTTGCAAGAAGGCTATTCTCTCTTACAAAGAGCTTCTTTTGAACAATTTGATAAAATCTACAAAGAATCTGTGCTTCACAAAATACATAAACCTGAATCTTCCATAAAGTGTTGTTTAAACTCCCGATCATGGAAGTTTCAGAAAAGAGATTCCTTAGTAACTTATGTATTTCTTAATAGAAATGTAAACAAACATCCAAGACGCCTTAAAAAGTTTTGTTTCACTACTTTATAGACTTAAGCTAAATGCTTTTAAAACTAAATTCATAAAAAAATCTTCAATGTGTATGCGGTGCTATTGATAATTGTACAACACACATTCTATATTATTGCCCTTATTTTGAATCGGCCGTATCAGAATTCAGAAAAGATGAATCCAAATGTATATTCCAAGATACCGTATCTCTTTTGAATTTTGTACAAACTTTAATGTTAAGTCCCGTTGGCTCGTTTCTATGATTGCTGGGATTTTATTTTTAGAATGTTTGCATTTTGATTTTATAATACATGTAGTTCAATTCTGGAGTTTTTTTTTAAAAAAAACTGTTTTAATTTAGCATATAGCCGTTAATGTTACATACAAATATGCACTTTGAACAATAACACACACACATACACATGCACATATCCGTGCGCGCACACTCACACACTTTTATGTTTAATATCACTTTTAAGTGAAAAGATGTTAAATTAAAGAACAACTCAGACAATTTTTGGGTACAGTGGAACCTCCCATTATAAGACTCCCTCCCACATAAGACCTCCTTCTCCAAGACATTGCCCTTTTCTTTGTTAGTATTAAAATTACCTCCCTTATAAGACCTCACTTTGGGACGATTTTTGAAGGTCTTATAAGGGAGGTTCCACTGTATACCTAAATCCAATGATTTTCACCAGTGAGAACTGAACTCTGACCTCAATAAATAACCCAACCTAAGCAAGTGACCTGCAGTGTGAGTCACGATTTGTGTTTGTCGTTTGATGTTCACCTTTGACCTCTGCTCTGTGTGACAATGGATGGTGTGAGATGATGGGAGAGTGCATCAGTGTGTGAAAAACTTCATCACTTGGGATGGATGGTGTTGAGATGATGATGGCAGGACGAGAGGGAGAGTACATCAGTGTGTCTAGGCCCTTAACTCCAATGGCTTTTATCATTGGCTGACATTAGTTTGGGCCAACAGTAAAGAGAGTACATCAGTGTGTCTAGGCCCTTAACTCCAATGGCTTTTATCATTGGCTGACATTAGTTTGGGCCAACAGTAAAGAGAGTACATCAGTGTGTCTAGGCCCTTAACTCCAATGGCTTTTATCATTGGCTGACATCAGTTTGGACCAACAGTAAAGAGAGAGTGAGAGCTGTAGGACCAGTGATTGTCTACAGCAATGGAAAATCATTGTACAGCTCAGTCTGTTGTGAATGACCGACTCTCACACTAGGAGGGATTAGCACTGGTTCTTTGTTCCGCAGCCTTGGGGATTTGTTGGCCTTTTGGGGATCCTCCCTGTCCTAAAGTCCTCTTGGCTGAGAGAGTGGGGATGTCCCCTGGGAAGGCGTCTCCTCAATGGACAATTTCCAGCCAAGCTTTCAAGAATAGCAGCTGCCTCCTCTGCTATCTGCAGGTCATAGTGAGACTGACACAACTGACTAGCACACACACACACACACACACACACACACACACACACACACACTCTATCTCTCTCTCACACACACACACTCTATCTCTCTCTCACACACACACACACACACAAACACACCATCAGCACCAACCAACTGTGGCACAAAACAATGGAACATCACAAACAGAAAAACAAATGGTATAATTCATCAAGCCAAACTTAATTTTCCATTGAATTTTCTGTTGTTTCTTAAAGTTTCATTGAATTTTCTGTTGTTTCTTAAAGTTTCATTGAATTTTCTGTTGTTTCTTAAAGTTTCAAAATATAATTTATGAACAACACAAAGATGCAATCAAAATTTAATAAAACCAAATTCAATCAATCAACAAACCTGAAGCAAAATCAGTTCAATATGAAACAAAACAAAAGGTAACAAATAAAATATACTTATACAGTGAATGTTTTCTCCAACACAACTGGACACCATCTTCAACCACTAACACAACTAGAAAGCACTGACACAAACCAACCTCTGCACAAAAAAAGATCTCTATCTCCCCCCCCCCCTTTCTCAAACTCTATGTTTATTCAAACAACTTTATCTTCCAACACAGCTATACTTTGTGGCTTTGTTAACTGTTCACTGCAGCATCAAACACACAGTACAGCAAATTGATAGATAAAGATATCAAAGAAAACATAGTTTGACTTGATATACTGAATCATGTGATACAAGAGGAGATTATTTCAACAAATTCAATAACAGCAAGTTGAAATTCTTTTCAGTTTTGGTATTGCTGCAAGAGACGTTCAATACCGGGGGTCTTTCGTACAAATAGTTCCCCCACCTTCTGGAAGTTCTGTGCTTGTAACTTCCACTAATCTTTCACTCTCTTTGACTCTTGCCCTTTCCCTTTGCTTTCTGTCATCTACTATCTTTCTGCCTTATTGGTCCATTCTCCTGCCTTTTTTTTTCTAAAAAAAAAAAAAAAAATCATCCCAAGTTTCTCCTTTGAGCTCCTCCGAAATCGGAAAGTGTCGGCTGTACGCAGCGGGGAGACCAAGTGAAAACTGAAAACCAGACACATAATTACCTTTACCCATTATATGGCCTGGGAAACGGAACGCAGAAGAAGTTGCAAGAGACAGTCAAAGTAGTAGTAATTAGGGCTAGAAGTGGGCCTCGCGACCCTTTTACGCCCTTTCTCGTTTGTGACTTTGATTTGTTTCAGGGTGGCCTGCTTTCAACAGCTAAACTATTAAGTTTAACAAACATATGGAATGGACTTTTTTTTTTTTCTTTTTTTTTTTATTAATCGAAAGTATTATGAAAATTTGACATCATTGTGTCTTTGTCCAGAACATTTTTGAATATATTTATGTTAGGTGCAGCCTTAATGTTAGTTGACAAATTATTCCAGTATTGAACAACTCGGTACAGTACACTTACAGCATGACATGTATCTTAGCCACGGTTATCTCTTCCATAAGGAGCTACTGTACCATAGTCCAGTGGTACGATTGCTGTCACATGGTCCAAAAATATTGGGGGATGGGAGTTTGAACCTTATTTGATCCCCAATGTTGTGTCCTTGGGAAAGACACTTTACTCCCATTGTCCTCACTCCACCCAGGTGTAAATGGAAACCTGACTCTGGTTGGGGGAGGTAAAGACTGTGGAAGGAAAGGGTTGGGCACCGCCTTCCAATGCTGAGCCCTAAACACGGTGAATAATCAATTCACTGCCCCTACGGCAATCAGACAGTGGACCTTTACCTTACCTTTACTTATCCATATCTCTTCTGATTTTAGGAAGCATACTTTCATTACACATACCATTATTCCTACACACCATTGCCAACAGATTGTTCCTTGTGTAAGATGTCCAGAACTGGAACTTTGCCCTCTTTCTCCACCTCACAGGTCAATTTAATGTTTGAGTCAATAGAGTTGATGTGGTCAGAAAACGTGAATCTCTTCCTTTCTCCTTGAAGTCGATGTGCCGTGCATGTGTAGAGTGGCACACAGGTATCGCGTTCGCCTCGTGTCAAGTAAACCCAACTTCGAACCTGGGTGCAGGGGATTTTCCGAAGAGACTCCACATTAAGACCATAAGGCCTTATGGTAGGCTTAAACGTGGAGTCTTTCGGATGAGACTATAACCCGAGGTCCCGTGTGCCCATGCGCTTAGCACATGTTAATCCCAGTGGCATCGAAAAAGTTGTCATTGTGGTCAACATTTACCCCCCTTCCTTTCCTTCCTCATCAGTCACAACAAAAAATCGCATGCAAAAAAAAAAAAAAAAGGGTGGCACGCTCCATGTGGGAGCAACCATGAATTTCACAGTGATGCCTCTGTGACAATAAAGTACCTGATATCTTCTTCTTTGTTCGCTCAGACAGTTTCCTATCAATATATGAGTGCAGATGCGTTCATGATGCCGTTATGCGTCTAACTAAGAAATAGTTAGGGCCAGCAAGTTCGATTTTGGCTGGAGGAAATGTTTTTTGAAAGTTTTTCGTGAAAAAAGGGCAGGATAATGGATGGACCGGTAAGGCAGAAAGATTAGTAGTAGATGAACAGTAAGCAAAGGGTAAAGGGCAGAATCAAAGAGAGTGACAGAATGTGGCTGCCTATCATGACATGATAATCAAAAAAACGTCCACACACGTAAATGTTCTCATTCCTAGCCTGGTGCATTTTGTACCCATAGTGTTCAAAATGTTTTGGTTGTTGGGATGATCCCTGGAGGTTGTTTTTTTAGCCAGGGTACTTCAACAAACAAACAAAATCACCGACATGCCTGTCCTCACCCAGTTTCCACTTCACGGCCTCAACAGCATGCTCTACTGGAATGCAGGTAAGCAATGATGTGATAGCATATGATGCCAATTTTTCATCTTCGACCAGTCTTAGACGTTTGCTTATGTTCCAGGTCCTCGCGGTTGGGAATATGGTGGATTTTAGCTTTAAAATGTCAGCTTTGTCAAATGGCATAAAACATTGTTCGTTAAAGCAGTAACGTACCGTAAAAAATGGACTATAAAACGCACCTGCATATAAGCCGCATCCCTTAAGATTGCTTGTCACATATTAAGCCGCGCACCAGTTATATAAGCCACAAAGAAAATTATATGTGCACACACCAACACAAATATAGAAATTATCCTATCAGAACATGAGCACTTAATGTCCTCAGAAACATTAAACATGAGATTTGAATCTATTGATTACCAAAAACCAGGGTCTGAGTCTAAAGAAGCTCGCTTTTTTTTTTTCTTCTTCTTTTCTCCCCCCCCCCCCCCCCCACAATAGGCTGAAGAATGTGGCCTGAAACAGATTTAATCATATTGATAAATGTAGAATGGAAAAAAAATCCACAGATAAGCCGCATCAGTCTATAGGCCGCATGGGCCAAAGTTGAGGGGAAAAGTAGCAGCTTATAGTCTGCATTTTATGGTAGTTATATAAAACGTTGAAATTAGGAGGAAACAAAGCATATCAAAACCACCACCACCACCACCCTAAAAAAAAATCTACCACAAAACAATAGAGAGAAGGAGAGGGAACAACCCCCAGCCCTTGCAAACAATCTTCCTATTCGCAATCCATTCAATCTTAAGATTAAATAACACAATTGATGCATTTTCTGTGCAGGCTTTTTGTGTCTTGTTTCATGTCTCGCAACATCACCACCTGTGTGCAGGTTCCTGGCAACCACAATGTGTTTTACTGCAGTGTGCAGTGTCACTGGTGTTCACTCTATGTGTTTTACTGCAGTGGACAGTGTCACTGGTGTTCACTCTATGTGTGTTTTACTGCAGTGTGCAGTGTCACTGGTGTTCACTCTATTGTGTACATGTGTTTTACTGCAGTGTACAGTGTCACTGGTGTTCACTCACTGGTGTCCACTCTATGTGTTTTACGCTCTCAAGTGTACAGTGGTCACTGGTGTCACTTGTTTACTGCAGTGATGCAGTGTCACTGGGTTTCACTCTATGGTTTACTGCAGTGGACAGTGTCACTGGTGTCACTCTATGTGTTTTACTTTCAGTGTACAGTGTCAATGGTGTTCACTCTATGTGTTGTACTGCAGTGTACAGCTGTCAACGGATGTTACTCTATGTGTTTTACTGCAGTGTCAGTGTCCATGGTGTTCACTCTATGTGGTTTACTGCAGTGTTATACAGTGTCACTGGTGTCATCTCTGTATGTTTTACTGCAGTGTACAGTGTCACTAGTGTTCACTCTGTGTTTACTGCAGTGTAAGTGTCACTAGTGTTTCACTCTTGGTTTTACGCAGTGTACAGTGTCCTGGTGTTCACTCTAGGTGTTTTTCTGCCAGTGTACAGTCTCAATGGTGTTCACTCATGTGTTTTACTGCAGTGTACAGTGTCACTAGTGTTCACGCTATGTGTTTTACTGCAGTGTTACAGTGTCACTGTGTTTCACTCATGTTTTACGGCAGTGGCTGCTGCAGTGGCACCCTCCGGTTTTCACTCTATGTTTTTACGTGCAGTGGACAGTGTCAATGGTGTTCACTCTATGTGTTTGTACTGCAGTGGACAGTGTCACTGGTGTTCACCCATGTGTTTTACTGCAGTTGTTACAGGTTCACTGGTGTTCACTCTATGTGTTTTACTGCCAGGTTACAGTGTCACTGGTGTCACTCTCTTGGTTCTTTTTTTTATGCAGTGTACAGGTCCCACTAGGTTAACTCTATGGGTTTTACTGCCAGTGTAACAGTGTCAATAGTGTCATCTATGTGTTGTACGCAGTGTAACAGTGTACTGGTGTTCACTCTATGTGTTTTCCTGCAGGTGTACAGTCTCAATGGTGTTCACTCTATGTGTTTTACTGCAGTGGACATGTCAATAGTGTTCACTCTAATGTTTTTACTGGCAGTGTACAGTGTCACTGGTGTCACTCTGTTTTACTGCAGGTCCGTGTCACCTGTGTTCCACTCTATGTGTGTTTACTGCAGTGGTAACAGTGTCACTGGTGTTCACTCTGTGTTTACGCAGTGTAACCGTGTCACTGGTGTTCTCTATGTGTTTTACTGCAGTGTACAGTGTCATGGTGTTCACCCTATGTTGTTTTACGCAGTGTACAGGTCCACTGGGTGTCACTCATGAGTGTTTTACTGAAGTGTAAGTGTCACTGGTGTTTAACTCTGTGTGTTTTTTACCGCAGTGTACAGTGTCACTGGTGTTTCCACTCTATGGTTTACTGCAGGTACAGTGTCAATGGTGTCACTCTATGTGTTTTACTGCAGTGCTACAGGTCCACTGGGTTGTTCACTCGATGTGCTTTTACTGCAGTGTTACAGTGTCCACTGGTAGTTCACTCTATGTTGTTTTAATGCACCAGTGTCACTGGTGTCACTCTATGTGTTGTACTGCCAGTGTAAGTGTCACTGGTGTTTTCTCTGTATAGTGTCTCTTCCTAGTTCTGACCGATGAAGGCAGCAAGGACATGAGGACAGCTGTAAGGCCTCCTTCACCCGGTGACAGCCCGACGATCTGGTTTCGTCAGATTACAGGACAGAGAAAACCCTTCCCACAGTATGAACACACATGAGGTTTTTGTCCAGGTGGGTCAGCCGATGTTCCGTTAAAGTACCAGACTAATAAAAACTCTTCCCACAGTCATGGGCATACATGGGGTTCCCCTGTGTGAATTTTCCTGTGCCTTGTAATTGCAACTGTTAGAGAAAGCTGCCACAGACAAACACAGATGGTCTCTGGCATCTTCATGAATTGACTTGGATGTGCTGATGTACTTACTTGACGTCTAAACCCACTGTCACAAGGTGGGACACTTGTACAGGTCTCTCCCCTGTTGGACTCTCTGATGACTTGTCAGTTGACCAGACAGAGTAAAAACTCTTACTCGCACTATCACACACAAAACGGCTAATGCATTATGAAACAATTGAGCCGTCATTCATTTGGCTGGGTCCAGCGAAAGGACCTTCCACAAGATCACATACATGCGTCTAATAACTTTCTTTTTTGATGTGTTTATGTTGCCATGGGCTATCTACTCCTTTATCTATGCTCTGTGTGGTGTGGACGTGCTTGGTTTTCTCAGGACATCAACCCGAGTAAAATCTACTGCACACATCACCACAAATGCTTAACACAGTATGAATCGATGTGGTCTCTAAGGCGCTAGGATTAGTGAAACACTTTCTGCAGGAATCACAACATGATGCTTTCTGCACTTTTTCCTACTTACCACCAGTATCATTATTCATAGTTTTCTTTTTCGTCATTTTCCTTACTATACCTATTACCCCCACCGATGTTTGTGTAGCGCGTTACCGCATCACCTCTGTCAGTAGTGGGAGGACCCAGGTAAACACCAGTGCAGTTCTCCTCCATGAACTGACGCCGGGGGAGTTCCAAACTGCTGACCAGCACAAAGGCAGCAGAGCAAGGCTGACACACACGACCTCTGTTCGGAGGACAGCAGGACCCAGAAGTGGTTCGTTCAGACAGGGCCCGTACTGGCCTGTAGACAGTTGAGGGTGATGGGAGTCTTCCTCCATGGACATGGGTTCCTGCTTCCCGTGAAAACAGATAAGCACCAACGAAAGGACAATATCCTTTTAGTCACATCTTCTGGGATATCAATATTTTGTAAATAATATGCTTGATGCTAGCCTTGAATACTATCATTTTATTATAATAATACAGCTTTTTTTAGAAGTGGGGGCTAAACATGTCACACACCAAATCCCTGACTATAAACAAATGCATCTATGTGATTCTTGCCACCAACCACGTTAGGAACGCAGACTGCAATGTGCAAACTTATTCAAAACAAAATGCAAAAGATTGCACAACACTTCTGTTTTTTCACACATACCCCGATAAAATGACTAATCCTGCAAACCA
>CM065709.1:2613319-2650402 GCA_017654935.2 Phymorhynchus buccinoides | reverse complement strand
CTAACCAAACATAAACACACATAGTATAGTCTAAGTACATCTAGTGGTAAGTAATAGTTATACTTGTTGTTGTTGTAGTTATTAGTAAAGTTAGGCTGATAATGGGCCTCCTGGCCCTTTACACCCTTCCTTGGTAACGATTATGCTTTTTTTATTTCTTTGGTGATTTCTGATGGCATTTATGATTTATTCTATTCCATTATTAATTTGAAATTTAATTTTTTAAAGATGGACTTCCTTATCAATTAGTACAAAATTTTGCAAAATTTAAAACTAGTGTGAGTTTGATGTATGTCAAGTATTCATTTTGAAAAAAGACACACAGAAAAGCACATTTCTTGATGATGCGGTTGATAAATTAGCTTGCCATAATGCGTATATTATTGATGTCGTTTTTATATATCATTACAGCGATGTCCTTTGCCACATGGGAGACTGTCCCACGAGAAGAACGCCCATGTCAGGAAATTAGTCTGCGGACTCAATGTTGTTTGTGTTGGTGGCTTGAGTACTTTGTTTATATCATATAATTTTGATTGTTTCCACTTGTATGAGAAATACTTACTGTAACAAATGTTGGTTTTAAGCGTGACCACGCATCATAAATATTCTCATGCTTTGCCCCCTAAAATTATGATTATGGCTAATGTAGGTATACAATATAGTGCAAAAGCTTCAAATGAAACGGCATAAGTCGTAAAGGAAACAAATGGAAGAAAAATAATAATGGTTGGCATCATTTTAAAACAACATGGCCCTTAGTTCCGACAATACAGAAGCTTAATTAAGTTAATAAGGGGTATGAATGGATGGCTTGCAGTTAAGCTTGAGTACCCTTTTCATCAAAGCAAGTTAATAGAATTGAGTGGGAGCCATAGGACACTCTAGCCATGCGGAATAATTTTAAGATATTTGGAATTATTGTTTCACAGAGCTGGAACCAGCATGTCCATGAACATGAATCATCTGACAGCACTCACTGTCTCCAACACAGTACAAGCAGCCCTGTCTGACAACACTTCACTGCTGTCCTCTGACTCAAAGCACCCATGCTACCTTGTCTGCGCCTTTGTGCTGTTCAGCGTTTGGAAATCCACCTGGCGTCAGTTCAGGATAAGACCTGACACATGGTGTACCTGGGTCCTCCAGCACCTGCCAGGTGTGATAGGTACTGTACAGCACGACGAGAGATAAGGAGTAATAGCCCTGCAACTAGAAATCCTGAAAAGAAGTTGTGATAATGTGGCTACTGTATAGTAGATGGAAAGTGAAAAGGAAAGACAGTATGTGTGTGATGTTCTGCGAAAGTCTGTCCCTACACCCAGCAAAACTGAATAGTCACAGTGATTTCTAGTGATGTTCAGCATTTGTTGTGGAATGTTGCAGTAATATTGTACTCAGTCTGTATTTGAGACGCATAAACTGACAACAGCGGTGATAAATCGTTTGTTGTGTGAGTGTGCAGTTAGGGTTTTCAGCTTCTAGCCTGCCATACACAAAAAAACATGGCTAGGGGAGAGGCCATCAACAAGTGTCCACGACTGTGACAGTGGTTTGATACAGGCATGATTTACAACATCACAAAGTCTTCATGAATGGGGCCAGACGCCCCATATCTGTGATGTCTGGGGGCAGCTTTCTCTGAAAGTGCAAATTTACCTGTGCCAGAATATTCACACGGGTGAAAGCCTCATGTGTTGACTGTGGAAAGTTTTATACCATTCAGTGACATAAAACACATCGTCCTTATTACCCCACTGGATGAAACCCCATGTCTGTTTCAGACTGTGGAGGTTTCTTGCTCCAGTAATATAAGAAAACTCGGCTGACTCACACTGACAAAACCTCACAGCTGTCCTCACATGTCCTAGCTGCGTCCGATGGTTCACAGCATTGAAGGCACACATACATAGGCCCCAGTACACTGTGCACTGCAGTAACGCACATTGTTGTTACGAAGAAGTTGTATGTAGTTTACTAAATTATGGTAGATGTTCAAGACCTTAATATAGCCCTAAAAGCGTTAAAAAAGAAATTATTATTGCTGTGAATGCTATGCATGTTAATGATAGGGAATAGATGAATGTTTTTTTTTTTTTTTTTTTTTAAGAGAGTGGGCATCCTCTCTCTCTATGAAAAGAAAAATCAAATTTTGTTGCTCTCAATGGTGTTTGTGTTCATTGCCAAGTCTCTCTCTCTCCTCTCTCTCTCTCTTATAACATTTTATGCTAATTGACAGAATATTCACTTTTTGTTCTGTTTTCCATTTAGTACTTAATGTGTGTATATGCACCCCTCCAATCTTAATAGGCCGTAGTTCTTTACATAAAACATTTTTTAGTTTTGAGTCTCTATCTCTCTCTCTCTCTCTCTCTCTCTTTACAGTTGTTGTTTTTTGTTGGGCTTGTTTAGTGGTAGTGTCGTTTTTTTGTCTTGTGTTTGTTTTTTACTTGTCCAAATTCTTGTATACTGCGCTGAACTGCATACCGGGCCGACCCTGGGATACTTAGAGGGGGGGAGGGGGTTATGACAATCTGAGTGTCTGGGGGCCAGTGTGGCCCTCCGTGGGGTCCTGGGCAATGCCCCCCTGAACTGAGCTTTTTTTAAACATATAAAGGCCATAAAACCCTTTAAATTTAATAACGACTAATACAACTCTTCTTCTTTCTTTTCTCTCTCTCCGTTTTATTCAATTTGTCGCAAGAGGGGGGGGTGCGGAACCATGTAAACTCCCCTCCCCCACTCATATCTCATGCTGTCGTTATGCTCTTAACTAAGAATAGATCTAGCCCATCAAGTCCGCTGAGGAAATCTGTTTTAAAAGTGTTTTCTTAAAAAGGCATGAGAGTGGACCGGTAAGCAAAGATAGATGACATCAAGCACGGGGAAAGCCAGAGTCAAAGAGAAGTGATCAGAGTAGAGGAGTTACAAGCACAGAACCTCCAGAGGTGGGGGAACTATTTTAAACAAAAGACCCCCACAGTATCTCCCACTGAACGGCCCTGGTATGTCCGATGTTTTATGCCATCTGAACAAATGCTACACAATCTTAAAATTTAAGTTCATATTAAAACGCCTTGACTTCTGCCGCCAACGTATCACATACTAAAACTATGACATCCTGATGATGTCTCAGATAAGAGAATCCCGGATATGCCGGCTTTTGCTCTAACAGTCAAGAGAGTACCCCCACCAATTTTGCCAGATTGGCTCTTATCGTTGTCTTTTTTCATGGCATAATTTGCCCATGATTTTTTCTTTAATCTTCTCTGCAGTCATGAGGGTTAAATCAGATCCTGTTCATGTTTAATTCAAATCATCTGATATTGTAGATGAACCCCATGACAAAGCAAGGTGTTGATGTTCATGAAAACTTTAGAGAGAGATTAAATGCCATGATTCAGATTTTATCGTCTCCAAATCCCATGCATGTGATATCTTATCATATATAATGCAGAGTTTTGAGGAGGGATTTACGTGGAATCCGCTTTTATTCGGCCTTCGGATAATCGCCAAGCCCTTAATCGGCCAATTTTCCTAATATAACGGAATTTTTTCTTCTTTAAAAGCATGTGTTCTTGTTCGTTTTAACGGCCAAAGCCTGAAATCTCTTTCGGCTTTACTCGGCCACTTTTTCTCGCTATTTTTCTCTTTTTCCCCAACCTTTTTTTGTAGAGGAACTAACAGACAACTGCAACACGCTTTTGACGTTTACATGGTTGAGTGTGAAGTTGAGAAGGTGAGCTGTTTTCAATTGAAAGACCCTGCATGGCGTTTAAACTCACTCAAGAAACAGATCATTGTCTATTTACCTCGTGCCTTCTGTCAAGTTGTAGGGATTAAGAAAGTGGTCCCATACAGTACACATACCGGACGGTATGGCCTCTTGTGCTTCGACATATTTTATTCATTTCATTTGAATTCATTGCTTTTACCTTGCATAATTTTACGTCATACGTATCTCGATTTCGTTTTAACTCGTCGGTTTTCGCGTTTTATCGGCCCAAATTTTGCCTTGTCCAAAAGTGGCCGTAAAGCGGACTTCCACTGTATCTATGTCGCTACATGCCATAATTGAGTGTCAGAGAATCTTTGTGTGATGCTCTGTTACTACTGTAATCGATGTATTTGATGTTAGTGTTGTTAGTAGCTGTATGTTGCTAGTATACTCCATGTATTATTCATCTTTGGTTACTTTCTTCTGCTCTTCTGCGTTCCCAGGCCATTGGCCATAATGGAAATTACGTAGGTGTCGTTCTGTTGATTTCGTTTCCACTGGTCTCCTCGCTGCGTACAGCCGACCGCATTCCGATTTCGGAGTGCGTTCAAAGAGAAACATTTTTGGAAGATTTTTTGTGAAAAAAGGCAGGAGAATGGGCCATAAGTCAGAAATAGTAATGATAGAAGCAGAGGGAAGAGGCAGAGTCAAAGAGAGTGATAGATTAGATGAAGTTACAGCACAGAACTTCAAGAGGTGAGGGACTATTTTACAAAAGCCCCTCCGGTATCCCCAAGGAGGGAGAGACTCATGGAGGGGGCCGGGCCGTCCAGCTCCCCATATGGATGCACGAGTCATCCACCCACTGCCCCATTATGTTTACTTTCATTACTTTATTAACCAACACACCTATGCTTTGTGTTTGATATAGCATCAAACTTTCATTACTTTATTAACCAACACACCTATGCTTTGTGTTTGATATAGCATCAAACTTTCATTACTTTATTAACCAACACACCTATGCTTTGTGTTTGATATAGCATCAAACAGACAAATAAGTCACAAAGGGTACAATGTTTAACCCTTTCACCGCCAAAATCGCATTTTAGCACCACAGTGATTTAAGACCTGTTATTAAAAGGCATCAAATTGGGGCCTATTATCCAAAGACCCTACTGTCTTAGTTTTGGGAAGTACGGAAAGACCTTATTTTATATATGTCACAGAACAAATCCCCAATACTGCAGATGGATTTTGTTCTCTACCCAGGTAAATTTAATGGAAATTTTCGGCTGATATATGGCTGGCTGTGAAAGGGTTAAAGTATTAGCATGTATAAAGTTGAGAGAGAGAGAGAGAAAGATAGGGTATCTGTGCATATACATGCATATTTTGTTCATATTGTTTCTTGATCAATGTTGTACATGCTGGGTTTCAGAAAGACCTCATGATTTGTGTGTTGTGTTTTTGAGAGATACACTGTAAGATGTTATCTGCTCAGTCTGTGTTATCTGTCTGTACATGTATTTCTCTGTGGATTCTGTATTGTCTTCACCATGGTGGTTATGGTTTTATGTGAATAACACATTTCCAATGAAAGATGGTGTTTTACGTCCTCTTGGTCATAGACACATATGGGACATTTGTAAATACAAAGATGGTGGGAACAATACTGGAGGCAATGCCCGGAGGCAATGCAACACCAGTAAAGTCCCGAGTTTTTAACAATATAGATATGTGCAGCGGTAACCACGCCTTGGATAAACCTCATCGGCTATGGTACCGCCACAATTTGATGTGACATTTCAAGAAGGTAGGAAAAGATTAGGGTAAAATTTATATAGTGTCTTTTTTAAAAATTACAGTCTGTAATTATTTAGTATTGTCACTGGAAATTGGAGTCTTGTACACAGTATTATTTTCATGGACCATTGACTGTTTGGCAGAATTGCTCTAGACATTACACAGGGATTTTATTATATTTTTGTTTGAAATATAACATTGTTGTATAAGAAGCAAAACTAACCTAAACAAAAAACACCAAGGGATGGGTTAATGCTGTAATTCAAGTTGTCTCCCATCACAAGTCTGAAGAAACTGTTTAACATCCTCCAACCTGGTTGAGGTTCATATTGGACATTTTTATTTATAGAGATAGTGGGTTGATCCTGGAGGTACTGCAGTACCAGGAAAGACCCAAGGTAAAGCTTCATCAGTATGTTTATTTTGTATGTGTGTGTTCATTCAAGTCGTCTCTTTGTAGTAGGGGTTTGGTTTGTGTCAGTGCTTTCTAGTTGTGGTAGTGGTTGAAGATGGTGTCCAGTGGTGTTGGAGAAAGGGCTTACTTTATTTATTACATTTCGAGGGGTGAATGCCAGAACTACCCATCTGTGCTCTTTATTCCTTTTGAGATAGACCGTTCTGGCAGGCACCCCTCAAATTTTGTTCTTTTGTTTTGCTTCCTTTTAACTGGCTTCGAGATTTGTCCATTTCGTTGGAATTGCTTTCTTTAAACTTTGATTGCATTTTTGTTTTCTCAAAATGTTTTGTTGAAACTTTAACAATTAGAATTTAAGTTTGGCTTGATGAATAATTCTAGGAGTTGTTTTTTCTGTTTGTGATGTTCCTTTGTTTTGTGCCACAGTTTGTTGGTGCTGATGGTGTATGAATGTGTTTATGTATGTATGTGTGTGTCTGTGTGTGTGTGTGTGTGCTAGTCAGTTGTGTCAGTCTGACTATGACCTGCAGATAGCAGAGGAGGCAACTGCTATTCTGGAAAACTTGGCTGGAAATTGTTCATTGTGGAGACGCCTTCCCAAGGGACATCCCCACTCTCTCAGCCAAGAGGACTTTAGGACAGGGAGGATCCCCAAAGGCCAACAAATCCCCAAGGCTGCGGAACAAAGAGCCAGTGCAAATGCCTCCTAGTGTGAGAGTCATAGTCATTCACAACAGACTGAGCTGCACAATGATTTTCCATTGCTGTAGACAATCACTGGTCCTACAGCTCTCACTCTCTTTACTGTTGGCCCAAACTAATGTCAGTCAATGACAAAAGCCATTGGAGTTAAGGGCCTAGACACACTGATGCACTCTCTTTACTGTTGGCCCAAACTAATGTCAGCCAATGATAAAAGCCATTGGAGTTAAGGGCCTAGACACACTGATGCACTCTCTTTACTGTTGGCCCAAACTGATGTCAGCCAATGATAAAAGCCATTTGAGTTAAGGGCCTAGACACACTGATGCACTCTCTTTACTGTTGGCCCAAACTAATGTCAGCCAATGATAAAAGCCATTGGAGTTAAGGGCCTAGACACACTGATGTACTCTCTTTACTGTTGGCCCAAACTAATGTCAGCCAATGATAAAAGCCATGGGAGTTAAGGGCCTAGACACACTGATGTAGTTTTATTGTACTCTCCCATCATCTCACCCCATCCATTCCAAGAGATGAAGTTTTTGACACACTGACAAAAGAAATGGGGGGGGGGGGGGGGGGAAGGGGGTAAATTTTGACCAAATGACACCTTTTTCATTGCCACTGAATTTAACGTGTGCTAAGTGCATGGGCACACGGGACCTCAGTCAGTCAGTCTATCGTCTCATCTGAAAGACTCATTCAGGTAGCATTTAATTTTATTTGACAGTTCAAAAAATGTCAAAATTCAATGTGGAATAAAGCAAGCAAACACTTGGGTGGTTGTAGTTTGACTTGGAAATAAATTAATGACACAATACTTGACAGTTTAAAAAAAAAAAAAAGGAAATCAAGCAAACAAGTCCAGTGAAATCAGCTTTCAACATTTACAGATAAATTGAACACACCACGTAAACCTGTGTTTCTGAAATTAAAATCCAAACACACATGAAACATTATTCACTTGCACTTCCCAATCTCACACATTTCAAATACAGTGGAACCTCTCTCGTAAGACCTTCAAAAATCATTCAAAATGTCTTATAAGGGAGGTAATTTGAACACTTACAAAGAAGGGAAATGTCTCAGAGAAGTAGATCTTATATGGGAGGGAGTCTTATAATGGGAGGTCTTAAAAGGGAGGTTCCACATCAGTAAACTCAATATAGCATATTAACAACTTTTATATAACACAAAAACTTTCTATAACCCATAAAATATACAAAGACATAATTACTTTTACAACGCATGTACGGTAGCAAAATTACTTATGAATTATGCAAACCATCAAGCAAAAAGGTATTACATTTTTAAATTTTTTATTTTACCTGCACTGCACAAGAAACACATTTTAAAATGTACGCATCACAACACACAAGAATGTTACACAAAACGTATGCAGACAATAGTTGAGGCAGTTCCCTACTTCCACAATTTGTATTCCAACATTGAACACAGCGAGAAACGACACACTGGAAAATGCACAGCAATGTAACACAACCCCCTTCACCTCAATTCATGGTCTATCAACACACTGGGCAGTCCCCTGTTTCCAACATGATCAACAATTTGTACTGCATTGACATTCCAACATAGACACAGTCCCTGATACCTGGTCTTCTTCTTCAGTTTTAGTAGCCAACATCAGTCAGCTGATGACAAACCCCACTTAACTACTTTTAACTTTCTTCAGTTTTATTGGTGGTAACAACAAACTAAAAGCATAATGAAGTTTGGAGCACACACTGACTGGAAGAAGAAAAGCCACAGAAGATTTTTGTTTGTTGATGATTTGCCTGTTGGACCATGGCTACGTTATGAAGAGACAATTTTTCATCTAATGATTTTCCTCTTGTCAAGTTAGATTTTTGCTAAGAGCAGGTTCCAGATATTCTTAGAACATCACAGCAAATATCTACAAAACTCATCATTCTTAGTTTGGGAGATTTGTTTAGAAATAAAGCAGAATATTAAAAAGATTTCAACAAAAATCTTATGTTTAACTCTTCCAGCACTATGTATTGTTTACATTCTTGATTGTTCGTTGCATCTCAACCGACAAGAGGGAAGTCACTATTTTTTTGAGTGCGCAAGCATTGCTTTAACTGAAAACTCAGTGACATAAGCTCTGAAAGTACAGAAACACATGGCAGGGTACTTGACAGTGAATGTCTTTGCATTTGGTGGGAGTGAAGTGTGATGTACTGGGTGAATGTATTCGCCCATGATGCTAGAAGAGTTCAGGTTGTGTTTCTCAGCATTTGGTTCCAACAATCTGTACTTGAAGGGGAAACAAATGTAAGGCTCCAATGTAATGTCCAATCTAGCCATTATAATGCTGTCAATCTAGCCATTATAATGCTGTCAATCTAGCCATTATAATGCTGTCCAATCTAGCCATTATAATGCTGTCCAATCTAGCCTCTATAATGCTGTCCAATCTAGCCATTATAATGCTGTCCAATCTAGCCATTATAATGCTGTCCAATCTAGCCATTATAATGCTGTCCAATCTATAATGCTGTCCAATCTAGCCATTATAATGCTGTCCAATCTAGCCATTATAATGATGTCCAATCTAGCCATTATAATGCTGTCCAATCTAGCAATAAAGCTGTCCAATCTAGCAATTATAAATCTGTCCAATGTAGCCATTATAATGCTGTCCAATCTAGCAATTATAAAGCTGTCCAATGTAGCAATTATAAATCTGTCCAATCTAGCAATTATAAAGCTGTCCAATCTATAATGCTGTCCAATGTAGCAATTATAAATCTGTCCAATCTAGCCATTATAATGCTGTCCAATCTATAATGCTGTCCAATCTAGCAATTATAAATCTGTCCAATGTAGCCATTATAATGCTGTCCAATCTAGCAATTATAAAGCTGTCCAATGTAGCAATTATAAATCTGTCCAATCTAGCAATTATAAAGCTGTCCAATCTAGCAATTATAAAGCTGTCCAATCTAGCAATTATAATGCTGTCAAATCTAGTAATTATAAAGCTGTCAAATCTAACCATTAATTGGTTTTATAAAGCTGTGAACTCTAGCCATTAAAAAGCTGTGAAATCTAGCCATTATAAAGCTGTGAAATCTAGCCATTATAAAGCTGTCAAATCAGGCCATTATAAACCTGTCAAATCAAGCTATTATAAAGCTGTAAAGTCAAGCCATTACAAAGCTGTAAAATCTAGCCATTATAAAGCTGTTAAATCAAGCCATTGTAAAGCTGTCAAATCTAACCATTATAAAGCTGTTAAATCTAGCCATTATAAAGCTGTCAAATCTAACCATTATAAAGCTGTCAAATCAAACCATTATAAAGCTGTCAAATCTAGCCATTATAAAGCTGTCAAATCTAGCCATTATAAAGCTGTCAAATCTAACCATTATAAAGCTGTTAAATCTAGCCATTATAAAGCTGTCCAATCTAGCCATTAATTAAGCTGTCAAATTTAGCCATTATAAAGTTTTCCAATCTAGCCATTTACTGTCAAATCTAGCCATTATAAACCTGTCAAATCTAGCCATTATAAAGCTGTCAGATATAGCCATTATAAAGCTTTCAAATGCTTCAAACATTAAATACTGCTTAGTATTGATGAATTCTCTTTCTTCACTTATGACCACTATTTGAGAAGCAGCAGATAAAGCATGATTGGAAAAAAACCCTGGACTGTATGATGTGAAGTAATTTAAGCCAGTGCTGAGTCATTCTGCTGAGTCACCCATGCACTGCACACCTCTTCACAGTTTCAGAGACATATCACACACACTGTAGATAGAACTCTCCCACTAGATAGATTCCAATGGCTGGGATGCACAATGTGTGTTGCTGCAGTGCACAGCGTTACTTATGTTTAACCTCTATGTGTCTCTTCAAATTCCCTGACTGACTGAAAGCAGCAGGACAGTGAGGACAGCTGTGAGGTTTCTCTCCAGAGTGAGTCAGATGATGTGTTCTAAGATTACTATGATTTGCAAACCCTTTCCCACAGTCTGAACACAGATATGGCTTCTTACCTGTGTGGGTCAGACGATGTTGTGCTAGATAACTGGATGTGGTAAAACTTCTCTCACAGACTGAACACAAGTAAGGTTTTTTACCTGTGTGAATTCTCTTATGCCTTATTAAATTGCCAGTGTTGCAAAAGGCTGCCCCACAGACATCACAGCCATGGGGTCTGGCACTATCATGAACTGACTTTATGTGGAGCTGTAAATTACTTGTACGGTTAAAACCATTGCTAAAGTGTGGACACTTGTAAGGCCTCTCCCCTGTGTTGACTCTCTTGTGTCTTGTCAGGTCACCAGCCTTAGTAAAACCCTTACTACACACATCACATCTAAAACCACTATGGATCTGACTGTGTCTCTTCAGATCACTGGGTTTAGAGAAAGACTTTCTGCAGACATCACAAACACGCTGTCTCATCCTTTCCTTTCCATCTGTATCACCATTATGAGTTAGTTTGTGTGTCTTCAGCTTGCTGGGTGTAGGGAAAGACTTTCTACAGACATCACACACATGCTGTCTCCTTTTCTTTCCATCTTTATGACCAGTATCACGATCATCAAATTTACTTGCTGTCATTTTCCCTTTGCCATAGCTATCTACCTCCTTATCTATGTCTGTGTTGCTACAGTTACCAGCATCACATCTGTCAGGTGTGGAGGACCCAGGTAACACCATGTACAGTTTCTCTCCATGAACTGACACCAGGTGGAGTTCCAAACTGCTGACCAGCACAAAGGCAGCAGAACAAAGGCAGCATGGGTGCTTTGAGTCCAGAGACAGCAGTGACTCAGAAGTGTTGTCAGACATGTGCTGTTCTGTGCTGTAGACAGATGAGGGCTGATCTGATGAGTCTTCCTCCATGGACCATGCATGTTCCATTTTCTGAAAAAACATAATCCAAAAGTATCTTTAAAACATTTTCACGTGGCAGACTTCTCACGCATCCCAATGTGTCTGACATACGGCACTCAAGACTAATTGCAAGCGATCCCATTTATACCCCTAAGCTTCCGTACTGCTGAACTAAGAGCATGCATGATCATTAAAATGATCCCACCCATTATTTTTTGTCTTCCAGTTGCCAGTGACAATGGTGTCCTTCCCTCCACCCCTCCTCTTCTCCTGCCCCCTATTTCACATCACCCCATGCCTTTAATTTTTTTGATCATCTTAACCTTTTCCTTTCTCTCTCCCCCCTTCCTCCATCAACAGCAAACAACCCACCTTGCAACAA
Source organism: Phymorhynchus buccinoides (assembly GCA_017654935.2). Lineage (NCBI taxonomy): Eukaryota > Metazoa > Mollusca > Gastropoda > Neogastropoda > Raphitomidae > Phymorhynchus > Phymorhynchus buccinoides. The sequence goes on along the minus strand of CM065709.1, from coordinate 2,638,504 downwards.
TGATACAATCTCTCCCCCATCCCACTACTACTCTTCCCCTGCCCCCACCCTTACACCCTGCCATCCTTCCCTCACAACATCCACCCTGAAATCCATTGTAGCATGTCCATACCAACTTTTGCGAACTGTATTCAAATCAACAAGACGCTTTTCTACTACAGCAAAACCCTCACATCTCAGTCTGGAAAAAGAGCTAAGCTCGAAAGCTTGACTAACTCCCTCTACCAAGGATCAACAGTCCCCCCCTATCAAGGTCAATATTTTTCTTCTGTTTTCTTTACACTTCAAGCAAGGATTTTCATGGAAGCTTTTGTGCTATTATTTATTTCACCTTACATATCACATACTCTAATTGTAGGTGCAGAGCAGATAAATATTTTTATGATGCATGGTCACGCCAAAATCCACCATCTGTAAGTATTTCTCATACAAGTGAAATGATCAACTTAGATAAACTAAAGCTACTCACCACAACAAAATCAGCAGCCGAGTCTGCAGAATATTTCCTGACATGGTCCGTCTCTTCTGTAGACAGTCTCCCATGTTGCAAGGGCATCTGTAATGATTTTTAAAAAAACCCATCATATGTAACATGTGCAATTTTATTACAAAACATCATCAAGCAATTTTACTTTTCTGTGTTGTCCGTTGTTCAAACGAACTACTAACTTATAATATATATCAAACTCACACTCAGTTTAAATTTGCAATACAGTGGAACCTCCATTATAAGACCTTCCAAAATCATCTAAAATGAGGTCTTATAAGGGAGGGGTCATATAAGGGAGGTAATTTTAATACTTGCAAAGAAGGGCAATGTTTCAGAGAAGTTGGTCTTACATGGGAGGGAGTCTTATAAGGAAGGTTCCACTATACAGTATTTAACCTCTTCACTGCTCTGTTAACGAACAACCTTCATCATAGGTTATGTCATTGATGCCATAACTTCTGATGTCATAGCCCCGGAGTGATGGAATTTTTGCTTAAACAAGATATATCTCTAGACCATTTTCTCAGTGAGTCTAATTACATTAAAAATTATATTTAATTCACTACTTGTGGCGGTGCCATAGCCGATGAGGTTTAACCGAGGCGTGGTCACCGCTACAGCTATCTGTATTAATTTTTAAAAAATCGGGACTTTACTGGTTTCGTATTGCCTCCAGTATTGTTCCAACCATATTTGTATTTACAAATGTCCCATATGTGTCTGATTCAGACCAAGAGGACGTAAAACTCAATTTTCTCTCTCTCAGTGAGTCTAACATGTCTCTTTAAATTTTATAATTAGAAAATTGATAATTTCTCTTATTTCCTGTAGCAGTGAAGGGGTCCTTTGGACCTCGAATAAACAATATCATAAAATCAAATTGTTCATACTAAATGGAAGAAGATGAAGAAGTCCGTCTTTTTCTTGAAATATTATTTCAAATTGATCATAAGTATGATAATTATAAATGCATTGGAAATCACCAAATACCAAGAAAGGGCATAAAGGCCATGAGGCCCATATCAGCCCTAAGTTTACTACTGCTACTATTACATCTACTACTACTACAACTACTGGAGAGAGTTAAACTGTTTGCTTTAAACTGCTCCAAGATTTCTAGGCACTATTCCCACTTGTCCCCAGGGGAGATAATTTATGACAGAGATGAGCACAGCCCGGCCATTGCTTTTTCAGTCACAAGATTATTATCTCCCCCTGGGTCACAAATGTGAATAGTAGTAGTAGTAGTAGTAGTAGTAGTAGTAGTAGTAGTAGTAGTAGTAGTAGTAGTAGTAGTAGTAGTAAAGGGACTGGCTTCTGCCTAAGCCTCGCGGCTTACAAAACATCCCATCCAAAATAATTGTTATTTAATTATGTTGCATTTGCATGCGAAAACAAAGAAACTATGGTTGCAATTTCAATTATCATAAAACATTTCACTAAAATTTTCATTTTTGTCAAGTAGATTTTTGAAGGCATTAGTAGATGGTGCATTTTTTAGTTCAGATGGCAGTGAGTTCCAGGAGTTAGCAACTCTGTTACTGAAACAATGCTTACATTGTGAATATTGCCAGTGTCTACACCATTGTCACCATCTTCAATATGCTGGTGATGGATGATAAAAGAACCATTTTATCCAAACCACTCCAAGGTTTCTACATCATCAGTATGTTGGGGACGGATGTCTTCTTCTTCTTCTTCGATCGCTCAGACAGTTTCCTGTCAATTATGAGCACAGATGCGTCATGCTGCCATTATGCGCCTAAGAAATAATTAGGCCCAGCAAGTCCGACTTCGGCCGGAGGAAATGTTTTTGAAATTGTTTCATGAAAAAAGGCAGGAGAATGGACCGGTAAGGCAGAAAGATAGAGATGACAGCAAGCAAAGGGAAAAGGCAGAGTCAAAGAGAGAGACAGATTAGAAGAAGTTACAAGCACAGAACTTCCAGAAGGTGGGGGGACTATTTATACAAAAGATCCCCCGGTATCCCAACGGGGGGGTGGGTGTTGTGACAGTTGTGTATGTGCGTACGTGCGTGTATGTGTGGGTGGGGTGTGTATGTATATGCCTATTTGCATGTGTGTGAGCGATTATTTGTTTTAGTTGTTGAATTTCTTGATTTTAATTTTTGTTGTTAAGCGCATAGAGCTCCACATTTGGTGGAGGAGTGCACTATATAAATGATTCACTATTATTATTATTATTATTATTATTAAAAGAACCATTTGGATTTTCTACAAACCATTCCAACATTTCTACATCATATATCCATACTAAATACGGTTCTAAATTTTAGGACTGTCATTGGTCAAATAAATAGAAAAGACAGGCTGCTGCGGTTTCTTTTTCCCCTCAGGCACTGGCAGCCAACTTCATCAGGCTGAAGATTCTGCTGCACTTTCTATCAATAAATGATCTTCCCTCTCCATATGTGTGTGTGTGTGTGTGTGTGTGTGTGTGTGTGTGTGTGTGTGTGTGTGTATGCTGGTATGCTGGGAGATCTACTTGAGAGGTCAGCTTTGTCACGTGCAAATCTGTCGCTCGTGCAAATCTGTCGCTCGCTACTATGAGAGCGTGTATTTGCGACATTCACAAATTTCACTTTTTCCGTACTTGAACCATTTACCTAACCCTAACCCACGGAAAAAGTGAAATTTGTGGTTCATGCTCATTGTCGCAAATACACACTCTCATAGTAGCGAGCGACAGATTTGCATGAGCGACAGATTTGCACGCGACAAGCTTGAGGTCTATGAAGGGGGATGGTGAATGCGGGGGCGTCTGGAGGGGGTGGTGGTGAGAAAATGCCTCTTGCGTGAAAAACGCTTTTTGTAATGGTTTGGATTCTTGTCAAGTGTGAAGGGGTGTGTGCGGTGGATGCGACGTAAATGTAGTTATCGTGATTTCGTTCTGTGTTGTTCCTTATGATTGCTGCGTTTATTTTTTATTTTTGCTTGGATTTGTATCTTCTTTGTGAAGCGCTGGAGAATAAGGAGAATAAGCGCTATAAAAATGGTCATTATTATTATTATTATTCCCTTACTTGAAAAAACATGAATGGAACAGCCTACCCTAAATAAGTAAATTTAATGTAAAAACCATCGGCAAAGATGGCCTATGAAATTCTGTGTAAACAAATCTACTTTTTGCTGTTTTCATTAATGACCTTCCAGAGTGTGTCAATAGTACTTGCAAAATGTTTGCAGATGATACAAAAATTTACGATTCTAAATATGCAAATCATATCCAGGAAGATCTAGATCAACTTATAGAGTGGTCCAAGACATGGAATTTGTATTTCAATGTTTCGAAATGTAAAGTACTGTATTGCATATGGGTAAGAAAAATCCAGGAAATGACTATGGTATGAGTGAGTATAGAAGATACAGTCAAAATTATTGAATCCTGTACTACTACTAGTGAGAAAGATTTACTTTTGATTCTGTTTTGTCATTTGATACTCATATCAACACTTATAAATAAAGCTAACCAAATGATTGGACTTATCAAAAGAACATTTTCATATCTTGACAGATCCATGTTTTTTAAAACTGTATAAGGCCCTTGTTAGGCCCCACCTTGAATATGTAAATATTATATGGCATCCATATTTAAAAAGACAGTCTGTAGCTATTGAAAAGATCCAAAGAAGAGCAACCAGATTATTGAGAGAATGCAGAGATATGAATTACCTTGAAAGACTGAAATACCTTAATTTACATTCCTTAAAAGGTAGAAGATTGAGAGGGGACCTGATTGAGACTTATAAAAAATTTAATGGCCTTATTAACATTGATGTTACTAATTATTTTCCAACTAACAGATTATAACAGAACAAGGAATTCAGAAATGAAAATCCTAATGGGCCATAGCAATACTATAATATGGGGGAAAATGCACTGACTAACAGAATTGCAGAGTTTTGGAATGTTCTTCCTACTCAACATGAATGTGCACCTAATAGCAATACTAATGTATTTAAAAGTCTTCTGGACAGCAATCAAAAATGTAGTAGTAGTAGTAGTAGTAGTAGTAGTAGTAGTAGTAGTAGAATAGGGACTAATCAAGCCGTTAAGCTTTTTAGCAGTCCCATCGATTTCCAATTTGATATTTTTTAGCGGTCAAGGTTTTACGGTTGAATTTTCCTATAATACAAAAATTAATAATCAATGCTTCTAAATACATTTACTAATTTTGGAGAATTATCAAGACGATTTTTGAATATATTAACATTAGGTGCACATTTTAAATCAAAAGTTAAATCATTCCAACAATTAGCAACTCTGTTAGTAAAACAATTTTTTCTAGTGTTAGTTTTACATTGCTTAATAAAAACTTTACCGTATGAATTTCTTGTTGTACTGCATTGAGGTGATTTAAATATGTTATTCCAAGATAAATCAACAAGGCCATTGAATATCTTATGTGCTTCAATAAGGTCTCCCCTTACCCTTCTTCCTTTGTAAACAAATGTTTTTGAATATGATGAATGAACATATCAAAATTATAATGCGTATGCGCAACTATAATAGGTCAGGTCAGGTCAGGTAGATTAAGACGACTAGGCCTCGCGGCCTCTCAAGCGTCTTAATAAATATACAAAAAGAATGAAGGGGACACTTGATAGGCCGCGAGGGTTATGAGCAGTCCCGATTTATTTGACTGAGCGACTTTTTTGACTGCGACACCCCACTACTACTATTTAAATTAAATCCTCTTCCATTTCAGGTCAGGTCAGGTAGTTAGGACATTAGGCCTCACGGCCTCTTCACTGTCCTGTCATTTTTGTTTGAACTTTTGCACAGCTGAGAGGTTTTTGTATTTTGTTTTCGGCAAATCTGCCTTTTAGTCATGCTCATATTGAAGTTTTGATATGTTGGTGTATCCACCAAGGAGGTTTTTGAATTGTGTTAGATTCTGTGATTTCTATTATATCTAAAGCGCCCTGTAGCCTACATAGGATGGGCGGTATATAAATTTTCCTCATTATTATTATTGCTATAAAGTAGTAGACTAATCACACTAAACAAATGATTAGTTCAGTGAAGCGGAACACACCTTTGCCAAGGCTTTGCAGTTCTTTCTTTGCAAAACTTCCGGGTAAGTGAGTTAACGCCCTTCTGGTGAACTGACGTAACTTCCTGTTGTTCCAAAGGCCGAATTAGTGAATGCACAGATTGTTTCATCAATCATCGTTCGTTTGGTCTGTAAGCATCATTATGTTTATATCAGGGGAAAACTGTTGGTCATGTACAAGAGATGAAAAGGTGATCTGTATGAGACTGATGTTCTGTTTTGTAGATTTTTTATAAGAACTTTTGCTGGAGAAGGGAGCGTCGATTTACCCAAAAGGACCCAAAAGAACCCAAAAGGACCCAAAAGGACCCAAAAGGAAACTTTAAGAGACCCAAAAGGAAACTTTAAGGGACCCAAAAGGACACAAATGTGTGTGTGTGTTTGTGTGTGAATGTGTATGTCGAGGATCGGCACTGGCTGGTGGAATGACCATGCAGGATTTCTCTGAGATTTTGGTGCTCATCATGTTTTCTTTCAAAGTTTTCTTCATTCAGTCAGTGAGAGAGAAAGGGGGGGGGGGGGGGGGAGAGAGAGAGTGTCCTTTTGGGTTCCATTTGGGTTCTCCAGAGGTTGGATAGCATCAGGTCTATAAAACCACTAGATGCTGATGATCCACTGCCTTTTCCCCACAGTTAGAGTTAACAATGTCTCGTATGTGCTTTTCGGGTCCAGAGGACGTTAAAATTCAAATTTTGTCGATCCACTGCCTTTTACAGTTTACACTTCACTCCATTTCAATTCAATTCAACATTTTACTGTCTCCAAACAAGTGAAGAAATTTGTTTTTTGGCATGCACATAAAAATGAAGACAAAATAAGACATTGTTATAACCTAACAGAAGAGACAATTTGTAAAATAACATAAAAGCACATGTAAATGACATAAACTTTGTTTCCACTCTGCTAATTTCAAAACCGGAAGTTGAATTTTTCATCATGGCTTCCAGGTAAACATTCGAAGTATCAGTAACACAACAAAGTTTGTTGCCTTACATTAACTGTACCATTTGTTTTACATTAACTGTACCATCTCAACTCCCACTATCAGTACCTCTGCGTTGTTTTTGTGAGTGCTTTTTGTCCCACATTTTGATATTTTTAAACTGAACACCCACGAAACAACAAATGTTATTAAGGAGACCAGTAGGCCTACTTGCTCACTCCATTCTGAGCGATATACAAACATCACTGAATTTCAGTGGCATTATATTTTTAGCGTGTCTGCTCTCAGTAGCAGTCATGTCTGGTAATTCAACCAGCCAAGCTCCCATCAATCCACCTTCCCTCAATCACTCAGAAGTTAGCTCTGCTCCGTGTGGAACATGTGACCTGCCTGTCAACTGGAGCCAGCTAGGAATAGTTTGCAACACCTGCGGCCAGTGGTTCCACCTGGCATGTCAAAGCCTGAATAGTGCTTCCTACGAGCGTCTCGGACAGGATGAAGTGGAGTGGAATTGTATCATGTGCGACAGCAACAACTACAGCTTGACTCCATTCGATCTCCATGGTGTAGATCCTGTGACATCCTTTTCTGCCACATATAGGGACCCCCTCCTCTCACCATCAGACACCATTGAACCCTTCAACCCCCTCCACTCCTCAACTCCTTCTCGCCAGAGCCAACAAAGCAAACACATCAAAAGGTATCTTCCAACAAATACCCTGCAGAAGAAAAGTCTCCGTCAATCTCACTCAGCTTCATACGACATCCCTAGCCATAGAACTCAATACAGACAGTCCACTTTCTTTCCTCGCACTATCCCGCAGTGGAACGGCCTCCCCAAGGAAGTTGCCTCCACCCAGTCCTTGGAGGCCTTCAAGAGGGGCCTCCAAAAGCACCTCTACTAAACAACCATTCCTCTGCCTTCCCCTCCCCACCTCCAACCCCTGCATCCTCACACCTTATAAAACAACAGATGCCCCCCCCCCCCCCCCCCCTTTATTTGCATGCATGTATTGTCACCTAATACAAATACTCCTGTGCATGCATCATGTGGGGCCCGTGTTTCCCCGGTTGATCTGGGGGGACTAAGCGGTCGTGCATGACACTCTACATGCATCATGTGGGGCCCGGGTGTCCCTGGCCAGTCTGGGTACATTTAACGGTCGGGCATGACCTTTAACTCGTCTTTCCCTCTATGTCTGTCACTTGAGTATGCACACGCCCGCCCACCCTCCTCTCCCTCCCCCCCCCCCACCCCACTCACACATACACACCTAGCATAATTATTATAAGATCCCCCTAAGCTAAAAACACAGACTATAGAGATAGAAATGAAACCAATAACATCACTTAATAATAATAGCAAAATATTTCCATACTCTCAGTCACAAACACACACCCACACACTCACCCACACACACACCAACATACCCCCCTCCCCCCCCCCCTTTCTCCAAATGGGGGCCAACACATTATGTAACTAAAAAATAATGTATAAGTAAACAAGGCATATTCTATCTATAAAAGCAAATGTTGCAACACTTAACCTTCAAATGCACATGTATGCATCACACACACACACACACACACACACACACACACACACACACACACACACACACACACACACACACACACACACACACACACACACACACCAGCATGATTAAAGTAAACAAAGCATAAAAATAGTACATCATATGTAAAAATAGTTGCAACGTAACTAAAATATTGTATGTGAAAGCAAATAGAATAATAATTTTAAAAAAAAATTAATCATCAAGCCCCCCCCCCCCCCCCCCCCCCCCCACACACACCTTGACCAGCATGGTTAAACATATAATGGTACATAATAGGTAAAATATTAACAACAACAGTAAACATTGTATGTAATTTCTGAAGGAACAAATGAACAACATTGTGTTTATACAGGGTGAGGAAACAAGCATAACATTACTCTCTCACTCCTTGCACCGGCTCTGGTGCTGCAGCCAAAGGGATTGGTTGGCCTTTGGGGACCTTCCCCAACACCAACTCTCGTCCTCAAATCCCTTTGGCCGAGAGAGTGGGGATGTACCCTGGGCAAGGCATCTCCACTATAAACAAATTCTCGCCCAGCCCGCCAGAATAGTATCTGCCCCCTCTGCTATCTGGCAGTCATTGTCGGAAACGACAGACAGGCAACAACAAACTCTCTCGCTCATTTAAAATGTTCACTGTATGTGTTGTGTGATTTCAGACACTGTGACCCAATGGCGTCCCCTGATGAAGTAGAGATGTCAGAGGTCAAGATAGAAATTGATGTGGCAGAGGATCCTGGACTTCTGTGGAGTACACAGGATGAAAGTCCAGGTCAGTAGCACTTTGACTGTCTTCACTTTGACTGTCTGGGGAACAGTGTGTGTGCACTGTAGGACATCTACCAACTTTGACTGTCTTCAACAGACATCATGGTGTAATGGACACGTACAGATTGTGTGTATATATGCACTGGAGCTCTCAAATCACCCCATAGAATCTGAAACTGTGCGTGAGATTTACCCTTTAAAATCTCATTTAGAGGCTGAGATGAAGCATTAAAATGATGATGCGTTAAAATGATGACACGTGCATATAAACACAACTGTTACTTATCATTAAGTTAACCCTTTTACCGCCAGAGTCGTATTTTAGCACCACAGTGATTTAACACCTATGTCACTAAAAGGTATCAAATTGGGGTCTATTATCCAAAGACCCTATTGTCTAAGTTTGGGGAAGTAAGGATAGACCTTATTTTATATATGTCACAGAAAAATCCCCAATACTGCAGATGGATTTTGTTCTCTACCCAGGTAAATTTAATGGACATTTTTGGCTGAAATATGGCTGGCGGTGAAAGGGTTAATGGCATTCTTTGTACTATATTCCGATCGTCTGTTAGGCCTTTCTGCCACAAGCTGTCTAGGCTAGATATAAAATTCTACTGGATCATGCAGAAAGCCCAAATCATTGAAAGCTCAATGTGCATGGGGTGTGGTTGGGGATTTGCAGGCGATTGTGCTTCTCCCATGTTTTCGCCTTTACCCCATAAAATTTGCAACTGGGGGTGAAAATACCCATAAGTTCTAAACAGGAGGTGAGAGTACCCCTTAAGAGGAGAAAAGATCAGAAGCCCTGAATGGAGAACAGTATGTGTGTCACTGTGTGTGCACTGTAGGATATTTACCATTTTTGTCTTCAACAGACATGGTGTAAAGACTAAGACCGGGTTCACATTAGACGCGTAAAGTTCTGTACGGAAAACCCTAAATAAGTGGAAGAAAGAAGGATAAAAGTTTACGCATATAGGGGAAATTCGGACATGTGCGCAAATCTTTTCCCTTCTTTGTTTCACTTATTTATGGATTGCGCACGGGTTTCCGCATGGAATATCCGCTTATGTGTGTACACGGCTTAAGAGTGTGTATTCATGGAAAGAACCTACCAAAGTGTGAAAACAAGCAGAAAGGGGGGTTTCATTTGCCATTAGCTTTTGTTTGTGTTGATTGGTCCTGACATTTTGGAAAAAGTATTAACGAATGACATCTTATGTGTGTTGAATTTTTAAGTGTATGATATGATTCAGACTTGACATTAAAAAAAAAATGATGATGTAAGATACAAAATCTGACACGAAACAATGAGAGAAGCAGTCAAGATGATTTGTGATGGAAAGGCAATATTTTGTAGTTATTCTGTGTTGCAGGTGTCCCATGTGACAGCACAGTACAGCCCATGTCTGACAACACTTCTGGGTCACTGCTGTCTCTGAAAAGAGGTCGTGTGTGTCAGCATTGTTCTGCTGCCTTTGTGCTGGTCAGCAGTTTGGAACTCCACCTGGCGTCAGTTCATGGAGAGCCTCTGCCGTTCCCTGAGTGGACTGAGAGTAATGACAGACAAGTAAGTGGGATTCTTAGCTTTTTCTGGGCTCTATTATATTTCTTAAATTCCGTTGTGATTATTGCCAGTATTGGCACCTGTGACGTACTGATCCTGATCCTGATGATTAGAGATGGTGGGGGGTGGAGGGTGGAAGGAACATAGAGGGGGTACTGTTCATTTACCTGTGTGCTAGTTAGTTAATGCGATTATCAGCTTTGGTTTTGTTTTGTTGTTGCTGTCGATGTACCCTGGCTAAAAGACTCCAGGGATCATCCCAATAGACAAAGCACTTGAACACCATGGTACAGATGCATCAGCTAGGGTTGAAAACATTACATGTGTGACCATTTTTCATTACCCCGCCACGTGGCCAGCCACACTCTGCCTTCAGGGGATTTTGGAGACTGATGATGTTTCGCTCGGAACTTGTCATGCTAAAGACAATCCCTGTATAACTAAGCATAGCATAACAACATTTTGATGTAGCCTTGGTGTTCTAGCCTATGTCAATTGGTCTGATATAGCCTTAAGCCAAGGCTTAGATTTGGTTTTAAATGTTAATCCCTAACAGAAAAGTAAACAAAAACTTTTACTTTGAGTTTACATCATTTCCTCCTTGCTTCAATATTACATTTTACTGACAAATTATTGCATCGTGAAATCATGTCATATCCTTTTGGCTTCATTACTAGTGGCATAATTATTGCACTGTTGCAACATATCCTTGAACGAATAATTCTGCTTTGACATGAATGTGACCCCACTGCAGTATGTTGTTTTATTTTCATTTAAAAGTATTATTTTTATTACAGATGTCCTTGCCACATGGGAGACTGTCCACAGAAGAGATGGACCATGTCAGGCAATATTCTACAGACTCAGCTGTTGATTTTGCTGTGGTGAGTAGTTCTTTATTTGTGATAACAAATTCTTAGAATTAGGCTTTTGCTGAAAGTAGATATAGTATTAGGGTACTTTATAGTCACAGAGGCGTCTCTGTGAAATTTGGGTTGCTCCCACCTGGAGAGTGCGTCGCAGCCAGAGGCGCGACACCCCTTTTGGGGGGGGGGGGGCATGTGATTTTTGTGTGATTGATGAGGAAGGAAGGATGGGGGTGGGTGGGTGTTAAATTTTGACCAAATGACAACTTTTTCATTGCCACTGGGTTTAACGTGTGCTAAGTGCATGGGCACATGGGACCTCGGTTTATCATCTCATCCGAAAGACTCCATGTTCAGACCGTTAAGTCCTAGTGTAAAGTGAGAAGAAAAATCCCCTGTACCCATGTTCGAACTCGGGTTTACTTGACACGAGGCGAACACGCTACCACTGTGCCACTCTACACTATGTAACTGGACTTTTTATTATTTTTAGGTCAAATGTTTTTGCTATGCGCCTAATATAACATTATGCTACAGGAAATGAATACCAAAAATAACAGCACAGAAGCTATGTGTGTAAATCCTTGCTTTAAATGTTAAAACAATCCAAACATAAAACAACTTGGACCATTTCTGGTTCATTTTAGTATCAGTTACAAGTACCAATTGTTACCTGAGCAGTACAGAAGCTCATTGCTGGTTCATTTTAGTATCAGTTACAAGTACCAATTGTTACCTGAGCAGTACAGAAGCTCATTGCTGGTTCATTTTAGTATCAGTTACAAGTACCAATTGTTACCTGAGCAGTACAGAAGCTCATTGCTGGTTCATTTTAGTATCAGTTACAAGTACCAATTGTTACCTGAGCAGTACAGAAGCTCATCTTGGGGCATAAATGGGATGGCTTGCAATCAGGCTTGTGAACCCTTTATCAAACTGTAGAGACCAGCACAAATGGGAACTCGTCTTTGTGAAAGCATTTTAAGACAGTTTTGGAATGTTTGTTTTCACAGAAGCAGGAACCAGCATGGTCCATGGAGGAAGACTCACCAGATCAGCCCTCAGCTGTCTACAGCACAGTACAGCCCATGTCTGACAACACTTCTGGGTCACTGCTGTCTCTGAAAAGAGGTCGTGTGTGTCAGCATTGTTCTGCTGCCTTTGTGCTGTTCAGCAGTTTGGAACTCCACCTGGTGTCAGTTCATGGAAAAAAACTACTCATGGTGTTACCTGGGTCCTCCACACCTGACAGATGTGATGCTGGTAACTGTAGCAACACGGACATGGATAAGGGGATAGATAGTAGTGGTAAAGGGAAAATGATGGCAAATAAAGTTCATGATAATGACACTGGTGATAAAGATGGAAAGAAAAGGATTGCACACAATGAGTGTGATGTCTGCAAAAAATCTTTTTTTGACTCCTCCACTCTTAGGAGACACAAGCGGATTCATAGTGGTGTTAAGGCATTTGTGTGTGATGTGTGCAGCAAGGGTTTTACTCGGGCTGATGACCTGACTAAACACAAGAGGACACACACAGTAGAGAGGCCTTACAAGTGTCCACTCTGTGACAGGGATTTTAAACAGTCAAGTTCTTTACAGTGTCACCTCAAGTCAGTTCATGGTGGTGCCAAATCATGTGATATCTGTGGGGCAGCTTTCTCTATGGCTCGTGATTTAGCAAGGCACATGAGAATTCACAAAGGTAAAAAACCTCATATGTGTTCAGACTGTGGTAAATGTTTGGCAGACTCCAGTTCTCTTAGAAAACATAGTCTGACTCACACTGGACTAAAACCCCATGTGTGTTCAGACTGTGGAAAAAGGTTTGCGTACCCCAGTGTTCGAAGAAGACATCGTCTGACTCACACTGAACTAAAACCCCACGTGTGTTCAGACTGTGGAAAAAGGTTTGCTGACCCCAGTGCTCGAAGAAGACATCGTCTGACTCACTCTGATGAAAAACCTCACAGCTGTCCTCACTGTCCTGCTGCTTTCAAATATTCAGTGCAGTTGAAGAGACACATACAGAGTAAACAGCAGTAACACTGCACACTGCAGTGAAAACACATTGTGACTGAGTTCCCCAGAAAATGCAAGATTTGTACAAGTTGTGACGATGTTGCCAGACCTGAAAAGGACACAAAAATCTTCCCGAGAAAATGTGTTTAACTGTGTGAAACTTTATTGAATAAATAGTGACTTACTTGACTTTGACTTAGTCCTGTAGACTCCTTGAGGAGCATAGGGCCGCAACAACACTGCACCAACAGACTCTGTTCTGGGCAATCCCTCTCAGTTTGGCCCACGTCCATCCAGCATCCCTTGTTTCCCTCTCCACAGATCTTCTCCAGGTCTGCTTTGGCCTTCCAACTTTCCCCTTTCTCTGCGGGTTCCAGTCCAGTGCCTGGCGATGGTGTTCGCTGGTTTACGTAGGGTGTGCCCTATCCAACCCCTTTTGCGCTTCTTCACGTCTTGGCTGATGGAGTTCTCCCAGAGGCTGGTGTTGGAGATTGTATCGCCCCCCCCCCCCCATGGGGATACGGGGGGGGGGCTTTTGTATAATAGTTCCCCCACCTTCTGGAAGTTCTGTGCTTGTAACTTCCTCTAATCTGTCACTCTCTTTGACTCTGCCTTTTCCCTTTGTTTTCTATCATGTACCATACTATCTTTCTGACTTATTGGCCCATTGTCCTGCCTTTTTTCCAAAAACAAATATTCTTTTCTCCATTGAGCTCCTCCGAAATCAGAATGTGTCAGCTGTCGGGGAGACCAGCGAAAACTGAAAACCGGACACATACGTACCTTACTCATTATGGCCATATGGCCTGGGAACGCAGAAGAAGAAGAAGTATTGGGCCAACTGACATTCAGGATGTAGCGCAAGCATTTGTTGACAAACCTCTGGAGCTTGTTGGTGTTGGTGACCCTCCAGGTTTCAGAATCATCCAGGAGAACTGCCTTCACTTTGGCTTCGGGGTTCCAGATGGGCCGCAAGGTGTTGAATGCGTACCTGGCCTTGTTGATCTGGCTTCTGGTGTCACTGTCTGCCCCGCCGTCTTTATCCACAACGCTCCCAAAATATGTGAAAGAGTTTGTCTCCTTAATAGTCTCTCCGTTCAGTTCGTTGAGTTGATGCTGTTGCGGTTTCTGTAGCGCAATGGGTTTTACGGGATGGGGTTGCTACCCCCATGCCCACCCCTCCTCCTTTATCCGGGCTTGGGACCCCCAGTATGTCCCCAAAGGATCCACATTGGCGGAGTTGAATAGATAATGAGCAGAATAATATTCATTTGAAGAGATGGGTGATTCTTGTCTTTCTCTCTCTGTTGTTGCTTCTACTGGGTTGGTTTTTCATTCATTGACCAGTTAAAGTTTGATATGGTTTGTTCATGTGTTGTTTTTCACTCATTGACCAGTTAAAGTTTGATATGGTTTGTTCATGTGTTGTTTTTCATTCATTGACCAGTTAAAGTTTGATATGGTTTGTTCATGTGTTGTTTTTCATTCATTGACCAGTTAAAGTTTGATATGGTTTGTTCATGTGTTGTTGTTTTTCATTCATTGACCAGTTACAGTTTGATATGGTTTGTTCATGTGTTGTTTTTCATTCATTGACCAGTTACAGTTTGATATGGTTTGTTCATGTGTTGTTGTTTTTCATTCATTGACCAGTTACAGTTTGATATGGTTTGTTCATGTGTTGTTTTTCATTCATTGACCAGTTACAGTTTGATATGGTTTGTTCATGTGTTGTTGTTTTTGACTCATTGACCAGTTACAGTTTGATATGGTTTGTTCATGTGTTGTTGTTTTTGACTCATTGACCAGTTACAGTTTGATATGGTTTGTTCATGTGTTGTTGTTTTTCATTCATTGACCAGTTACAGTTTGATATGGTTTGTTCATGTGTTGTTGTTTTTGACTCATTGACCAGTTACAGTTTGATATGGTTTGTTCATGTGTTGTTGTTTTTGACTCATTGACCAGTTAAAGTTTGATATGGTTTGTTCATGTGTTGTTGTTTTTCATTCATTGACCAGTTACAGTTTGATATGGTTTGTTCATGTGTTGTTGTTTTTGACTCATTGACCAGTTACAGTTTGATATGGTTTGTTCATGTGTTGTTGTTTTTCATTCATTGACCAGTTAAAGTTTGATATGGTTTGTTCATGTGTTGTTGTTTTTCATTCATTGACCAGTTAAAGTTTGATATGGTTTGTTCATGTGTTGTTGTTTTTCATTCATTGACCAGTTAAAGTTTGATATGACTCAACTGATGGTATAAGCACCCGAGTGCTGAAGGAACTCGCTGATGAAGTGGCTCCCATACTTACCACCATCTTTCAGTCGTCTCTCACCACTGGTCAAGTCCCAGCAGACTGGAGATGTGCTCACATCACACCAGTGTTCAAGAAAGGTGAACACTATGATCCAGCAAATTACAGGCCTGTTTCCCTGACCTGCATCTCGTGCAAACTGCTAGAGCACATCATTGTCAGCTCTGTGATGGATCACTTAGAGAGAAATAACATCCTCTGTGGCCAGCAGCACGGATTCAGGAAGAACCGGTCCTGTGAGACTCAGCTCCTAGAGTTTGTCAGTGAACTGGTGGACAGCATGGAAGAGGGCAAACAAACAAACATCCTTGTCATGGATTTTGCCAAGGCGTTTGACAAGGTGAATCACAGCCTTCTCCTGCACAAACTCCACCACTAAGGCATTAAAGGTGCAGTCCGGCGGGTGAGCGATTGTTTTCGTTTTGCACCTCTGCGGTGGAACGGGTTTGGGGGGAAATAAAATGGCACCCATTCTAATGATAGGAAGCCATTTTCTTTCCCCCCAAACCTGTTCCATCGCAGAGGTGTAAAACGAAAACAATCGCTCACCAGCTGGACTGCACCTTTAAGGGCAAAGTCAATGGCTGGATCAAGAACTTTCTGACAGATGGACTGTCATCACACTTCATGTGTGAATGTTGTACATGCTGGGTTTCTGAAAGACCTCATGATTTGTGTGTTGTCTGTTTCAGAGATACACTGCAAGATACACTGTCCATGTTATCTGCTCAGTCTGTGTTCTCTGTCTGTATTTCTCTGTGGATTCTGTATTGCCTTCACCAAGGAGGTTATGGTTTGGTCTCATTCTGTCTGTGACAACATTATTACTGATGGATTTGGGTGAAATTTTATGTACAGTTAGGCTATTGCCCAAAGAACTGTCATTCAGCATTGGAGTTGATTTGATGTTTTGTCATGGAAATTTATTGTTGTTGTTGACTTTTTTGGTTATCAAATATAGGACTTTCAGTTTATTTCTATTCATAACCAAAAACATTTTCTATTTTGTTTATTTTTGTGCCAACTTGCCTCTGTCTTGATTTTCAACATTAGTTGAGTCAATAATGGATTATGGTGAAATTTTATGCATTGTTAGGGTATTACTCAAAGAACATTGCTCTTAAGTTTGGAGTTACTGGTTATCTATATTCAGTTAGTGGGACAATTGATTCTTTAGATTTTTAAATCAGTTCTGTTCATGAAATATTTGGAAAAACAATGTTGATTTAGATTTGCAGTGTATCTCTGAAAAAGACCACACACAATTATTGCTGAATAATTTTAGATTTGCAATTATTATGTGCTTGTGTGAGTGTAGCATTTTGATGTTTTTTTAGTTCACTTGTAATTATTATTGTTCATGAACTAGTTTTAAAAACAAAAATAAACCACCTGAACCTTTACTTTGGCTTGGCGTGTTTCACTGAGTGAATGCTCCTGTTCTGTGTTTGTGTTGCCCCTGTCTTTCGCACTAACCTGTAGTTGTGTGCTTGTCAGTCCTGTACGACTATCACCACCAGATAGTAAAAGAAGCAACGGCTATTTTGGAAAGCTGGGATGGAATTGTTTATAGTGGAAACACCTTGCCCAGGGTACATCCCCACTCTCTTGGCAGTGAGGACTGATGACAATTGGGATTGTCCCCAAAGGCTAACTAATTCCCAAGGCTACAGCACTAAGTGTAATGCCTCCTATTTTGAAAGTCGTAGTCATTCACGAAAGACAAAGCTGTAAACTGATTCTCTATAACTGAAACTAAACAAATGAATCATCATTCAGCTCTCACTCTACACAGAGCAGAGGTCAAAGGTGAACATCAAACGACAAACACAAATTGTGACTCACACTGCAGGCCAGTTGGTTAGGTTGGGTTGTTTATTGAGGTCACTTTAAGTTCAGTTCTCATCATCAGTGTAAATCATAGGACATACAGAACATTTACCATTAATAAAAACATCATTTCCATGTTTCAATGCCTCATGTGTATGTGTCTGTGTATCTGTATGTCCGTGTGTGTGTGTGTGTGTGTGTGTGCGTGCATACAGGAGTATGTGCTGAAATGCATGTCACCTCACTTCAGTGCTCACCTCAATTCACGATCTATCAATAACACAATCAACAATTTGCATTGTCATTCCAGCACATGCAGTCCCTGATGCCTTCTTTTCATTTTGAGGCCAACATACATCCCTCTCTTTACAGATAAACATGCATCTTTCTTACTCTTTCTCTCCCTCTCTGACATGACGCATGCACACACTCACACATTTTCTTGGGTGTTAAATCATAAATACAGGTACCGTAATTTTCAGCTTATAAGGCGCTATAACACATAAGGCGCACCCCCCATTATTTGAAAATAAATGTATTTTGGTTACAGATAACGCGCAAATAAATGTAGGAGGAAACGAGCCAACATTTGATTGCCGCATTTGATGTGTAATGGTGGGTTAATAGCTCAGTGAAGATGATGAAAAACCTTTAAAATAACAAAGCCAATGTACAGAACTGGTTATGTATGATAACTAGTCTACGCTAGCAATTTGTGACACTTTATTCATTTTAGGTGCTTGCCGGTCTGGTGTTTTTTTCTACTATGGGGATAAATAAGCGCAGTAAAAAAAAAGTTGCTTCTTAAAGGCCAAAGATTATGGGAATAGATAAGGGATGAAAGGGCAGTAGAAAAAAAAGTTGCTTCTTAAAGGCCAAAAATTATGGGAATAGATAAGGGATGAAAGGGCAGTAGAAAAAAAAGTTGCTTCTTAAAGGCCAAAAATTATGGGAATAGATAAGGGATGAAAGGGCAGTAGAAAAAAAAGTTGCTTCTTAAAGGCCAAAGATTATGGGAATAGATAAGGGATGAAAGGGCAGTAGAAAAAAAAGTTGCTTCTTAAAGGCCAAAAATTATGGGAATAGATAAGGGATGAAAGGGCAGTAGAAAAAAAAGTTGCTTCTTAAAGGCCAAAGATTATGGGAATAGATAAGGGATGAAAGGGCAGTAGAAAAAAAAGTTGCTTCTTAAAGGCCAAAGATTATGGGAATAGATAAGGGATGAAAGGGCAGTAGAAAAAAAAGTTGCTTCTTAAAGGCCAAAAATGATGGTACCGGGTATTCATAAATGTGCCTTTACCCATACACAGGGCGACACACACTCTATACACATGCACTCTATACACATGCACTCAAACACATACACTCTATACACATGCACTCAAACACATACACACACTCTATACACATGCACTCAAACACATACACTCTATACACATGCACTCAAACACATACACACACTCTATACACATGCACTCAAACACATACACTCTATACACATGCACTCAAACACATACACACACTCTATACACATGCACTCAAACACATACACACACACATGTGGGCAAGGATACTCACACACATTAGCATCAACACATGGAAATATGTAAACATTAAAAGGCATAATCAATATACCGGGGTACAGACACACAGCTCACGCACAAAGGTACCTTTAAATGCATGCACACATGCAGATGCACACAGACATTGTTTAAATCGTGTGTGTGTGCGCGCGCGTGATTCTTCAGGCTCATGCCATATGTTAGCCTGAACTGTCTTGTTGAAGCATGTGTGTATGTGTTACACCCAATCCGTGAAATTGCTTATTTCATGAAATGGGCAAAATGCTTTGGCCAGTTTGTGAAATGAACTTTGTATATCACATTTAAAAATTTTCATTCACACAGACAAGCTTGATTCAACAGTAGCACATTTTTCCACATTGTATTTTCACCCCCATTCTACCCCCCAACTCTACTGAATGCTACTCTGGGGCATGCCTGAGCCACATGTTGTATATCAAACGTTTTATCAAATTAAGTCTGAATAGAAGAATTTTAAACTCATCTACGGTGTGATTTCTCGTTCGTCTGAACCAATTCTTGATCTCAGTGTATTAAATGAACGAAAACTATTGTTTCGTTGGTTGGTTGGTTGGTTGGCTTACCCTGGCTAAAAGACTCCAGGGATCATCCCAACAGCGAGAAGCACTTGAACACTAAGGTACAAATGCATCAGCTAGGGATGAGAACATTACGTGTGTGACCATTTTTGATTACCCCGCCATGTGGGCAGCCACACTCCGTCTTCGGGGGATTTTAGACTGATGATGTTATGCTGGGAGCTTGTCATGGTTTAAGACAATCATTCAGAGCATAACAACATTTTGATGTAGCCTTGGCGTTCTAGCCTAGTCTGACACAGCCTCATGCCATGGCATAACTATTGTTTCATTCATAGTGCTTTTCTAATTGGCAAGTTTTAAATTGGCTATTTCACGAACTGGGCAAACCATTTAACCCATTTTATAAAATGAGCAATTTCATGGAATGGGCGTAACATGTGTGTGTGCGTATATTGTGTGCATGTACATGCTTGTGTAAACATGAGGGAGGGAGAGGTGCAGTTTGGTTTGTTGTTGTGGTGTATGTTCAATGCGTGAATGGCTGTTGACTTGTAAAGCGCTGCGAGCAGGATTCACCTAGAAAGGCGCTATATAGATAACCCTATTATTATAAATCACTAAACAAAACATTGATGCAGAACACAATTAGACATTGACTTATAAATGAGGCATAAAGTACCCATTTTTTGTGTTTATTTTTTCGTTCTCCTCCTAAATTCACGACATGTGAATAAAGGAACAAAATAGTAATATTTTAAAAGGTTTCTCTTAGAAATCTTGAGATGGTAGGGCAGGTGAGGCCAGTGTTCCTCAGGGCCCAATTAGCATGTTTTGGTGGGTTTTTTTTAATTGGTCAGTTAAGCCATATTAAATTTTGACCAGTCAGTAAATGAAAAAAAAAGAAGCACAAAGACACATAAGAAAGACAAGGAGAAGGAGAGTGGGGGAGGGAGTGGTAAAGAAAGAAAAATGCCCCACCTGATACACACAATGTTATTCTGTTCACTATCCCTTCAACATGCACAGACATCTACATAATTACGCTGTCATACATTCACCACATGTTATACACAATGTTATTCTGTTCACTATCCCTTCAACATGCAGACATTTACATAACCACGCTGTCATACATTCCCCACCTGATACACACAATGTTATTCTGTTCACTATCCCTTCAACATGCAGACATTTACATAATCACGCTGTCATACATTCACCACATGTTACACATGTTATTCTGTTCACTATCCCTTCAACATGCAGACATTTACATAATCACGCTGTCATACATGCCCCACCTGATACACACAATGTTATTCTGTTCACTATCCCTTCAACATGCAGACATTTACATAATCACGCTGTCATACATTCACCACATGTTACACATGTTATTCTGTTCACTATACCTTCAACATGCACATACATTTACATAACCACGCTGTCATACATGCCCCACCTGTTACACATATTGTTATTCTGTTCACTATCCCTTCAACATGCACAGACATTTACATAACCACGCTGTCATACATGCCCCACCTGATACACATAATGCTATTCTGTTCACTATACCTTCAACATGCAGACATTTACATAATCACGCTGTCATACATTCACCACATGTTACACATGTTATTCTGTTCACTATACCTTCAACATGCACAGACATCTACATAATTACGCTGTCATGCATGCCCCACCTGATACACACAATGTTATTCTGTTCACTATCCCTTCAACATGCAGACATTTACATAACCACGCTGTCATACATGCCCCACCTGATACACACAATGTTATTCTGTTCACTATACCTTCAACATGCACAGACATTTACATAACCACGCTGTCATACATGCCCCACCTGATACACACAATGTTATTCTGTTCACTATCCCTTCAACATGCAGACATTTACATAATCACGCTGTCATACATTCACCACATGTTACACATGTTATTCTGTTCACTATACCTTCAACATGCACATACATTTACATAACCACGCTGTCATACATGCCCCACCTGATACACACAATGTTATTCTGTTCACTATACCTTCAACATGCACATACATTTACATAACCACGCTGTCATACATGCCCCACCTGATACACACAATGTTATTCTGTTCACTATCCCTTCAACATGCAGACATTTACATAACCACGCTGTCATACATTCCCCACCTGTTACACACAATGTTATTCTGTTCACTATACCTTCAACATGCAGACATTTACATAACCACGCTGTCATACATGCCCCACCTGATACACACAACGTTATTCTGTTCACTATACCTTCAACATGCACAGACATCTACATAATTACGCTGTCATACATGCCCCACCTGTTACACATAATGTTATTCTGTTCACTATACCTTCAACATGCACAGACATCTACATAATTACGCTGTCATGCATGCCCCACCTGATACACACAATGTTATTCTGTTCACTATCCCTTCAACATGCAGACATTTACATAACCACGCTGTCATACATTCCCCACCTGATACACACAATGTTATTCTGTTCACTATACCTTCAACATGCAGACATTTACATAATCACGCTGTCATACATGCCCCACCTGTTATACATAAAGTTATTCTGTTCACTATCCCTTCAACATGCACAGACATTTACATAATTATGCTGTCATACATTCACCACATGTTACACACAATGTTATTCTGTTCACTATACCTTCAACAGGCAAACATTTACATAATCACGCTGTCATACATTCCCCACCTCTTATACATAAAGTTATTCTGTTCACTATCCCTTCAGTGCACATACATTTACATAATTACGCCGTCAATCCTTTTTTCTGCAAACATGTTCTGCCTTATTGAGTCTTGAAGCATGAACCCAATAGTGCTCAGTTTTCTGGAGACTACAATGTGTGTTACTGCACTGTACAGTTGTTGTTTGCATTCCCCAGCTTAAACACTCTGGGGGCACACCCAGTGCCATGTGAACATTTCGCATGGCCTTGGGTGGGAAGATTACGTGCATGGCTGCTTTTAAAGGGCCCCGCCACATGGGCGGCCATACTCCGACTTCAGGGGACGCAGTGTACAGTGTTACTGGTGTTTCCTACGTATGTGTCTTTTCAAACTGTCTGACCGACTGAAGACAGTAAGACAGTGAGGACAGCTGTGGGGGTTTTCAACAGTGTGAGTCAGACGATGTTTTGCTAGCATATTGGACTGGGCAAAGCCTTTCCCACAGTCTGGACACACATGGGGTTTGTCACCAGTGTGCCTTTTCATGTGCTTTTTTAAATTGCTAGTCTGAAAGAAAGCTGCCCCACAGATATCACAGAGATGGGATCTGGCTCCTTCATGAACTGACTTTATGTGGAATTGTAAATGGCCTGACCACTTGAAACCCTTGTCACATTGTGGACACTTATAAGGACTCTCCCCTGTGTGAATTCTCCTGTGCACTGTTAAATCACCAGTCCTAGAGAAAGCTGCCCCACAGACATCACAGACATGGGGTCTGGCACCTTCATGAACTGACTTTATGTGGTTGTGTAAAGTACCCGACTGCTTAAAGCCACTGTCACAGTGTGGACACTTGTAAGGCCTCTCCCCAGTGTGGATTCGCTTGTGGCCTAACAGGTCACCAGCCCGGGTAAAGCTCTTACTGCACACATCACATACAAATGGCTTAACACCACCATGAATCAGTTTGTGTCTCTTCAAATGTTCAGGTCTAGACAAAGACTTTCCACAGACATCACACTCATGTTGCCTCTTCCATCTCTTTCCATTTTTATCACCAATATCAATTTTATTTGTTGTCATTTTTCCTTTACCATGACTATCTACATTTGTGTTACTACAGTCACCAGCATCACATCTGTCAGGTGTGGAGGACCCAGGTAACACCATGTGCAGTTTCTCTCCATGAACTGACGCCAGGTGGAGTTCCAAACTGCTGACCAGCACAAAGGCAGCAGAACAATGCTGACACACACGACCTCTTTTCAGAGACAGCAGTGACCCAGAAATGTTGTCAGACATGGGCTGTACTGTGCTGTAGACAGCTGAGGGCTGATCTGGTGAGTCTTCCTCCATGGACCATGCTGGTTCCAGCTTCTGTGAAAATAAATGTAATCAAAAAATTAACAATCAATCACATCCACTTACATGTTTTCATGTATAAACATCAAGTTAGGCCATTGGTCACAAAGGTTAAGTAAAACATATTCAGACCACTGAATTATTTATGGGGGGAATAAAGAAATTCTATAATTCAGGGGTATGTAATGTGGTTTTATTCCTGATTTTAAAAAATGGCATGAGTAACTGTTGCATAGATGATGAAGTCAAAAGCACAAAATCAGAGTCCAAGGAACAGAAATGATATATCAAGGAAGTTTTGAATCAGAACAGGCAGTCAGCTCACTTTGTGAGTGTATAAACCATGGTCCACAATCATCATTTTGGCACTGCATGAAAGGTTTTCTTGAGAGTTTGTTTCTTGTATGTTTTTTCCCATAAATAAGATGAACCATATTTTTTCACAACAAGATGAAAACTTACACTTTGAAAAGCTGCGCTTTGTTGTCTATAAAAAAACCACAGTGCAGTAATATTCGACAATTCTGCTATGTCAATAAAGACATGATCAGCAATTACTCACAACAACAAAATCAACAGCTGAGTCTGTAGAATATTTCCTGACATGGTCCGTCTCTTCTGTGGACAGTCTCCCCTGTGGCACGGACATCTGTAGTGAAAGAAAAGGGAAAAAAAGGCAAGAAGTAAAATGTAAAAAGGAAACAACAAAAATGCATTGCAATTATATTAGATTCCAATAAAACATTTTTGTATATAAATCAAGCATATAAGTTACCAATTACAGCAACAAATCCTCCAATACAATAGTTTTTTGACAGGATAAGACACTCAGGTAATGTACAACCTTAATTTTGCAGTGATTCTGTGCAGTGGTTCATGTGATACTGCTCAAGCAGACAAAGCAGCGAAGAAAGAAACAGACATGACTACAGTAGGCCTCTGTCCATGGAGTGGACAATAACAACACTGACAATAATACATGAACATGCCCCAGTTTGATTACTTTCCTATCAGAAGCACTGTCTCCTCGTCATACAAATTTAACAAACAATGTGCTTCCAGTAATTCCAGTAATGATGCAATAACATTCTATATCTATATTAATGTTAAAGCAGGGAGAAAATGATGTAAATTGGAAGAAAAAATCCATCAACTCTTTCCAAAGATAGATATTTCCTACTGATGTTCAAAATGTGTTTAAAATATTGCTAACTAAACTAGTACACTGGAAAAATTTAATCTCTCTCTCTCTCTCTCTCTCTCTCTCTCTCTCTCATTTACACCTACCAGTCTGTTACTACTCTCGGTCCACTCAGGGAATGGCAGAGACTCTCCATGAACTGATGCCAGGTGGAGTTCCAAACTGCTGACCAGCACAAAGGCAGCAGAACAATGCTGACACATACAACCTCTTTTCAGAGACAGCAGTGAAGTGTTGTCAGACATGGGCTGTGCTGTGCTGTAGACAGCTGAGGGCTGATCTG
>CM065709.1:2540520-2612819 GCA_017654935.2 Phymorhynchus buccinoides | reverse complement strand
CACCTGGCGTCAGTTTCCAGTGCGAAGAGCCTCTGCCCGTTCCCTGAGTGGACTGAGAGTAATGACGACAGAGTAAGTGGGATTCTTAGCTTTTTCTGGGCTCTATTATATTTTCTTAAATTCCGGTTCGTATATACTTGCCAGTAATTTGGCAGCACTAGGTGACTACTGAATCCATGATCCTGATAGATTAGAGATGGTGATGTGGGGATGGAGTGGGTGGAGGAAGCGTAGAGGGGTACGTGTTCATTTACCTGTGTGCTAGTTAGTTAATGCGATTATCCGCTTTGGTTTTGTGGTTGTTGCTGGTCGATGTACCCTGGCTAAAGACTCCAGGGATCATCCCAATATACCAAAGCACTTTGAACACCATGGGCAGCAGATGCATCAGCTAGGGTTGAAAACATTACATGTGTGACCCTTTTCATTACATCCGCCACGTGGCCAGCCACACTCTCCCTATCAGGGGATTTTTGGAGACTGATGATGGTTTCGCTCGGAACTTGTCATGCTAAAGACAATCCCTGTATAACTAAGCATACATAACACATTTTGATGTAGCCTTGGTGTTCTAGCCTATGATCATTGGTCTGATATAGCCTTAAGCCAAGGCTTAGATTTGGTTTTAAATGTTAATCCCTAACAGAAAAGTAAACAAAAACTTTTACTTTGAGTTTACATCATTTCCTCCTTGCTTCAATATTACATTTTACTGACAAATTATTGCATCGTGAAATCATGTCATATCCTTTTGGCTTCATTACTAGTGGCATAATTATTGCACTGTTGCAACATATCCTTGAACGAATAATTCTGCTTTGACATGAATGTGACCCCACTGCAGTATGTTGTTTTATTTTCATTTAAAAGTATTATTTTTATTACAGATGTCCTTGCCACATGGGAGACTGTCCACAGAAGAGATGGACCATGTCAGGCAATATTCTACAGACTCAGCTGTTGATTTTGCTGTGGTGAGTAGTTCTTTATTTGTGATAACAAATTCTTAGAATTAGGCTTTTGCTGAAAGTAGATATCGTATTTGGTACTTTATAAGTCACAGAGGCGTCTCTGTGAAATGTGGGTTGCTCCCACATGGAGAGCGCGTAAAAGCCAGAGGCGCGCCACCCCTTTTGGGTGGGGGGGGCATGTGAATTTTGTGCTCGATTGATGAGGAAGATAGGATGTGGGGTGGGGTGGGTGTTAAATTTTGACCAAATGACACTTTTTTCATTGCCACTGGGTTTAATACCGTGTGCTAAGTGCATGGGCACATGGGACCGTATATCGGTTTATCATCTCATCCGAAAGAACTCCATGTTCAGACCGTTAAGTCCTAGTGTAAAGTGAGAAGAAAAATCCACTGTACCCAGGTTCAAACTCAGGTTTACTTAACACGAGGCGAACGCGCTACCACACTGTGCCACTCTACACTATGTAACTGGACTTTTTATTATTTTTAGGTCAAATGTTTTTGCTATGCGCCTAATATAACATTATGCTACAGGAAATGAATACCAAAAATAACAGCACAGAAGCTATGTGTGTAAATCCTTGCTTTAAATGTTAAAACAATCCAAACATAAAACAACTTGGACCATTTCTGGTTCATTTTAGTATCAGTTACAAGTACCAATTGTTACCTGAGCAGTACAGAAGCTCATTGCTGGTTCATTTTAGTATCAGTTACAAGTACCAATTGTTACCTGAGCAGTACAGAAGCTCATTGCTGGTTCATTTTAGTATCAGTTACAAGTACCAATTGTTACCTGAGCAGTACAGAAGCTCATTGCTGGTTCATTTTAGTATCAGTTACAAGTACCAATTGTTACCTGAGCAGTACAGAAGCTCATCTTGGGGCATGAATGGGATGGCTTGCAATCAGGCTTGTGAACCCTTTATCAAACTGTAGAGACCAGCATGAATGGGAACTCGTCTTTGTGAAATGATTTTAAGACAGTTTTGGAATGTTTGTTTTCACAGAAGCTGGAACCAGCATGGTCCATGGAGGAAGACTCACCAGATCGTCCTTCAGCTGTCTACAGCACAGCACAGCCGATGTCTGACAACACTTCTGGGTCGCTGTTGTCTCTGAAAAGAGGTCGTGTGTGTCTGCTTTGTTCTGCTGCCTTTGTGCTGTTCAGCAGTTTGGAACTCCACCTGGTGTCAGTTCATGGAGATAAACTACTCATGGTGTTACCTGGGTCCTCCACACCTGACAGATGTGATGCTGGTAACTGTAGCAACACGGACATGGATAAGGGGATAGATAGTAGTGGTAAAGGGAAAATGATGGCAAATAAAGTTCATGATAATGACACTGGTGATAAAGATGGAAAGAAAAGGATTGCACACAATGAGTGTGATGTCTGCAAAAAATCTTTTTTTGACTCCTCCACTCTTAGGAGACACAAGCGGATTCATAGTGGTGTTAAGGCATTTGTGTGTGATGTGTGCAGTAAGAGTTTTACTCGGGCTGGTGACCTGACAAAACACAAGAGAATACACACACAGTAGAGAGGCCTTACAAGTGTCCACTCTGTGACAGGGATTTTAAACAGTCAAGTTCTTTACAGTGTCACCTCAAGTCAGTTCATGGTGGTGCCAAATCATGTGATATCTGTGGGGCAGCTTTCTCTATGGCTCGTGATTTAGCAAGGCACATGAGAATTCACAAAGGTAAAAAACCTCATATGTGTTCAGACTGTGGTAAATGTTTGGCAGACTCCAGTTCTCTTAGAAAACATAGTCTGACTCACACTGGACTAAAACCCCATGTGTGTTCAGACTGTGGAAAAAGCTTTGCCCAGTCCAGTACTCTAGGAAGACATCGTCTGACTCACACTGAAGAAAAAACCCCATGTGTGTTCAGACTGTGGGAAAAGGTTTGCTGACCCCAGTGCTCTTAGAAGACATCGTCTGACTCACTCTGGAGAAAAACCTCACGGCTGTCCTCACTGTCCTGCTGCTTTCAAATATTCAGTGCAGTTGAAGAGACACATACAGAGTAAACAGCAGTAACACTGCACACTGCAGTGAAAACACATTGTGACTGAGTTCCCCAGAAAATGCAAGATTTGTACAAGTTGTGACGATGTTGCCAGACCTGAAAAGGACACAAAAATCTTCCCGAGAAAATGTGTTTAACTGTGTGAAACTTTATTGAATAAATAGTGACTTACTTGACTTTGACTTAGTCCTGTAGACTCCTTGAGGAGCATAGGGCCGCAACAACACTGCACCAACAGACTCTGTTCTGGGCAATCCCTCTCAGTTTGGCCCACGTCCATCCAGCATCCCTTGTTTCCCTCTCCACAGATCTTCTCCAGGTCTGCTTTGGCCTTCCCAACTTTCCTCTTCCCCTGCGGGTTCCAGTCCAGTGCCTGCCTGGCGATGGTGTCCGCTGGTTTACGTAGGGTGTGCCCTATCCAACCCCTTTTGCGCTTCTTCACGTCTTGGCTGATGGAGTTCTCCCAGAGGCTGGTGTTGTAGATTGTGTCGCGCCCCCCCCCCCCCATTGGGATAACGGGGGGGGGTCTTTTGTATAATAGTTTCCCCCACCTTCTGGAAGTTCTGTGCTTGTCACTTCCTCTAATCTGTCACTCTCTTTGACTCTGCCTTTTCCCGTTTGCTTTCTATCATGTACCATACTATCTTTCTGACTTATTGGCCCATTTTCCTGCCTTTTTTCCAAAAAAAAAACATATATTCTTTTCTCCATTGAGCTCCTCCGAAATCGGAATGTGTCTGTGCGCAGCGGGGAGACCAGTGAAAACTGAAAACCGGACACATATGTACCTTACTCATTATGGCCATTATGGCCTGGGAACGCAGAAGAAGAAAGAAGTATTGGGCCAACTGACATTCAGGATGTAGCGCAAGCATTTGTTGACAAACCTCTGGAGCTTGTTGGTGTTGGTGACCCTCCAGGTTTCAGAATCATCCAGGAGAACTGCCTTCACTTTGGCTTCGGGGTTCCAGATGGGCCGCAAGGTGTTGAATGCGTACCTGGCCTTGTTGATCTGGCTTCTGGTGTCACTGTCTGCCCCGCCGTCTTTATCCACAACGCTCCCAAAATATGTGAAAGAGTTTGTCTCCTTAATAGTCTCTCCGTTCAGTTCGTTGAGTTGATGCTGTTGCGGTTTCTGTAGCGCAATGGGTTTTACGGGATGGGGTTGCTACCCCCATGCCCACCCCTCCTCCTTTATCCGGGCTTGGGACCCCCAGTATGTCCCCAAAGGATCCACATTGGCGGAGTTGAATAGATAATGAGCAGAATAATATTCATTTGAAGAGATGGGTGATTCTTGTCTTTCTCTCTCTGTTGTTGCTTCTACTGGGTTGGTTTTTCATTCATTGACCAGTTAAAGTTTGATATGGTTTGTTCATGTGTTGTTTTTCATTCATTGACCAGTTAAAGTTTGATATGGTTTGTTCATGTGTTGTTTTTCATTCATTGACCAGTTAAAGTTTGATATGGTTTGTTCATGTGTTGTTTTTCATTCATTGACCAGTTAAAGTTTGATATGGTTTGTTCATGTGTTGTTTTTCACTCATTGACCAGTTAAAGTTTGATATGGTTTGTTCATGTGTTGTTGTTTTTCATTCATTGACCAGTTACAGTTTGATATGGTTTGTTCATGTGTTGTTTTTCATTCATTGACCAGTTACAGTTTGATATGGTTTGTTCATGTGTTGTTGTTTTTCATTCATTGACCAGTTACAGTTTGATATGGTTTGTTCATGTGTTGTTTTTCATTCATTGACCAGTTACAGTTTGATATGGTTTGTTCATGTGTTGTTGTTTTTGACTCATTGACCAGTTACAGTTTGATATGGTTTGTTCATGTGTTGTTGTTTTTGACTCATTGACCAGTTACAGTTTGATATGGTTTGTTCATGTGTTGTTGTTTTTCATTCATTGACCAGTTACAGTTTGATATGGTTTGTTCATGTGTTGTTGTTTTTGACTCATTGACCAGTTACAGTTTGATATGGTTTGTTCATGTGTTGTTGTTTTTGACTCATTGACCAGTTAAAGTTTGATATGGTTTGTTCATGTGTTGTTGTTTTTCATTCATTGACCAGTTACAGTTTGATATGGTTTGTTCATGTGTTGTTGTTTTTGACTCATTGACCAGTTACAGTTTGATATGGTTTGTTCATGTGTTGTTGTTTTTCATTCATTGACCAGTTAAAGTTTGATATGGTTTGTTCATGTGTTGTTGTTTTTCATTCATTGACCAGTTAAAGTTTGATATGGTTTGTTCATGTGTTGTTGTTTTTCATTCATTGACCAGTTAAAGTTTGATATGACTCAACTGATGGTATAAGCACCCGAGTGCTGAAGGAACTCGCTGATGAAGTGGCTCCCATACTTACCACCATCTTTCAGTCGTCTCTCACCACTGGTCAAGTCCCAGCAGACTGGAGATGTGCTCACATCACACCAGTGTTCAAGAAAGGTGAACACTATGATCCAGCAAACTACAGGCCTGTTTCCCTGACCTGCATCTCGTGCAAACTGCTAGAGCACATCATTGTCAGCTCTGTGATGGATCACTTAGAGAGAAATAACATCCTCTGTGGCCAGCAGCACGGATTCAGGAAGAACCGGTCCTGTGAGACTCAGCTCCTAGAGTTTGTCAGCGAACTGGTGGACAGCATGGAAGAGGGCAAACAAACAAACATCCTTGTCATGGATTTTGCCAAGGCGTTTGACAAGGTGAATCACAGCCTTCTCCTGCACAAACTCCACCACTAAGGCATTAAAGGTGCAGTCCGGCGGGTGAGCGATTGTTTTCGTTTTGCACCTCTGCGGTGGAACGGGTTTGGGGGGAAAGAAAATGGCACCCATTCTAATGATAGGAAGCCATTTTCTTTCCCCCCAAACCTGTTCCATCGCAGAGGTGTAAAACGAAAACAATCGCTCACCAGCTGGACTGCACCTTTAAGGGCAAAGTCAATGGCTGGATCAAGAACTTTCTGACAGATGGACTGTCATCACACTTCATGTGTGAATGTTGTACATGCTGGGTTTCTGAAAGACCTCATGATTTGTGTGTTGTCTTTTTCAGAGATACACTGCAAGATACACTGTCCATGTTATCTGCTCAGTCTGTGTTCTCTGTCTGTATTTCTCTGTGGATTCTGTATTGCCTTCACCAAGGAGGTTATGGTTTGGTCTCATTCTGTCTGTGACAACATTATTACTGATGGATTTGGGTGAAATTTTATGTACAGTTAGGCTATTGCCCAAAGAACTGTCATTCAGCATTGGAGTTGATTTGATGTTTTGTCATGGAAATTTATTGTTGTTGTTGACTTTTTTGGTTATCAAATATAGGACTTTCAGTTTATTTCTATTCATAACCAAAAACATTTTCTATTTTGTTTATTTTTGTGCCAACTTGCCTCTGTCTTGATTTTCAACATTAGTTGAGTCAATAATGGATTATGGTGAAATTTTATGCATTGTTAGGGTATTACTCAAAGAACATTGCTCTTAAGTTTGGAGTTACTGGTTATCTATATTCAGTTAGTGGGACAATTGATTCTTTAGATTTTTAAATCAGTTCTGTTCATGAAATATTTGGAAAAACAATGTTGATTTAGATTTGCAGTGTATCTCTGAAAAAGACCACACACAATTATTGCTGAATAATTTTAGATTTGCAATTATTATGTGCTTGTGTGAGTGTAGCATTTTGATGTTTTTTTAGTTCACTTGTAATTATTATTGTTCATGAACTAGTTTTAAAAACAAAAATAAACCACCTGAACCTTTACTTTGGCTTGGCGTGTTTCACTGAGTGAATGCTCCTGTTCTGTGTTTGTGTTGCCCCTGTCTTTCGTACTAACCTGTAGTTGTGTGCTTGTCAGTCCTGTACGACTATCACCACCAGATAGTAAAAGAAGCAACGGCTATTTTGGAAAGCTGGGATGGAATTGTTTATAGTGGAAACACCTTGCCCAAGGTACATCCCCACTCTCTTGGCAGTGAGGACTGATGACAATTGGGATTGTCCCCAAAGGCTAACTAATTCCCAAGGCTGCAGCACTAAGTGTAATGCCTCCTATTTTGAAAGTCGTAGTCATTCACGAAAGACAAAGCTGTAAACTGATTCTCTATAACTGAAACTGAAACAAAAAAATCATCATTCAGCTCTCACTCTACACAGAGCAGAGGTCAAAGGTGAACATCAAACGACAAACACAAATTGTGACTCACACTGCAGGCCAGTTGGTTATGTTTGGTTGTTTATTGAGGTCACTTTGAGTTCAGTTCTCATCATCAGTGTAAATCATAGGACATACAGAACATTTACCATTAATAAAAACATCATTTCCATGTTTCAATGCCTCATGTGTATGTGTCTGTGTATCTGTATGTCCGTGTGTGTGTGTGTGTGTGTGTGCGTGCATACAGGAGTATGTGCTGAAATGCATGTCACCTCACTTCAGTGCTCACCTCAATTCACGATCTATCAATAACACAATCAACAATTTGCATTGTCATTCCAGCACATGCAGTCCCTGATGCCTTCTTTTCATTTTGAGGCCAACATACATCCCTCTCTTTACAGATAAACATGCATCTTTCTTACTCTTTCTCTCCCTCTCTGACATGACGCATGCACACACTCACACATTTTCTTGGGTGTTAAATCATAAATACAGGTACCGTAATTTTCAGCTTATAAGGCGCTATAACACATAAGGCGCACCCCCCATTATTTGAAAATAAATGTATTTTGGTTACAGATAACGCGCAAATAAATGTAGGAGGAAACGAGCCAACATTTGATTGCCGCATTTGATGTGTAATGGTGGGTTAATAGCTCAGTGAAGATGATGAAAAACCTTTAAAATAACAAAGCCAATGTACAGAACTGGTTATGTATGATAACTAGTCTACGCTAGCAATTTGTGACACTTTATTCATTTTAGGTGCTTGCCGGTCTGGTGTTTTTTTCTACTATGGGGATAAATAAGCGCAGTAAAAAAAAAGTTGCTTCTTAAAGGCCAAAGATTATGGGAATAGATAAGGGATGAAAGGGCAGTAGAAAAAAAAGTTGCTTCTTAAAGGCCAAAGATTATGGGAATAGATAAGGGATGAAAGGGCAGTAGAAAAAAAAGTTGCTTCTTAAAGGCCAAAAATTATGGGAATAGATAAGGGATGAAAGGGCAGTAGAAAAAAAAGTTGCTTCTTAAAGGCCAAAGATTATGGGAATAGATAAGGGATGAAAGGGCAGTAGAAAAAAAAGTTGCTTCTTAAAGGCCAAAAATTATGGGAATAGATAAGGGATGAAAGGGCAGTAGAAAAAAAAGTTGCTTCTTAAAGGCCAAAGATTATGGGAATAGATAAGGGATGAAAGGGCAGTAGAAAAAAAAGTTGCTTCTTAAAGGCCAAAGATTATGGGAATAGATAAGGGATGAAAGGGCAGTAGAAAAAAAAGTTGCTTCTTAAAGGCCAAACATGATGGTACCGGGTAATTCATAAATGTGCCTTTACCCATACACAGTTGCGACTCAAACTCCATACACATGGCACTCTATACACATGCACTCAAACACAGGGCGACACACACTCTATACACATGCACTCTATACACATGCACTCAAGGACGGGGCGCGACAGTACACACAGGTGTGGCCCGGTTCAGGGCGGAGGGTACACAGATAACACACTGCACTCAAACACATTACGAGTGCGTCGTATCGTATCATGACAGGCACCGAACGGACACCCTCCATATGATGAGGTATCACAGTGTTTGAGTGAAAGTAGCTGCATGAAGTACTATGTATAGCAAATCACACACTTCTCGCTATACACATGCACTCAAACACATACACTCTATACACATGCACTCAAACACATACACACACTCTATACACATGCACTCAAACACATACACACACACATGTGGGCAAGGATACTCACACACATTAGCATCAACACATGGAAATATGTAAACATTAAAAGGCATAATCAATATACCGGGGTACAGACACACAGCTCACGCACAAAGGTACCTTTAAATGCATGCACACATGCAGATGCACACAGACATTGTTTAAATCGTGTGTGTGTGCGCGCGCGTGATTCTTCAGGCTCATGCCATATGTTAGCCTGAACTGTCTTGTTGAAGCATGTGTGTATGTGTTACACCCAATCCATGAAATTGCTTATTTCATGAAATGGGCAAAATGCTTTGTCCAATTTATGAAATGAACTTTGTATATCACATTTAAAAATTTTCATTCACACAGACAAGCTTGATTCAACAGTAGCACATTTTTCTACATTGTATTTTCACCCCCATTCTACCCCCACAACTCTACTGAATGCTACACTGAGGAATGCCTGAGCCACATGTTGTATATCAAACGTTTTATCAAATTAAGTCTGAATAGAAGAATTTTAAACTCATCTACGGTGTGATTTCTCGTTCGTCTGAACCAATTCTTGATCTCAGTGTATTAAATGAACGAAAACTATTGTTTCGTTGGTTGGTTGGTTGGTTGGCTTACCCTGGCTAAAAAGACTCCAGGGATCATCCAACAGCGAGAAGCACTTGAACACTATGGTACAAATGCATCAGCTAGGGATGAGAACAAGTGGTGGATTACGTGTGTGACCGTTTTTGATTACCCCGCCATGTGGGCAGCCACACTCCGTCTTCGGGGGATTTTTAGACTGATGATGTTATGCTAGGAGCTTGTCATGGCTTAAGACAATCATTCAGAGCATAACAACATTTTGATGTAGCCTTGGCGTTCTAGCTTATGTTATGGTCTGACACAGCCTCATGCCATGGCATAACTATTGTTTCATTCATAGTGCTTTTCTAATTGGCAAGTTTTAAATTGGCTATTTCACGAACTGGGCAAACCATTTTGCCCATTTCATGAAATGGGCAATTTCATGGAATGGGCGTAACATGTGTGTGCGTGTGCGTACGTTGTGCGCATGTACATGCTTGTGCATGTGTATGCATGAGGGAGGGAGAGGTGCAGTTTGGTTTGTTGTTGTGGTGTATGTTCAATGCGTGAATGGCTGTTGACTTGTAAAGCGCTGCGAGCAGGATTCACCTAGAAAGGCGCTATATAGATAACCCTATTATTATAAATCACTAAACAAAACATTGATGCAGAACACAATTAGACATTGACTTATAAATGAGGCATAAAGTACCCATTTTTTGTGTTTATTTTTTCGTTCTCCTCCTAAATTCACGACATGTGAATAAAGGAACAAAATAGTAATATTTTAAAAGGTTTCTCTTAGAAATCTTGAGATGGTAGGGCAGGTGAGGCCAGTGTTCCTCAGGGCCCAATTAGCATGTTTTGGTGGGTTTTTTTTAATTGGTCAGTTAAGCCATATTAAATTTTGACCAGTCAGTAAATGAAAAAGAAAGAAGCACAAAGACACATAACAAAGACAAGGAGAAGGAGAGTGGGGGAGGGAGTGGTAAAGAAAGAAAAATGCCCCACCTGATACACACAATGTTATTCTGTTCACTATCCCTTCAACATGCACAGACATCTACATAATTACGCTGTCATACATTCACCACATGTTACACACAATGTTATTCTGTTCACTATTCCTTCAACATGCAGACATTTACATAATCACGCTGTCATACATTCCCCACCTGATACACACAATGTTATTCTGTTCACTATCCCTTCAACATGCAGACATTTACATAATCACGCTGTCATACATTCACCACATGTTACACACAATGTTATTCTGTTCACTATTCCTTCAACATGCAGACATTTACATAATCACGCTGTCATACATGCCCCACCTGTTACACATAATGTTATTCTGTTCACTATACCTTCAACATGCACAGACATTTACATAATCACGCTGTCATACATTCACCACATGTTACACATGTTATTCTGTTCACTATACCTTCAACATGCACATACATTTACATAACCACGCTGTCATACATGCCCCACCTGTTACACATATTGTTATTCTGTTCACTATCCCTTCAACATGCACATACATTTACATAACCACGCTGTCGTACATGCCCCACCTGTTACACATAATGCTATTCTGTTCACTATACCTTCAACATGCACAGACATCTACATAATTACGCTGTCATACATTCACCACATGTGTACACATGTTATTCTGTTCACTATACCTTCAACATGCACAGACATCTACATAATTACGCTGTCATGCATGCCCCACCTGATACACACAATGTTATTCTGTTCACTATCCCTTCAACATGCACAGACATTTACATAATTATGCTGTCATACATTCACCACATGTTACACACAATGTTATTCTGTTCACTATCCCTTCAACATGCACAGACATTTACATCATTACGCTGTCATACATGCCCCACCTGATACACACAATGTTATTCTGTTTACTATCCCTTCAACATGCAGACATTTACATAATCACGCTGTCATACATTCACCACATGTTACACATGTTATTCTGTTCACTATACCTTCAACATGCACATACATTTACATAACCACGCTGTCATACATGCCCCACCTGTTACACATAATGTTATTCTGTTCACTATACCTTCAACATGCACATACATTTACATAACCACGCTGTCATACATGCCCCACCTGATACACACAATGTTATTCTGTTCACTATCCCTTCAACATGCAGACATTTACATAACCACGCTGTCATACATTCCCCACCTGATACACACAATGTTATTCTGTTCACTATATACCCCCCCCCCTTCAACATGCAGACATTTACATAACCACGCTGTCATGTCCGACGCTGTCATACATGCCCCACCTGATACACACAACGTTATTCTGTTCACTATACCTTCAACATGCACAGACATCTACATAATTACGCTGTCATACATGCCCCACCTGTTACACATATTGTTATTCTGTTCACTATCCCTTCAACATGCACAGACATCTACATAATTACGCTGTCATGCATGCCCCACCTGATACACACAATGTTATTCTGTTCACTATTCCTTCAACATGCAGACATTTACATAATCACGCTGTCATACATTCACCACATGTTACACACAATGTTATTCTGTTCACTATACCTTCAACATGCACAGACATCTACATAATTACGCTGTCATACATGCACCACCTGTTATACATATTGTTATTCTGTTCACTATCCCTTCAACATGCACAGACATTTACATAATTATGCTGTCATACATTCACCACATGTTACACACAATGTTATTCTGTTCACTATACCTTCAACAGGCAAACATTTACATAATCACGCTGTCATACATTCCCCACCTCTTATACATAAAGTTATTCTGTTCACTATCCCTTCAGTGCACATACATTTACATAATTACGCCGTCAATCCTTTTTTCTGCAAACATGTTCTGCCTTATTGAGTCTTGAAGCATGAACCCAATAGTGCTCAGTTTTCTGGAGACCACAATGTGTGTTACTGCACTGTACAGTTGTTGTTTGCATTCCCCAGCTTAAACACTCTGGGGGCACACCCAGTGCCATGTGAACACCTCGCATGGCCTTGGGTGGGAAGATTACGTGCATGACTGCTTGTACATGGCCCCGCCACATGGGCGGCCATACTCCGACTTCAGGGGACGCAGTGTACAGTGTTACTGGTGTTTCCTACGTATGTGTCTTTTCAAACTGTCTGACCGACTGAAGACAGTAAGACAGTGAGGACAGCTGTGGGGGTTTTCAACAGTGTGAGTCAGACGATGTTTTGCTAGCATACTGGACTGGGCAAAACCTTTCCCACAGTCTGGACACACATGGGGTTTGTCACCTGTGTGCCTTTTCATGTGCTTTTTTAAATTGCTAGTCTGAAAGAAAGCTGCCCCACAGATATCACAGAGATGGGATCTGGCTCCTTCATGAACTGACTTTATGTGGAATTGTAAATGGCCTGACCACTTGAAACCCTTGTCACATTGTGGACACTTATAAGGACTCTCCCCTGTGTGAATTCTCCTGTGCACTGTTAAATCACCAGTCCTAGAGAAAGCTGCCCCACAGACATCACAGACATGGGGTCTGGCACCTTTGTGAACTGACTTTATGTGGAGCTGTAAATGACCTGACTGGGTAAAACAACTGTCACAGTGTGGACACTTGTAAGGCCTCTCCCCAGTGTGGATTCGCTTGTGGTCTGACAGGTCACCAGCCCGGGTAAAGCTCTTACTGCACACATCACACACAAATGGCTTAACACCACTATGAATCAGTTTGTGTCTCTTCAAATGTTCAGGTCTAGACAAAGACTTTCCACAGACATCACACTCATGTTGCCTCTTCCATCTCTTTCCATTTTTATCACCAATATCAATTTTATTTGTTGTCATTTTTCCTTTACCATGACTATCTACATTTGTGTTACTACAGTCACCAGCATCACATCTGTCAGGTGTGGAGGACCTAGGTAACACCATGTGCAGTTTCTCTCCATGAACTGACGCCAGGTGGAGTTCCAAACTGCTGACCAGCACAAAGGCAGCAGAACAATGCTGACACACCCGCCCTCTTTTCAGATACAGCAGTGGCCCAGAAATGTTGTCAGACATGGGCTGTACTGTGCTGTAGACAGCTGAGGGCTGATCTGGTGAGTCTTCCTCCATGGCCCATGCTGGTTCCAGCTTCTGTGAAAATAAATGTAATCAAAAAATTAACAATCAATCACATCCACTTACATGTTTTCATGTATAAACATCAAGTTAGGCCATTGGTCACAAAGGTTAAGTAAAACATATTCAGACCACTGAATTATTTATGGGGGGAATAAAGAAATTCTATAATTCAGGGGTATGTAATGTGGTTTTATTCCTGATTTTAAAAAATGGCATGAGTAACTGTTGCATAGATGATGAAGTCAAAAGCACAAAATCAGAGTCCAAGGAACAGAAATGATATATCAAGGAAGTTTTGAATCAGAACAGGCAGTCAGCTCACTTTGTGAGTGTATAAACCATGGTCCACAATCATCATTTTGGCACTGCATGAAAGGTTTTCTTGAGAGTTTGTTTCTTGTATGTTTTTTCCCATAAATAAGATGAACCATATTTTTTCACAACAAGATGAAAACTTACACTTTGAAAAGCTGCGCTTTGTTGTCTATAAAAAACCCACAGTGCAGTAATATTCGACAATTCTGCTATGTCAATAAAGACATGATCAGCAATTACTCACAACAACAAAATCAACAGCTGAGTCTGTAGAATATTTCCTGACATGGTCCGTCTCTTCTGTGGACAGTCTCCCATGAGGTAAGGACATCTGTTATGAAAGAAAAGGGAAAAAAAGGCAAGAAGTAAAATGTAAAAAGGAAACAACAAAAATGCATTGCAATTATATTAGATTCCAATAAAACATTTTTGTATATAAATCAAGCATATAAGTTACCAATTACAGCAACAAATCCTCCAATACAATAGTTTTTTGACAGGATAAGACACTCTCAGGTAATGTACAACCTTAATTTTGCAGTGATTCTGTGCAGTGGTTCATGTGATACTGCTCAAGCAGACAAAGCAGCGAAGAAAGAAACAGACATGACTACAGTAGGCCTCTGTCCATGGAGTGGACAATAACAACACTAACAATAATACATGAACATGCCCCAGTTTGATTACATTCCTATCAGAAGCACAGTCTCCTCGTCATACAAATTTAACAAACAATGTGCTTCCAGTAATTCCAGTAATGATGCAATAACATTCTATATCTATATTAATGTTAAAGCAGGGAGAAAATGATGTAAATTGGAAGAAAAAATCCATCAACTCTTTCCAAAGATAGATATTTCCTACTGATGTTCAAAATGTGTTTAAAATATTGCTAACTAAACTAGTACACTGGAAAATTTAAATCTCTCTCTCTCTCTCTCTCTCTCTCGCTCTCTCTCATTTACACCTACCAGTCTGTTTTTTTTTTTACTACTCTCGGTCCACTCAGGGAATGAACGAGGCTCTCCATGAACTGACGCCATGTGGAGTTCCAAACCGCTGACCAGCACAAAGGGGGGGGGGGGGGGGCGTCAGCAGAACAATGCTGACAAATACAGCCTCTTTTCAGAGACAGCTGTGACTCAGAAGTGTTGTCAGACATGTGCTGTACTGTGCTGTAGAAAGCTGAGGGCTGATCTGGTGAGTCATCCTCCAAGGACCATGCTGGTTCCAGCTTCTAATGAACACAGAAGTACAGACATTTGTAATGCCAACACCACACAACTACACATAGATGGGCAAACCGACTGTTTATGCACATACGGTAACACATGTGTTCGCACCCACACACACAATACACCACACACACACACACACATACACACACACACAACACACACACTCACACACCGCACACAACAACGCAAACATGCACACATACACAGAGGCATACACAGTAACATATGACATGTTCTTTATCAATCAAATACAGGAAAAATGCCACTGACCAACACACACACACAACTACACACTACATACACACACAACACAAACACACAATCATACAGTGACGCCAACATAAAAGACACATTGACCCTCAATCAAATGCGCACATGCACTCGCACGCGCACACACACACACCACATTTACACAGAGGGTCATACACAACAAATACATTTTCTTCTCAATTCACATATTATACAGTATATCGACAGATCCACACACAAACACACACACACACACCACACACACCCACACTCATCCATCAACTTATGGTAGGAATCAGGAAACACCTATCAAGTCCCCCCACCCACCCCTCCTACTACCCACATTTCTCCCGAAACTCACAGATCTGCCTGTGATCTTCACTAGAAAGCCCTGGAAGGGTTAAGAGAAAAACCTGAAGAATTTTACTGACCACCACAACACCACTGTCCACCCAAGGTGTACAGTTTCCTTCTCGGACCTCTCCTTTAACTCCGTTCATTGTGTCTGCAGTTCAGGTTCCTTGTACTGGTCTGAAACAAAGTAATAAATAAACTGTGGTTTGCCATACACACATAAATACATGATACAGTGGAACCTCCCTTATAAACCTCCCATTATAAGACCCCTCCCACATAAGACCTACTTCTCTGAGACATTGCCTTCTTTGCAGATTACAATTACTACACATAGTAGACTGGCACAGAGGTAACGCGTGCGCCTTGTGTCAAGTAAACCCAAGTTCGAACCTGGGTACAGGGGGATTTTTTCCCTCACTTTGCACTATGCCTTACGGTCAGAACATGGAGTCCTTCTTTCAGATGAGATGATAAACCGAGGTCCCGGTTGCCCATGCAGTTAGCACACGTTAAAACCCAGTGGCAATGAAAAAGTTGTTACGGTATTTGGTCAAAATTTAACACACACACACCTTTTCCTTTCTCATCAGTCACACAAAAATCGCATGCAAATTGTTTGTTTAAATGGTTGGCGCGCTTCTGGCTGCGACACGCTATCCATGTGGGAGCAACCCGAAATTTCATAGAGATGCTTCTGTGACTATAAAGTACAAAATACCTAATATCATTGATTTTCTGCGAGAACATTAAGTTGGCTTCTATTTTATTTCTGGATTGATGCAACCCTGAATTACCAAAGGTCTGTTTAGATGGCATATGTCGAAGACAGGCACAAACACAACACACCACACACACACCTGAAAGTACTTAGTGTTTGAACGCGACCCACAGTAATTTAAAGCCGTGTCTGAATGTGGCCCACCCAAAAAAAAAAAACATTTTATTTTATAACTGAATTTGGGTTACTGCTTCACGTGCACAAGAACAGAACCCACTGTTTATTTGTGTCTCTTGGATTGAAAGGGCATTGGGATTTCAGTCAGCATTTTTCCTTGAAACTGAAAGGATCATTTTAATGCGTGGCTGATTGTCTTCTCTGTCTTTTAGACGAGTTAATGTGGTTAGGTCCTCTGATAAGAGAAATGTATTATATTCTTTTGACAATGAAAATCCATATGATTCTGGTGTACGTTATTCGTTAAATGTTTAAATATGTTTGTGTAGCATTGGAGTTGGGCTGGCACATTTGGTAATCGTTGCTTCCAATGGTGACTAAAAGACAGTCAAGAAAGCTAATAGGAATGTACAGCAAGGTGGATGTTATGAGCAGCAGTTTGGCTGATTTATATATGGAAATGTTTGGCGTAGTTTACCTCTTCCCTTTATCAAACAGATCCAAAGAGGTAAACTATGTGCGATGGGGTCCCACACGCTTGAGGCATATTCAAGATGAGGATGGACAAGTGCTTTGAAGACCTGTTCTTTTATGTTCTTCTTATTCGTTTTGAGGGTCCTTCTGATGAAGCCAAGGGTGTTGTTGGCTTTGGCCACAATGTTGTTAATGTGGGCGTCCATTTATGTCATACAGGTGTGTGTTCGCTTTG
Organism: Phymorhynchus buccinoides; assembly: GCA_017654935.2. Classification (NCBI taxonomy): domain Eukaryota; kingdom Metazoa; phylum Mollusca; class Gastropoda; order Neogastropoda; family Raphitomidae; genus Phymorhynchus; species Phymorhynchus buccinoides. The sequence goes on along the minus strand of CM065709.1, from coordinate 2,595,383 downwards.
TATTGCATTTTGTTTTGAATGCGTTGTGAATGCTAACGTTTGTGTGCGCTTTGATTTGATTCATATCACGATTCAGTGCCGTATAAATACTGGATGTTGTTGTTGTCCCACTTGCCATCACCCTGCAGAGTGATTCACAAGTACTTTGTGGAGGCCACTCTTTGCAATTCTTGATCATGGACGGAGTACATGGGGGAGGTGGTGGTAGTCCTCTGTGTGACATGCATGTCACTGCATTTGTCTGGGTGGAATTGCATGTCCCATTCATGTTCCCATTTCCCCAAGTGCTTTCAGGTCTACCTTAGCTACTGCTGGTCTTGTTGGTCTGCCAGCTCTCGATACAAGATGGTGTTGTCAGCAAAGACTTCCATAAGCACAATTTTGGTCATCAGGAAGTTAGAGATCCATTTCTTAATAGATCCTCTGATGCCGTAATGCTCCAGTTTGTGGGTCAGCAGACTGTAATTGACTTTGTCGAACGCCTTTGCAAAGTCCGTCACTATGACGTCGGTAGGGGATCCTTTTTCCATGTTGCTGGAGAGCTCTTCTGTGAATTCCAGTAGCTGAGACTCACAGGATCGACCGGAGCGGAATCCATGTTGCTGAGGAGAAAGAGAAAGGATGTTGTTCTCCAGGTGAGTCATGATGGAGCCGACCAGAATGTGCTCCAATATCTTGCAGGAGAATGCTTGTTAAGGATATTGGATGCGTAGTTTCTGAGGGTCATAATAAGGATATTAGTAGTAGTAGTAAAAGGGACTGGCTGCTGCGTTAATCTTCCTCGTGGCTTATAAAACATTCCATCCAAATATTTTCTTTTTTTTAAAATAATTAGGTTGCATTTGCATGCGAAAAAAAACCACTTATAGTGAGTTGCAATTTCAATCATCATAATCACAAAACATTTTCACTAAAATTTTCATTTTTTGTCAAGTAAAGTAGATTTGTGAAGGCGTTAGTAGATGGTGCATTTATCTTTTTTTAGTTCAGGTGGCACTGGCAGTGAGTTCCAGGAGTTAGCAACTCTATTATTGAAACAATGCTTACGTTTGTTAGTGTTATATATACTGTTTTTAATTTGTTTCTCAATATCACAGCTTGATTGTCCTTAAAAACTTGCTCAGACCCAAAATAATTACGCAATGTCATTGTCCAAAGAGGGGACTTTATATAGGCCGCGAGGCCTAGTCGCTCGCCTGTCCCTACTACTACTACTTTCTTCTCTGAGACATTGCACGTCGTTCTTTGCCAATTCTTTGTAAGTATTTAAAATTACCCCCCCTTATAAATCTATATAAGACCCCTCCATTATAAGACCTCATTTTGGATGATTTTTTTGAAGGTCTGTATAAGGGAGGTTCCACTGTACAGTCAATCATTCATTCAGTAAAATTAAAACAAGTGTATTCAAGCCATTTTACCTCAACATTTTCCTTCTTGACGCTTCCTTTGTTTTCTCACTATCGGTATGCTGTGTAGGCCTAAGGTCAAGGTCATCAAGGCCTCAAGGAAGTGAAAAGATGGATATGGGATGGGACTAGGTGTGCATTAAAATACAAAGAATAAATCAATAGCCGCCAGCAAATTTCTATAATTAAGAAATTACGAAGTTCTAGGATATGTTATGCCATATTTTAAAGCGCAAACTATTATATGCTGTGAAAAACAATCCAGAAACACAGTAAGCAACATACCATATGAGCTTATCCACCTTTATCGTTTTCTTTTGCTTCTCACTGCTTACCTCCCTTAGAACGGAAGGCAATCGACAAATCGCATCAGCAAAGAAGCGTCGAAAAGAAAGAAATTATAAACCTGCTGCTACAGAACTGTGAGGTAGCGTCTGTATCTGTCTGTATCTGTAGTCGGTACGTTGGCAGCAACCATTACTGGCATTCAGTGTCATTACTGACGTTCTTACTTTGGGATTTGTCATGGGATACATTTTTTGAATCACCACAGTATAATCTAACAAGAAATTCTGATGGGAAGATATTTATCAAAAGGTGTAATACTAATATTAGAAAAAAATGTTTTCAGTAACAGAGTTGCTAACATGTGGAATGAATTTCCTTTTGAGTTAAAATGTGCACCAAATACTAAGATCTTCAAAAATCGTCTTAATGAATTTCCAAAATTTATTAGTATATATTTAGAAGCTTTGATTAATTTATTTTATAGGAATTTTTTTTAGCCGTATAAACCTTGACCTATATAATACCTTCCAAAGTTTAAAACGATGGGACTCCTAAAAAGCTTCACGGCTTGTTCTGTCCCTAACTACTACTACTTTACTACTACTACTACTACTTACTGACCTGTTATCATCCATTCTTCTTCTTCTTTCTTTATCCTCCTTCAGCATACTGAAGATTCTGATGTGTATAAAACTGGGGGACTTTCCAGTCTGGCAGCTTATATGTCACGGTTGGGTGGGCCGGGGGTAGGGGGGGGGGCACCAGAACTTGAAGGGGAAGGGGGGTTGTGGGCTAGATCGTGGGGATTTGTGTGGGGGGAAACTGGTGGAAGGGATGATGAGGAGTATGGGGGAGGGAGGGGGGATTTGAAGCCTTCCACTGAGGGTGATGATACGACCTCAGATGGAAGAGCTCGCTGATCGTCCGTGAAAAAAAGGAATACTTCCTGTCGCTGGTTTTGCACCTCCTCGTAGGTGGATTCAGAGATGGAGAGTACGGCGTGTTGATGGAGACTTGGCCATGGTGGTGCTTATAAAAAGTTGTGAGCCTCCTGTCGGCGAGTGGTGTCCAGTTCAGCTGCGTGTCCATTTTCCACGCTGGATGTCTGGTGATGCCTGTTTACAACTCAGCGGGCGGCTCGCCGCTGGACTTTCTCCACCCTGCTGACATCCTTTGCAGTGTGGGGACCCCACATACTGATGACGTAGAAACTTCGGAGTGGTTTGCCGAAAATGGTTCTGTTTTAACATCCATCACCAAGATACATGTACTGATGATGTAGAAACTGGTGATGTTCACATTTCTGACCCAGGGGTAGATAATCTGTTGACTGAAACAGCAATGGGCTTTCCTCTTCTCTGTCATACTCATAGTTATCTCCCCTAGGGGCAGATGTGAACAGTGCCCATAAATCTTGGAGTAGTTTGGAGCAAATGGTTCGATGCTCTCCACTTTTATATAGGAGCAAGGGGTGATGGTTGTTTTGATCATTGAATTTAACCAGACGATTGGCAGCCAAAGGGATGGGCTGGTTATGGGGGACCTTCCTCAACACCAGCTGTCCTCAAATCCTTTTTTTTTTGGCCGAGAGAGTGGGGATTTGTACCCTGGGCAAGGCATGGCATCCACTATAAACAAAATTATCGCCCAGCCCGCCAGAATAGTATCTGTCCCCCTCTGCTATCTGGCAGTCATTGTCGGAAACGACAGACTAGTACACAATAGTAGTAGTAGTAGTACTAGTAGTAGTTGTTGTAGTTGTAGTAAATTTAGGGGGGTGATATGGGCCTCATGGCCTTTACGTCCTTTCTTGGTAAAATTTAATTTTCCAGCAAGGATGCAGATCCACACCCCCTCCTCCATTTCTCGGTTCCTTCTGTTTGTTTCTTCCAGTCTTGCCTTTCTTATTGCAGATTGAGCACTTCAACCTCTATACCGTAAAAACTGGACTATAAGATGCACCTGTATATAAGGTGCATCCCTTAAATTGGCAAAATATTAGGTATTTATTCACATATAAGCCGCACCAGTTTATAAGCCGCAGAGAAAATTGTATGTGCGCAAACCAACACAAATATAGAAATTATCCTATCAGAACATGAGTATTTAATGTTCTCAGACACTTTAAACATGAGATTTGAATCTAAGTGACTGAATGTCTCATAGCAAAATAGACCAAGCATTCGTGAAGAAATCACTGTGAAGCTGGAAGAACAGGCAGAACATATTCAGGTCACAGATGATGTGGAGAACACCTGGCAATCATTCTGATGAAGCAGTTCACAAAACAGCCTTGGAGACCTTGGGCCCTATCCAGCACAAACATCAAGACTGGTTTGACGAAAATAATGATGACATTATGTCGCTACTAGAAGAGAAGAATCAGCTTTTCAGAGCCTGTTCAAATGATGAATCCGCACCAAAGAAGAATGCATTCAACAAGTTCAGAAGTGATGTTCAAAGGAAGCTACATGAAATGCATGACACATGGCTCAGCCAGAAAGCAGATGAGACCCAACGTTATGCTGACATGAAGGATATGAAGAACTTCTATGATTCCAACAAAGCAGTCTACGGCCCCCAACCACCCAGTTCTTCTTCACTACTCAGTGCTGATGGAACAGCGCTGCTCACTGAGAAATCTCAAATCCTGGACAGATGGGCACAGCACTTTGAGGCAGTACTAAACAGACCATCTCACATCAGCGAAGATGCAATCAAAAGGCTTCCTCAAGTAGACGTCAACCACGACATGGATGTTCCGCCTTCCCTGTGATAAGTAGAGAAAGCCATTCACCAACTATCAAGTGGAAAAGTTCCAGGGTTTGATGCAATACCATCAGAAATCTACAAGGTCTGGTGGGGGTGGGGGTGGGAGGGTGGGGGTGTCGGGTGATTTGCACCTTTATACATTTTGTGTGTGTCGGTGTTTTCCAACGCATTAATGATTATCCTATCTATAATCAATTTGGAATAATATTGCAAGAAAAAGACAAACTTTTAAAAATTCTTTGAAAATTATGCAATCAGTGTTTGTGGACCTTTGTGAGGTTTTTTTTTTATGAACAAATTTAAACTGAGTGTGAGCTTGATGCAATTTGGTAATCCATTCCTAGGAAGAACAGCACAATTAGCAAAATAAGATTTCTTGATGATGGTTTGTAATTAGATTGCACATGTTACTTTCTTTATGTTTTTTTCTAAATCACTACAGATGTCCTTGCCACATGGGAGACTGTCCACAGAAGAGATGGACCATGTCAGGAAATATTCTGCAGACTCAGCTGTTGATTTTGCTGTGGTGAGTATACTAGTTTTTATTACACAATTTTATCATTTGAGAAATAGTTGACAGTGCCTTGGCTTAAGGCTATGTCAGACAAACTGACAGGCTAGAACACCAAGGCTACATCAAAATGTTATGCTATGACATAGTTATGTGGGGATTGTCTTATAGCTACCGACAAGCTCCTAGCATAACATCAACCAGTCTCCGAAATCCTCCGAAGAACGGGGAAAGTAGTTGGAGTGTGGCTGCCCACTTGGCGGGGCAATCAAAAACGGTCACACATGTAATGTTCTCATCCCTAGATGATGCATTTGTACCATAGTGTTCAAGTGCTTCGGCTGTTGTGATGATCCCTGGAGTATTTTAGCCAGGGTAAACCAACAAGTTTTATACGAAATTTTTTGGATTTTACAGTGCATCATTAAAATATGTCTGCCCTGTGCATAAAATTAGATTATGTGATATGTAGGGCGAAAAAATAATAGCACAATAGCTTCCAGGAAAATCCTTGCATGAAATGTAAAGAAAACAAACAGAAGAAAAATGATAATGGCTGAGATCATTTTAATAATCATGCATGCTCTACAGAAGCTTAATAGTACAGAAGCTTAATAGGGGTGTGAGTGGGATGACTTGGAATTAGGTTGAGTACCCTCTGAAAGTACATTAGTAAAATGATTGGGATACATGGAACTCTGCCATGCGAAAGAACCTTAAGATACTTTTGGAATGTTTGTTTTCACAGAAGCTGGAACCAGCATGGTCCATGGAAGACTCATCAGAGCAACCCTCAGCTGTTTACAGCACAGAACAGCCCATGTCTGACAACGCTTCACTGCTGTCTCTGGACTCAAAGCACCCGTGCTACCTTTGTCCTGCTGCCTTTGTGCTGGTCAGCAGTTTGGAACTCCACCTGGCGTCAATTCATGGAGAGAAACTGCACATGGTGTTACCTGGGTCCTCCACACCTGACAGATGTGATGCTGGTAACTGTAGCAACACAGATATAGATAGGGAGGTACATAGCAATGGCAACAGAAAAACAACAAGACCAAAGAAAGTTGATGAGTGATGAAGACTGATAGTAAAGATGGAAAGAAAATGAAAAGACAGCATGTGTGTGATGTCTGTGGAAAGTGTCTCTCTGCACCCAGCAAACTAAAGAGACACAAGTTGATTCATAGTGGTGTTAAGTCATTTGTGTGTGATGTGTGCAGTAAGAGTTTTACTCAGGCTGAAGACCTGATAAAACACAAGAAAATCCACACAGGGGAGAGACCTTACAAGTGTCCACACTGTGACGGTGGGTTTAATGAGTCATGCTCTTTACAGGACCACATCAAGTCAGTTCATGAAGGTCCCAGACCCCATGTCTGTGATGTCTGTGGGGCAGCTTTCTCTAAGGCTGGCAATTTAACAGTGCACAGGAGAATTCACACAGGAGAAAAAACCCATGTGTGTTCAGACTGTGGGAAAGGCTTTGTCAACTCCAGTGCTCTAAAAATACATCGTCTGACCCACACAAGTCATAAACCTCACAATTGTCCTCACTGTCCTGTTGCTTTCAGTCTGCCGTGGAACCTGAAGAGACATGTGCAGTTAAAACACCAGTAACATTGTGCTCTCACTGCAGTCTGTGTGTGTTGTGTGTGTGTGTCTTTATTATATATTGAAATTTCATCGTTTTTTTGTTTACGTTGTTTTTCCCAATGTCAGTACAGCTTTTTATAGTTAATCTGACAGTAAATTGGTTCCAGTCCAGTCCAGTGTGTGTGTGTGTGTTCTTCAGTTTAACATCCTTCCACTAAAAGTGATTCAGACAAAATGATGTTGCTATGTGTATTGGCGTTGGTAATTGTAAGTGATGTCTGTCAATACATGTGTACAAGTAATTGAATCATCATATAGTAAAAAGCCAACTGTCCGTCGTGTGTGTGTGAAAGCAAACACACAAAACGGGCCTTATAACTCCGCCGTTTTTCGACCGAATCGCTTCAAATTTGCTGTGAGCCCTAACGGGGCGATGGCAACGGCAACCGAGACGCCGTGTCATTTGCGCGGTTTCGCAAATGCGCGAAACGCACATCCGCCGGCCTCTCGGCGCCCGTATCTCCGGCGTTTCTGGGCCGATTGCCTTCGAATTTGGCAGGAAGATGACCGGGGCCGGGGACTATCGGTGTGCCAAACCGGAAGCGAATCGGTTCAGAAACGCGCGCGCTATACGCCGCTTCACCTTTTCACGAATAACTCCGCCGTTTCTTAACCGAATCGCCTCGAATTAGCTGTCAGGCTTGCTATGACCCGGGCAAAGCAAGGCAGGAAATGTGAACAGCATCCGTTCATAAATGCGCGCGATATGCACCAATTTACAGTTTCGCTCACTAGGCGAAACGACATATGTCCAAACGTGCTGTTATTAAAGGGGGGGGGGACTGCTGTGGGCATGAGACCATGGTTCACACATGCTGGGGTGACGAGTAGGTCAGCCAGCTGGTTATGGGTGGGGTAGGGGGTTAGGGATGGTTGCGGGGGGGGGGGGGGTCAGTGGAGATTACAAGGGGATGACACTACACGTATCTGTATTATTAAAAAATCGGGACTTTACTGGTTTAGCACTGCCTCCGGGCATTGCCTCCAGTATTGTTCAATACTGCCATGGGGTTAAAACTGCCACGGGGCGATTGCTAGTAAGTAATAAAATAACAACATATTCTTACTACATCTCCACCCTCCCCCTCAAAAAGAGATAAAACTAATCTAAAAAAAAAGAACCATTAACAATGTTAAAGATAAATACCAATTGAACTACTTAATAAACTCTGTGTTGCTACAGTTACCAGCATCACATCTGATAGTGTGTGTGCATGTGTGGTGTGTGTATGCGTATCAGACATACTTCATACTCACTGTGCACACTTAAAAACTCAATATATTTATCACAATGCTTGAATTTTGCATGTCTGTATGTTTATTTTGTGTCCTTTTTTTTACCCTCTATAAGTTCACACTGGGGGTGAAAAGTTCCTCTATACGGTAGTCCAACAAAATGGGGAGCCCCGTCACAGTGCGTGTGCGCGCGTGTGTGTGCGTGTGCGTGTGCGTGTGCATGTGTCCCCCTAATATAGACCAGGTATCCATACCTGCCAACCCTCCCGGTAAATCCGGGAGCTTCCCGGATTTTGTCATCTCTCCCGGTCTTCACTTGAAACTCCCGGATTTTGAAATTTCCAGCTTAGATGACCTCAGGAACGAGTGTTATGAAAGCCGAAAACCGAAAGTGGGTTTCAGGAAGCTTTGCTGAGCAGAGTTTGTACTGCGCATGTCGGAAGCGGGGGCTACTTCCTCCTGCAATCCTTTGTTTGGCGGTCTTTAGGCCTGTCTCACGCCGCCATTGAAGTAACTTGCAAAGGAGAGGGCTAGTTTTCACATTTAAAAGAAAAAAGTTTCTCAGCTTCAGGGGGCTCCTGACCCTTCGCTCTGGGAGGGGGGATACTCCCCCCTCCCAAATCCACCCCCCTCCAGGATTTTGTTTGGGAAAAGTTGGCAGCTATGGGTATCAAAGACTGTTTTAGAATGTCAGTGCAAATTGTTGATCATATTGGAAGTAGGGGGCTGCCCAGTGTTTTGATATGAGTATGAATTGAGGTGAAGAGGGTTGTGTTATACTCATTGCCTTTGTGTACCGGGCAGTCTTTATGTACATGGTCTTCTTCCATTAATCATCCGCCTTCATCCATTTGAAGATTCTGATGATATAATAATAATAATAATAATGAAGAAAACTTATATAGCGCACATTCCAGGCTAGCTACTCATGGCGCTTTACAAAAAATACATTTAATCAAATCACATCAATACCCATGCCCGCACGCACACAAGCACACACACTGACAAACATAGCATATCATTTACACGCGCATGCACACATACATACAGTACATACATACATACATACATACGTACGTTCGTACATACATACATACACAGACACAAACACACACACATCCCCACACACGTGCATAAGCACATGCCAGCGCGCGCATGCACACACACACTTTCTGTCTCCCAACTTTCCCATGTCATTCCATGTTGCCATGCCATGATATAGAACTGAGAAGGGTTCTGCGCATGTTAAGATAATAGTCAATCAGGGTTAATCAGTGTCAATTCCAGGGTATGATGGGTCTATGGTGTGTACATACACACAAATTACTTTTGCACATATTCTTAGAGTATGTGGTTTCTTTCTTTGTCTTTTGTTTATTAATATAGGAATAGTTCCAAATGACAAAAATATCTTCATTCAAGCATGGTGTGTACATACACACAAATTACTTTTGCACATTTTCTTAGAGTATGTGGTTTCTTTCTTTGTCTTTTGTATATTAATATAGGAATAGTTTCAAATGACAAAAATATCTTCATTCAAGTTTGATGATTTTCAGGAATCCACTGAACTGAAGGAAATGTGTGCCTCTAAGGTGCATGTGTGTACATGTACAGTGTTCCATGTCTGTGTGAGGTGTGTGTTAAAAATAAGACCAGAGATCACCCCTTGGGGATACCGGGATGTCTTTTGTATATAGTTCCCCCACCTTCTGGAAGTTCTGTGCTTGTAACTTCCTCTAATCTGTCACTCTCTCTATGACTCTGCCTTTTCTCTTTGCTTGCTGTCATCTACTATCTTTCTGCCTTACCAGTCCATTCTCCTGCCTTTTTTTCACGAAACACTTTCAAAAACATTTCCTCCAGCCGAAGTTGGACTTGCTGGGCCTGTTTCTTAGTCAGGCGCATAATGGCAGCATGACGCATCTGTGCTCATAATTGACAGGAAACTGAGCGATCGAAAAACAAGAAGACCAGAGAGAAAGTGATTCAAATAACTATGTGTGTTGTTAAGAATGTGTGAACAAGAATATGAATTATGGGGGAAAGGGAAGAGGACAGCATGTCTTGATACTAGTCTGGTTTCAGTTTCACCAAGGAAAGGTTTACCAGTGTGTGTAGGAATGAATGTGAACTAGATTGTTCATATTGTGGATTAACATTGAATAGCAAATGTGGGAAATTGACTGTGGGTTGTGAAAACGACCCAAACAGTGAAAACACTTTAAAAAAAAAAAGTTTTTACAATTTAAATTAACAATACATTCATCATGTGCATGCACAAACACACACACACACCAACACAAAAATTTGATTATAACTACACAACTGTATCCAAAAATGATAACATTAACATTCTTGCCTGTGAGGCTAAATCTCATATCAACGATTTTTATCCCAATCATTTCAACATTTTTACTGACGGTTCTTTACTAGACAATAATGCAGGCTGTGGATTTGTCATTCCCACTTTAAAAATCGAAAAATCTTTTTATCTTGGTAAAGACTTCTCCATTTTCACAGCTGAATTAATAGCAATTTTAATGGCTATTCAGTATGTTATAGATGTTCCATTTAACTTCTACGGTGTTCTTTTTTGTGTATATTCTAAATCTGTTCTTCAAGCTTTAGAATCAACAAGTCCAAAAAACAGGGCTGAAATCATTACAGAAATTAGAATACTTGTACATATTCTTATATCAAGAGGTATCACAGTTGATTTTTGTTGGATCCCATCTCATTGTTCGATTTCTGGAAATGAATGGGCTGATCGTACTGCTCGGGCAGGGGCAAACAAATCTGCCAATTCTACCGATATTCACATTCCCTGGAGTTTGCAAGAAGGCTATTCTCTCTTACAAAGAGCTTCTTTTGAACATTTTGATAAAATCTACAAAGAATCTATGCTTCACAAAATACATAAACCTGAATCTTCCATAAAGTGTTGTTTAAACTCCTGATCATGGAAGTTTCAGAAAAGAGATTCCTTAGTAACTTATGTATTTCTTAATAGAAATGTAAACAAACATCCAAGATTGTAAAAAGTTTGTTTCACTACTTTATAGACTTAAGCTAAATGCTTTTAAAACTAAATTCATAAAAAATCTTCAATGTGTATGCGGTGCTATTGATAATTGTGCAACAACGCACATTCTAATATTATTGCCCTTATTTTGAATCGGCCGTATCAGAATTCAGAAAAGATGAATCCAAATGTATATTCCAAGATACCGTATCTCTTTTGAATTTTGTACAAACTTTAATGTTAAGTCCCGTTGGCTCGTTTCTATGATTGCTGGGATTTTATTTTTAGAATGTTTGCATTTTGATTTTATAATACATGTAGTTCAATTCTGGAGTTTTTAAAAAAAAAACTGTTTTAATTTAGCATATAGCCGTTAATGTTACATACAAATATGCACTTTGAACAATAACACACACACATACACATGCACATATCCGTGCGCGCACACTCACACACACTTTTATGTTTAATATCACTTTTAAGTGAAAAGATGTTAAATTAAAGAACAACTCAGACATTTTTTGGGTACAGTGGAACCTCCCATTATAAGACTCCCTCCCACATAAGACCTCCTTCCCCAAGACATTGCCCTTCTTCTTTGTTAGTATTAAAATTACCTCCCTTATAAGACCTCACTTTGGACGATTTTTGAAGGTCTTATAAGGGAGGTTCCACTGTATACCTAAATCCAATGATTTTCACCAGTGAGAACTGAACTCTGACCTCAATAAATAACCCAACCTAAGCAAGTGACCTGCAGTGTGAGTCACGATTTGTGTTTGTCGTTTGATGTTCACCTTTGACCTCTGCTCTGTGTGACAATGGATGGTGTGAGATGATGGGAGAGTGCATCAGTGTGTGAAAAACTTCATCACTTGGGATGGATGGTGTGAGATGATGGGAGAGTACATCAGTGTGTCTAGGCCCTTAACTCCAATGGCTTTTACCATTGGCTGACATTAGTTTGGGCCAACAGTAAAGAGAGTACATCAGTGTGTCTAGGCACTTAACACCAATGGCTTTTATCATTGGCTGACATTAGTTTGGGCCAACAGTAAAGAGAGTACATCAGTGTGTCTAGACCCTTAACTCCAATGGCTTTTATCATTGGCTGACATCAGTTTGGACCAACAGTAAAGAGAGAGTGAGAGCTGTAGGACCAGTGATTGTCTGCAGCAATGAAAAATCATTGTACAGCTCAGTCTGTTGTGAATGACCGACTCTCACACTAGGAGGGATTAGCACTGGTTCTTTGTTCCGCAGCCTTGGGGATTTGTTGGCCTTTGGGGATCCTCCCTGTCCTAAAGTCCTCTTGGCTGAGAGAGTGGGGATGTCCCCTGGGAAGGCGTCTCCTCAATGGACAATTTCCAGCCAAGCTTTCAAGAATAGCAGCTGCCTCCTCTGCTATCTGCAGGTCATAGTGAGACTGACACAACTGACTAGCACACACACACACACACACACACACACACACACACACACACACACTCTATCTCTCTCTCACACACACACACTCTATCTCTCTCTCACACACACACACACACAAACACACCATCAGCACCAACCAACTGTGGCACAAAACAATGGAACATCACAAACAGAAAAACAAATGGTATAATTCATCAAGCCAAACTTAATTTTCCATTGAATTTTCTGTTGTTTCTTAAAGTTTCATTGAATTTTCTGTTGTTTCTTAAAGTTTCAAAATATAATTTATGAACAACACAAAGATGCAATCAAAATTTAATAAAACCAAATTCAATCAATCAACAAACCTGAAGCAAAATCAGTTCAATATGAAACAAAACAAAAGGTAACAAATAAAATATACTTATACAGTGAATGTTTTCTCCAACACAACTGGACACCATCTTCAACCACTAACACAACTAGAAAGCACTGACACAAACCAACCTCTGCACAAAAAAAGATCTCTATCTCCCCCCCCCCCTTTCTCAAACTCTATGTTTATTCAAACAACTTTATCTTCCAACACAGCTATACTTTGTGGCTTTGTTAACTGTTCACTGCAGCATCAAACACACAGTACAGCAAATTGATAGATAAAGATATCAAAGAAAACATAGTTTGACTTGATATACTGAATCATGTGATACAAGAGGAGATTATTTCAACAAATTCAATAACAGCAAGTTGAAATTCTTTTCAGTTTTGGTATTGCTGCAAGAGACGTTCAATACCGGGGGTCTTTCGTACAAATAGTTCCCCCACCTTCTGGAAGTTCTGTGCTTGTAACTTCCACTAATCTTTCACTCTCTTTGACTCTTGCCCTTTCCCTTTGCTTGCTGTCATCTATCTTTCTGCCTTATTGGCTCCATTCTCCTGCCTTTTTTTTCTAAAAAAAAATCATCCCAAGTTTCTCCTTTGAGCTCCTCCGAAATCGGAACGTGTCGGCTGTACGCAGCGGGGAGACCAGTGAAAACTGAAAAACCAGACACATAATACCTTACCCATTATGGCCATATGGCCTGGGAACGCAGAAGAAGTTGCAAGAGACAGTCAAAGTAGTAGTAATTAGGGCTAGAAGTGGGCCTCGCGACCCTTTTACGCCCTTTCTCGTTTGTGACTTTGATTTGTTTCAGGGTGGCCTGCTTTCAACAGCTAAACTATTAAGTTTAACAAACATATGCAATGGACTTTTTTTTCTTTTCTTTTTTTTATTAATCGAAAGTATTATGAAAATTTGACATCATTGTGTCTTTGTCCAGAACATTTTTGAATATATTTATGTTAGGTGCAGCCTTAATGTTAGTTGACAAATTGTTCCAGTATTGAACAACTCGGTACAGTACACTTACAGCATGACATGTATCTTAGCCACGGTTATCTCTTCCATAAGGAGCTACTGTACCATAGTCCAGTGGTACGATTGCTGTCACATGGTCCAAAAATATTGGGGGATGGGAGTTTGAACCTTATTTGATCCCCAATGTTGTGTCCTTGGGAAAGACACTTTACTCCCATTGTCCTCACTCCACCCAGGTGTAAATGGAAACCTGACTCTGGTTGGGGGAGGTAAAGACTGTGGAAGGAAAGGGTTGGGCTCCGCCTTCCAATGCTGAGCCCCAGACACGGTGAATAACCAATTCACTGCCCCTACGGCAATCAGACAGTGGACCTTTACCTTACCTTTACTTATCCATATCTCTTCTGATTTTAGGAAGCATACTTTCATTACACATACCATTATTCCTACACACCATTGCCAACAGATTGTTCCTTGTGTAAGATGTCCAGAACTGGAACTTTGCCCTCTTTCTCCACCTCACAGGTCAATTTAATGTTTGAGTCAATAGAGTTGATGTGGTCAGAAAACGTGAATCTCTTCCTTTCTCCTTGAAGTCGATGTGCCGTGCATGTGTAGATTGGCACACAGGTATCGAGTTCGCCTCGTGTCAAGTAAACCCGAGTTCGAACCTGGGTGCAGGGGATTTTCCGAAAGACTCCACATTAAGACCATAAGGCCTTATGGTCTTAACGTGGAGTCTTTCGGATGAGACGATAAACCGAGGTCCCATGTGCCCATGCACTTAGCACACGTTAAACCCAGTGGCAACGAAAAAGTTGTCATTTGGTCAACATTTACCCCCCTTCCTTTCCTTCCTCATCAGTCACACAAAAATCACATGCAAAAAAAAAGAAGAAATAAGGGTGGCACGCCTCTGGTGGGAGCAACCTGAATTTCACAGACGCCTCTGTGACAATAAAGTACCTGATATCTTCTTCTTTGACCGCTCAGACAGTTTCCTATCAATTATGAGCGCAGATGTGTCATGCTGCCGTTATGCGCCTAACTAAGAAAGAGTTAGGCCCAGCATGTCCGACTTCGGCTGGAGGAAATCTTTTTGAAAATGTTTCTTGAAAAAAGGCAGGAGAATGGACTGGTAAGGCAGAAAGATAGTAGATGACAGTAAGCAAAGGGAAAAGGCAGAGTCAAAGAGAGTGACAGAATGTGGCTGCCTACATGACATGATAATCAAAAACGGTCACACACGTAATGTTCTCATTCCTAGCTGATGTTTTTGTACCATAGTGCTCAAATGCTTTGGCTATTGGCATGACCCCTGGAGTCTTTGTAGCCAGGGTACTTCAACAACAAACAAAATCACCGACATGCCTGTCCTCACCCAGTTTCCACTTCACGGCCTCAACAGCATGCTCTACTGGAATGCAGGTAAGCAATGATGTGATAGCATATGATGCCAATTTTTCATCTTCGACCAGTCTTAGACGTTTGCTTATGTTCCAGGTCCTCGCGGTTGGGAATATGGTGGATTTTAGCTTTAAAATGTCAGCTTTGTCAAATGGCATAAAACATTGTTCATTAAACAGTACCGTACAAACTGGACTATAAGACGCACCTGTATATAAGCCGCATCCCCTAAGATTGCTTGTCACATATAAGCCGCACCAGTTTATAAGCCACAGAGAAAATTGTATGTGCACAAACCAACACAAATATAGAAATTCTCCTATCAGAACATGAGTATTTAATGTCCTCAGACACTTTAAACATGAGATTTGAATCTATTGATTACCAAAACCAGTTTTGAGTCTAAAGAAGCTCAAAATAGGCTGAAGAATGTGGCCAGAAACAGATTTAATCATACTGATAAATGTAGAATGGAACAAAATCCACAAAATCCACAGTCTATAAGCCGCATGGGCCAAAGTTGAGGGGAAAAGTAGCAGCTTATAGTCTGCATTTTATGGTAGTTATATAAAACGTTGAAATTAGGAGGAAACAAAGCATATCAAAACCACCACCACCACCACCCTAAAAAAAAATCTACAAAAACAATAGAGAGAAGGAGAGGGAACAACCCCCAGCTCTTGCAAACAATCTTCTATTCGCAATCCATTCAAGCTTAAGATTAAATAATACAATTGATGCATTTTCTGTGCAGGCTTTTTGTGTCTTGTTTCATGTCTCGCAACATCACCACCTGTGTGCAGGTTCCTGGCAACCACAATGTGTTTTACTGCAGTGTGCAGTGTCACTGGTGTTCACTCTATGTGTTTTACTGCAGTGTACAGTGTCACTGGTGTTCACTCTATGTGTGTTTTACTGCAGTGTACAGTGTCACTGGTGTTCACTCTACTGGTGTGTGTTTTACTGCAGTGTACAGTGTCACTGGTGTTTCATGTGTTTTACTGCAGTGTACAGTGTCACTAGTGTTCACTCTATGTGTTTTACTGCAGTGTACAGTGTCACTGGTGTTCACTCTATGTGTTTTACTGCAGTGTACAGTGTCACTGGTGTTCACTCTATGTGTTTTACTGCAGTGTACAGTGTCACTGGTGTTCACTGGTGTTCACTCTGTGTGTTTTACTGCAGTGTACAGTGTCACTAGTGTTCACTCTATGTGTTTTACTGCAGTGTACAGTGTCACTGGTGTTCACTCTATGTGTGTTTTACTGCAGTGTGCAGTGTCACCGGTGTTCACTCTATGTGTGTTTTACTGCAGTGTACAGTGTCACTGGTGTTCACTCTGTGTTTTACTGCAGTGTACAGTGTCACTGGTGTTCACTCTATGTGTTTTACTGCAGTGTACAGTGTCACTGGTGTTCACTCTATATGTGTTTTACTGCAGTGTACAGTGTCACTGGTGTTCACTCTGTGTGTTTTACTGCAGTGCAGTGTACAGTGTCACTGGTGTTCACTCTATGTGTTTTACTGCAGTGTACAGTGTCACTGGTGTTCACTCTATGTGTTTTACTGCAGTGTCACTGGTGTTCACTCTATGTGTTTTACTGCAGTGTACAGTGTCACTGGTGTTTTCTCTGTATGTGTCTCTTCATAGTTTCTGACCGACTGAAGGCAGCAGGACAGTGAGGACAGCTGTAAGGCCTTTCACCAGTGTGAGCCCGACGATGTTTCTTCAGATTACAGGACAGAGAAAAACCCTTCCCACAGTCTGAACACACATGAGGTTTTTGTCCAGTGTGGGTCAGACGATGTTCCGTTAATGTACCAGCCTGAATAAAACTCTTCCCACAGTCTGGGCATACATGGGGTGTTTCACCTGTGTGAATTTTCCTGTGCCTTGTTAAATTGCAACTGTTAGAGAAAGCTGCCCCACAGACATCACACAGATGGTCTCTGGCATCTTCATGAATTGACTTGATGTGCTGATGTAACTTACTTGACGTTCTAAACCCACTGTCACAGTGTGGACACTTGTAAGGTCTCTCCCCTGTGTGGACTCTCTTGTGACTTGTCAGTTGACCAGACAGAGTAAAACTCTTACCGCACTCATCACACACAAAAGGCTTAATGCCATTATGAAACAATTTATGCGTCTTCAGTTGGCTGGGTCCAGCGCAAGACCTTCCACAAGTATCACATACATGCTGTCTAATAACTTTCTTTTTTGATGTTTTTATGTTGCCATGGCTATCTACCTCCTTATCTATGTCTGTGTGGAGTCGCTTGTGTTTTCTCAGGACATCAACCCGAGTAAAACTCTTACTGCACACATCACACACAAATGCTTTAACACCAGTATGAATCGATGTGTGTCTCTTCAGGTCGCTAGGATTAGTGAAACACTTTCTGCAGACATCACACACATGCTGCTTTCTGCACTTCTTTCCATCTTTACCACCAGTATCATTATCAATAGTTTTCTTTTTCGTCATTTTCCCTTTACTATACCTATTTACCCCCTCACCGATGTTTGTGTAGCTGCAGTTACCAGCATCACATCTGTCAGGTGTGGAGGACCCAGGTAACACCATGTGCAGTTTCTCTCCATGAACTGACGCCAGGTGGAGTTCCAAACTGCTGACCAGCACAAAGGCAGCAGAACAATGCTGACACACACGACCTCTTTTCAGAGACAGCAGTGACCCAGAAGTGTTGTCAGACATGGGCTGTACTGTGCTGTAGACAGCTGAGGGCTGATCTGGTGAGTCTTCCTCCATGGACCATGCTGGTTCCTGCTTCTGTGAAAACAGAAATGCACAATCGAAAGGACAATATTCCTTTTAGTCATCATCTTTCTGGATTATCAATATTTTTGTAAATAAATATGCTTGATGCTCAGCCTTTTGAATACTATCATTTTATATATATATATACAGCTTTTTTTAGAAGTAGGGGGCTAAAAATGTCACACACAAAATTCCCTGACTATAAACAAATCTCATCTATGTGATTGCTTGCCACAAACAAGTAGAAAGCATGATTTGCAATGTTGCAAACTTATGCATAAACAAAATGCAAAGATTTGCTACAAATTCTTGTTTTAACACTCTTAACCCCGATTAAAATGACTCTACTCCCTGCAACCACTAAATTAATGTTGGTAAACTGAACCCGAATAGGGCATTTGCCACGTGAGGACGACCTTGAAATTCACTGAGTTGAATTAGAAAGGTCAGCATAACTCGAGCAGAACAAGCGTGGGCAAATTAGTAGTCTGGTATAGAGAACGAACACTCATGGCAAATGCCCTATTTGGGGTACTGTTTTGTTTTTAATATTAAAAAATAACTACTTGATGGATTGACTTCACATTTTCAGCATGCAGCATGTTTAACTGGCAATGGTTTTTTTGTTGATATGTAATATTTTTGATGTTTTAATATTTTTTATATTGCGATTTTTACGACTCCAGGGATGATCCCAACAGCTGAAACAATTGATCACTATGGCATAAATGCATCAGCTAGAGATAAGAACATTATGAGTGTGCCCGTTTTTATTTTATTACCCCGCCACGTGGGCAGCCACACTCCATCTTCAGGGGAGTCAGTCATGTCTGACCATGACTCCCAGACAGCAGAGGAGGCAGCTGTTATTCTGGAGAGCTGGGATGATTCTTTTGTTGTTGAAAAGCCTTCCCCAGGGCATATCCCCACTCTTTCACCCAACGGACTTCAGGACAGCTGTCACTGGTGAAGTTCCCCCAAAGCCAACTAATCCCCTTGGCTGCAGCACAAAGAGTCAGTGCCCTTGCCTCCTAGTTTGACGGTCATAGTCATTGACCAAAGTCTAAACTGTACCCACTATCAGGATTTCCCCTTGACTGATATTAGGATTATAGTCAGTGCCCATGCCTCCTAGTTTGACGGTCATAGTCATTGACCAAAGACTACACTGTACCCACTATCAGGATTTCCCCTTGACTGATATTAGGATTATAGTCAGTGCCCATGCCTCCTAGTTTGACGGTCATAGTCATTCACCAAAGACTACACTGTACCCACTATCAGGATTTCACCATGACTGCTATTAGGATTATAGTCAGTGCCCATGCCTCCTAGTTTGACGGTCATAGTCATTGACCAAAGACTACACTGTACCCACTATCAGGATTTCCCCTTGACTGCTGTTAGGATTATAGTCAGTGCCCATGCCTCCTAGTTTGACGGTCATAGTCATTGACCAAAGACTACACTGTACCCATTATCAAGATTTCCCCTTGACTGCTATTAGGATTACAGCCAGCAAACAATTTGACTTGGCTACATCATACAAAAAGCACATAACAGTGACTGTAAAAAAAAAGGAGACGATGATAGTACTCACATTGTGTTCAGTCCTGTCCCTGGGAAAACCTGCAACACACAGTGATCAACTGTTTACTCTGGACATCAAAACATATTTAAACCCTCTTCTTACATAATAAAGTTAACATTGAAAGCGCTATTTTCTTTTCTTTTTAATATACCAGGGCCTGTATTCACGTTGAGATAGCATGAGACTTAGCATCATGCTAACTTAGAAGCTCTTCCAAAAGTCCTATTAAATCCTATAGGACATTGGAAGAGCTTCTAAGTTAGCATCATGCTAAGTCTCATGCTATCTCAAATTGAATACAGGCCCTGGACCTGTATTCACATTGAGATAGCATGAGACTTAGCATGATGCTAACTTAGAAGCTCTTCCAACAGTCCTATTAAATCCTATAGGACATTGGAAGAGCTTCTAAGTTAGCACCATGCTAAGTCTCATGCTATCTCAACGTGAATACAGGCCCTGGTGTTTTATTCATCTTGTACTAAAAAGGAAAAATGCCAGAAAAATGTTCCCTCTATTTACAGTTTAAATTTTTTTTTTATATTTTACAATTTTTTTAATTTTATATATATTTTGTGTGTGGTAAAGTTAAACTACTTTTAACACTATAAAATATGTCAGACAAAGTGACATGAATGATGTTTCATAAATTAGTGAGCTTACTCCTCTATCTATCTGTTTTTACATTTTGTAAGATGTCATACAGTGCTCACACACTGTGTAAGCGCACGTACACATATACGCGTTAAGTTCTGCAAGGAAACCCAAAACATAAGTAAAAGAAAAAATGAAAAAAATAAGCACTTTCTTTTACTTATTTACAGATAATCACATGGGGTTGCCACGTCTAATGTATATTGCATAGCTGCCAACCTTGGAGAAATGAAATTCCTGACAAAAAGTATGGGGATTCGGGGGCCTTCAGCGGCCCCCGGTACGATCCAGGAGCAACGCCCATGGTGGGGCAACGTCCCTGAAGTTGAAGGTTTTCTATGAACTGAAGCTGCAAATATTGACTCTTCGTTTTTTGGTTTTTTGAAACTACACTTTGATAGATAAAGGTATCAAATTTGAATCAATATCTTTTATATAAAAAAAAGTCTATGAAAAATCCTACTTTTAAAGTTCAACTGGCTGCATGTTCAACTAAAAATTAAGAAAATGCATTAAAGAAAATCCTTCAGTGCCCCTCTTCCTTGGAAATGTCAAAATCAGGAAAATCAGATAGTTTTCTGGATTTTCCTGATAGGCTTTAGATATCTGGACATTCCTGATCAATTCCTGATAGTTCTTCTTCTTCTTCTACCGTTGAGTATCCACAATCATCAGTTTGATTTTATGATACTTGACACGAACCAGAAAGGTGTGTACAATGAAAATAAAGTAAACCCACTCTAGCTAACACCCCAACAACACAGACACAATGATTTCAAGTAGGCGCAAAAGCGACAAAGCAATTTATTTAAAATCAAATCAATAATATTTCTTTCACACAATTAAACCGCCAAATAAACAAACCCTAGGCGATTTAACACAATAAATAAACAATGTCCCGTTACAAATGTTACACACAAATAATAATGTCTCAATAATAATAATACAACCTCCACCTAATAACCCATTAAAAAAAAAAAAGTTGAAACAAAAGAAACTAAGGGAAATAACAGCTGAAGGCTTACTAAATTATTTCTTTAAAAAAAAAATGACTTCCCTCCCTTTAACTTATTATATCAATATCAAAAACAGAATAGATGGCACAGGAATAGCTCAAGGCCAGACCACATACAATGGTGCCAATCAAATCACCAAACTAATGCAGTGACCCACCTACCCAACTAAACCCCTGTCAACTATTATTACAATTAAATATATTTAGAAAGAACAGATGGTTGAAGCATAGTTAAAGACCAGATCACACACAAAGTTGTTAAACAATAATGATCTGTCTTTCCAACTAAAACTCCCACCAACTATTATAATTACAACTAAATATATTTAGGAAAGAACAGATGGTTTGAGTATAATTCAAGACCAGATCACACACAAAGTTGTTAAACAATAATGATCTGTCTTTCCAACTAAAACTCCCACCAACTATTATAATTACAACTAAATATATTTAGGAAAGAACAGATGGTTTGAGTATAATTCAAGACCAGATCACACACAAAGTTGTTAAACAATAATGATCTGTCTTTCCAACTAAAACTCCCACCAACTATTATAATTACAACTAAATATATTTAGGAAAGAACAGATGGTTTGAGTATAATTCAAGACCAGATCACACACAAAGTTGTTAAACAATAATGATCTGTCTTTCCAACTAAAACTCCCACCAACTATTATAATTACAACTAAATATATTTAGGAAAGAACAGATGGTTTGAGTATAATTCAAGACCAGATCACACACAAAGGTATTAAACAATAATGATCTGTCTTTCCAACTAAAACTCCCACCAACTATTATAATTACAACTAAATATATTTAGGAAAGAACAGATGGTTTGAGTATAATTCAAGACCAGATCACACACAAAGGTATTAAACAATAATGATCTGTCTTTCCAACTAAAACTCCCACCAACTATTATAATTTACAATTAAATCCTAACTGAAAATTCTCCCTTCATCCAAAGTGAATAAACCTAATATAACTAAATAAAGATGAGTGCTTAACACTAGTAATTATTCATCCACCCCACAAGAGTGAACAAGTACCAAACGCCCAAAACATATCACTAAAAGTACACCCAAATGTATGCACTAATAACCAACGCTGCAAATGGCTAATCTCAACTTCACCATCAAAGCAACAACCTCACTGGTAAACAACCACAACAAAATGAGGCTTGTTCAAGCAAATGTCAAATCCAATTAGTTACAGTCCTTGCAGTGAAAAGACTACTTTGCCTCTCACTGTTCAAGGGCAATAACCCACTAAGAAAATACCCCCATCCCAATTAAACTGTTAATAAAGTGTAGGGAAATCACCCCACATCCACTAATACTGTGTCTCTTCACACCAAGTCAAATGTAGGGAAATACCCCACACTTTTACTAAATCCCTCACACCAAGTTACCGCTGTGGCGACAACTTAAAGTGAGTCTAATTTAATGTCTGGCACAACCGCACTATGCCTTATAATATGATGAAATTGAACAAGAAGTTCAGCGCGCCAACAACCTCTTTCCACTCCTCGCAGAAGGGGGCGGGCACCACCGTCTCAGTTTGAAAGTCTCCCTTTCCTAAATGGCGTCTCTCCACTTCAGCCTCGCGGCCCTTTAACCGTTAAACGGCTAACGTCCCGCAACTGAGAGCCTGTTTAAAACAAATATAAAACTATTTTAACCCAATGCCCCTATTAAACTAATCTTCGAAATTCCCCCTTTTTATTTCCGCATAGCCGGACACCACTGTATCATTTAAATCAACACATTCCAATTACTGTTCACTTAACTACACGTAAATGCACTAACGCACAGATGTGACCTAAAAAATAGCTAGCCTGACAAACTTCTAGCTTGTCATTTCCCAATCACGGAAACACGTAGTCTGTCTCCAAATGACATGAACCCACAATTCTCGTGCAGCACAAGTTATGTGCTCACAACCCAAATCCTACCTCTGCCCTCCGGTAACACATAACGGAGCAAAACCAATTGCATTAAAACAACACCAGCTAAAATTTACCATTTAAAATCTCTAGGCCTATCTCTTTCTGGTTACACATTGATACTTCATTCTATTATTTAAACCTGTGCCGACAATGACTCAGCAGCTCTGGTTACTCCAAACAGGTTTGTTTTAGGTGTGTAGCCCGGTGTGTACCAACCTCTGGCCTAACTTGGAACAGTTACTACAATACCCAATATTACGCCCGTGTTAATGCGTGTAAGGGGAAGACTGAATTCATGGTTGGACTTGGCTCATGAATTAGTAACGAACAACACAACATGAAATCTTTACTTGGCCTACAACATGAATTAGTAACGAACAACACAACATGAAATCTTTACTTGGCCCCACACTAGGACATATGGAAGCCTACAATGACGACTCGGCTACTGTCTTTTTAATCGAGTCGACTTATTCCACCCCACAAAATCTGTCCCCTGCCTACTGTGGCGTTGTTGTGGTGTCATGTTTTTACACATTCATTCATTTAATTTATAAATATTTAAAAATAATATGTTTACACATTCACACCTTAAATTTAACTATGCACATATCACAGCGTCAACCTGAAAATTCGGTTTGGCAAACCGACTACATTTACACAACATTTTCTCCCCTAAACTGACAATTTCCCTAGACACAACTAGTAAGTTTTTTAACCAACCTTTGTCCCTAGGAAATGACTCCTGTCATTGTTTTTTGTTTCTTCTATGCCTACTCTGACACACCTTATTCCTATCACACCCTATCACCAAGAAAAAACTCACTACTGCCTCTGCTCTTCCCGTGACAATTAAACTTAACCCAAAATCCTAACCGAGTGCCGAAATTATCTAACAAGACGCACCTAGCCGTCTGTGGACAAATGGCGCATGTCACAGCTTCCTGGAAAATGGTCTACCAGACAGCTAGGCCTCCGTTTAGGAACACAGCAAAAGGATCCCCCTCAGCTCAACACGACTCGTCTCATCTACTGGCCCACAGTTCAAGCAGACAGCATGGCTTCTCTCTTCTTGACGACGGTTATCAATACGACGTTTCACCCCACAAATATCGAGTTTGGGGTGAACGCTACAGCTTCTTCTTGACCGGTTAGCGGAATAGAAAAATCTTGTCTCGCACAGAGAGCTAAAGAATCGAAGTTTCCCTCTGTGCAACGAACAGTAATAATAAGCAGACGACAATTTTTTCGACCAGCTAAACCTTAAATAAGGCTCTTGCAGTTCAGAGGATTAATTCTGATTGGAGCTACCCTAGACCAATGAAACTAAGTTTGAAATGGCGTGATGTTTAGGACAAAATCCACAATTCAAGAAACTGCCAAAACGCCTAGTCTAAAACAAGAAGAAACAGATTTCGTATAGGAAACTTGAAACTGAGAAAGAGAAAGGATTAACACAGTAGCGGGAAAAGCTTGATAGACAAAACCTAATATCCACTTCATGACAGGAAAAGAACTAGCCTAGAAAGTGAATAAGAAAAAAGTTAGATAGTATTCACACATCATAAAGTGACCTGTGACAATACTATATGCGGTTGAGGTCCGAAGTCGGGCATAAAAAAGAAACAAACAAAATAAAACAAAAACCTACTCTACGAAGATGACCCAGCCAGTCAGGTCTTGCTGATCGAGCCCCTGAGTCGGCAGGAACACCTAAACTAGGGGGGTGGTGGGGGTGGGGGAATTTGTATCTTGATGGGGGACTAGAACGTGCCGGCTGAAGAAGCAGACACAGCCTCCTCAGGTAACGAGTTCCAGTCTTTGATGGTGCACGGGAAAAAAGAACTTCTGTATTCAGTCCGGCACTGGATGGTGGATAGTTGCCGGCTGTGTCCTCTTCTGACTTCAGTCTGGTGTTGTCGACTTTGACGATGCCGTTCAAGGATCTTATAAAGCATTGTAAGCCTGGTAGACTTTCTGCGGCAGTTGGCAGCTATGTTAATACGCAGTCTCACTCATTACACCATGATGTCTGTTGAAGACAGTCAAAGTGCCACTGACCTGAACTCTGGTGCTCTGTGGTCCACTGAAGTTCTGAGTCATCATCGGAATCGTCCAACTCTGTCTTGATGTTCACCTCTGACATCTCTACTTCATCAGGGGACGCCATTGAGTCACAGTGTCTGAAATCACGCAACACACAGGGAATTGAGCCGATTGTTTTTGTCATCAGTTTGAGCTATGATATTCTTTGAATTCAAATGATTTTATTTCCTGTGTGAAAACTCCAGGGCGTACCAATTCAATGCCAAAGTCTGAAAGAAAGACCCCCCCCCCCCCTTCCCAACAGTTAAAGCACAAGAGTTATCAAAATGCTCTTGCCAAAAACTGAAAAAAAAATGAGAAGCATCTATAAAGTGCACCCTCCCCCCGCCTCTCCCCCCATCCTTCCCTTACCCCCTCCCCACCCCTTCAAAAAAGGTAGGGCTTAACAGTAACCATTGCCCGACTGCCCGGGGCAAGTGCACAGCCATGTCAGGCAGGCCAAGCTTCTGTTAAATGTGCCCGACCGGGCAAGTGGAATTTTGGACAACCAACACTTATTTTCTCCATAAACGAACGCTCATTGCCTGTATTATTCAGCGCAGCTTCTCATGTCCGTATTTTTTTTAATGTAACTTGCGACAGAAAGCTCACAGAGCAGACGACAGTTTCTGAAGCTCATCGCAATGTTTACTCGCCAATGACGCAGTTTCATGCAAGACGTCTTCCCATTGGTTCCTAATTTGGGCAGGAAAGCCAATGGAAATTCATATTGCAAAGTACTTGGCCGACGCGTGTTTGCACACCATGTGGATGATTCGAGATTGATCTGCCCAAAAACATCGTCATGGCTCAGCAAACCTTGCTTTCCTTTCCTTTCTTGGAATACAACCGGCACAATCAAAATCCGCAAGTTCTGCCAATAACGAAAGTGAGATTGAGAAAGCGAAACGACGCAAACAACAGAAGGCTGACTACGAACAGGAACAAGAACGGCGTTTTCATGGAGGGGGGGCAGGGGATGGACAGAAGGCAAGACAAGGACTCAGAAAGAGAAGAGTTTGTGACATTTTCATGCATGTTTGAATCAAAGTTTTGGACAAAGAGAAGCCAATGACTCGGGTAAGATATGTTATTATGTGTGTGTGTGACTAGCAATACACCTAAATTTCGGGAAATTCCAAAAGCTGTTTGGGCAAGTGAATTTTTCTTTAACTTGCCCAATTGGGCAAGTGGAAAAAAAAAGTTACTGTTTCGGAGTGGAAACAGGCAGATGTAACAGCTATTTTCAAGAAAAGTTCTAGATTTGAGCCCGGAAATTACAGGCCAGTTAGTTTAACTTCTGTTGTGTGTAAAGTCTTTGAGTCTGTTGTGAGAGATGTAATTGTTAACCATATGAATAGTAATAACTTATATGTAACTTGCCAGCATGGATTTAGACATAAAAGGTCATGTATGACACAGCTCATGGAGGTCATGGAAGAACTAACTGCCATATTAGATGATGGTGAACCTGTAGACATAATATATTTAGATTTCAAGAAAGCCTTAGATAGTGTGCCTCACGAAAGACTCCTAGTGAAATTAAAATCTTATGGCATAGTTGGGAACATATATGATTGGATTAAAGATTTTTTTACCAACAGAAAACAAAGAGTCAGAGTCGGGGATAAAAAATTCATCTGAGGCTAAGGTACTTAGTGGGATCCCCCAGGGGAGCATCCTAGGACCTACATGGTTCACCATTTTTATCAATGATTTACCTGAATGTGTCGAATCATCCTGCAAATTTTTTGCTGATGATACTAAAGTTTTTAAGAGGTCTTGTGGTAGTAATTCATTACAGAAGGATCTAGATAAATTTATTACAAGTTTGGACGGAAAGGTGGAACCTGTATTTTAACACGGGCAAGTGTAAAGTTATGCATATTGGTAAATCTAATCCTAATGTTGAATATACTATGCTAAAGGACAAGCTACGCTCACTAACAACATGTGATCATGAAAAAGATCTTGGGGTGACTTTTGATAAAGATTTATCTTTTAATACACATATTCAGAATTACGTTAGTAAAGCCTGCCAAATGATAGGATTGATCAAAAGGACATTTTTTAAATATTGACCGTGATATTTTTATTAAATTATATAAATCATTAGTAAGACCATATCTAGAATATGGTAACATCATATGGTCTCCAATGTTCAAATACCAATCTAAAGCCATTGAAAAAGTTCAGTGCAGAGCCACTAAACTTGTTAAAGAGTGCAAAAATATGAGTTATGAAAATAGACTGGTTTATCTAAATTTGCACTCTTTGAAAGGCAGGAGAATAAGAGGAGATCTTATTGAAGCGCATAAGATATTTAATGGTCATGCAAATTTATCTTGGGGAAAATTCTTTAGTGAACCACAACACAGTGTGACTAGAAAGCCCTACGGCAAGGTCTTTATTAAACGTTTCAACACTAACATAAGAAAAAAATGCTTCAGCAATAGAGTTGCATGAATTAACTAACGAATTAAAATGTGCACCTAATACTAACTTGTTCAAAAATCGTCTCGACAAATCTCCAAATTATTTTAATTTATTTAGAAGCTTTGATGAGTAGCTAATTTAAGGAAAATTTGACCACAATAAACCTTGACCAGTACTTGTATGTAATACTGATTGTAAAAAGACGGGACTCTCTAAAAAGCTTGACGGCTTATTTTGTCCCTATAGCATAGCATAGCATAGCATAGCATAGCATAGCATAAATGGCACTATAGGCTATTTTGTTTAGCCTTTTGCCCTCTAAATATGTTTTTGATTTTTGTTTGGTTTGGCTTCATTCACTGATGACTACTAAGGCATCTGTGTTTTATTCCTTTAAATCTGTATATTAACTGAATACATTTTGTTTTGTCCCTGTCTACTACTACTACTACTACTACTACTACTACTACTACTACTACTACTACTAATACTACTACTACTACATTAAGCCCTGAAAAGTAAAACCTATTTTACACATTCTCTCACCTCAAGGTCAGAGAGAAATCCTGCTTCTTGCCTGGCCTCTGATCCCCAGATGATACAGAACCAGCTTGAACTGCAGTAGTGTCCTCAGTCCATGTCACAGTTTTCACTGGCTGAGATGGAGAAGTAGCTTCAGCAGCACGACACATAGCGATGCAGGTCTCCAGATTCAGATCAGCTTCTTGCAACAGTCGCTTTCTGGTAGAGCTGTCTTTGATGCCTAAGACAATTCTGTCTCTCAACAGACTGTCTTTCAAGCAATCACATAAATTACAGGTTGAAGCAAGAGTGCATAGAGCAGAAATGTAGTCATCCACAGTCTCGCGAGCCTTCTGCTTTCGAGTGTTGAACACATATCTTTCATAAGTTTCGTTGGTATTTCCAAGGAAAAGATTGTCCATGATGATATTGTCCACAGAGTGATCTGCTGCTTGCTACATTGCACTGGACATGGTGATAGAAAATCCTTTGGGCCAGACTCCAGAGAATGACACTGAGAGTGTGAGACAAGGAAGTTGAACAGAAACAACAAAGACCTGTTGCTGTTCACAAGCAATTCAGGCAGGTTTTTCAGGGTCCGTCGAAACACCCCAAAAACAGGTTTTTTTGGTCTTTTTACCCCCAAAACCTCTGTTGGTACCCAAAAAAACAAGGAAACTTGAGAAAACCAATATAATCAGGACATTTTTATGTTGTCTGTCTTTTCCTGCTCCCATCTTACTATCCCTAACCCTATCCCTAACTTTCTGAGTTTTATGCGACTCTCGGTTTTTTGGGTACCAACAGAGGTTTTTTGGGTACCAATCAGGTTTTTTTTTTCAATTTTTGGGTACCAACAGTTTTTTTGGGGGGTTTTCGGGTTTTTCACTTTTGCAAACTATCTATGAAAAACTGAAACAGACTGCAACGTCACTGGAACATACAACAAACAAACACCTACACGACAAGTGCAAAGTGACGTTCTTTTATTCACAAGAGACAAAACAAAACTACTGGATATTTCGGCGAATGCGCCTTTATCAACACAGACAAACAATTAAACAGCAAACATCAAATATAGCAAAAAGCAGGCAACAGAAGGAGCAAAAAACCATCAAGATCAAAATAAAAACAATACTTACCCTCTACAGTCCAATGCGTAAATGATACAACAAAGTTGAAACCAAAGAGCAAGGCTGTGAACACAAATCAAGGGGGGGGGGAATTGAAGTGAGAGAGGTTGGGGACAGTGAGTACGCAATCATAGATGGTAGAAGTTGGAAACAAGGGTCAGTTGTGTTTAAGGGGTGGGGAGGGGGAGGTTTGGTGAAGAGAACAAATCTCGTGCTAAAGTGAACACATGTAGCAAAAGCTGACATTACATTTCAATTGAAAAAGACAGAGAGAGAAGGGGGGTGGGTGGGTGGAAATAGAAATAGAGGGGGGGTTCGCCGCCTAGCGCATCAAACCCAAGTCTGACCCCAAAGTGGGTTGCCCCACCCTGGCACCGATGGGTGAGGGGGAAAACGGAAGTTCTCCGAGAAAAAACCCCCTAGTCAGACACACTTGTCTAAGACATGAAAAATGTAAACAAATTTAAAGGATTAAGGGGGAGATAAAAAACCTCTCTGGGAGAAAAAAACACCTGCGCATGTGGTCAAAGACAAGTGCAACAAACCCCTCTCACATGCACACACAAACACACTCTCTCTCCCTCTCTCACACACAACCACACACTGGGACTAGAGGAATGCAAAATAAGCAATGGTATACATTGGGGTGTTTGGAAGGGAGGGGTGGGGAGGAGGTTATGGGAAGGAGGGGGTGGGTGGGTATTGGGTGGTAGATATGGATAGGAATCAAATTGATCATTAGTGATTACAATCAAGTTTGTAAATTAATTGTGAATGCAGGGGTCCACGCCGGGGGAGGGGGCTTCGGGCAGTGTGGGGAACCTTCTTCGCTTAGCTGTGGCTATTGAACCCTACCACACTGCCCAGTATACAGGGGTCATTCCTTCGCTTAGCTGTGGCTATCAGACCCCTGTCCCCCCATCCCAGACGGGACACACAGGGAAGTGGGGGAAATGAAAACTAGACATTCCATTACAAGCAAGTTTGTAAAATAATTAGGAATACAGAGGTCCACACCGGGGGAGGGGGCTTCGGGCAGTGGGGGGAACCTTCTTCGCTTAGCTGTGGCTATTGAACCCTACCACACTGCCCAGTATACAAGGGTGACTCCTTCACTTAGCTGTGGCTATTGGACCCCTATCCCCCCAACCCAGGCAGGGAAGTGGGAGGGGGGGAGGGGGTAGGTGGTGGCAAAAAGGAGGGGGAGGGTTGGGGGCGGGGAAGAGCTTTGGGAAGGGGTGAAGGAGGGGGGTAGATGGGTTCAAGAACATGTTACGGCAAAATGAAAATTACACAGCTTTTGCTACATGTGTTCACTTTAGCACGAGATTTGTTCTCTTCACCAAACCTCCCCCTCCCCACCCCTTAAACACAACTGACCCTTGTTTCCAACTTCTACCATCTATGATTGCGTACTCACTGTCCCCAACCTCTCTCACTTCAATTCCCCCCCCCCCCCCCCCCCTTGATTTGTGTTCACAGCCTTGCTCTTTGGTTTCAACTTTGTTGTATCATTTATGCGTTGGACTGTAGAGGGGAAGTATTGTTTTTATTTTGATCTTGATGGTTTTTTGCTCCTTCTGTTGCCTGCTTTTTGCTATATTTGATGTTTGCTGTTTAATTGTTTGTCTGTGTTGATAAAGGCGCATTCGCCGAAATATCCAGTAGTTTTGTTTTGTCTCTTGTGAATAAAATAACGTCACTTTGCATTTGTCGTGTAGGTGTTTGTTGTGCAAACTATCTATGAATATACAGGGGGGAAATCAATCTGGCGCGGATCCTCTTCTTACCCTTTGTATTGTAGATTGACAATGTTTTTTCCTAAATATAAAGATATTATAATAATTTACAGGCCTAGCGAACGACGATCGATGAAAACAATCGGTGCATTCAGTGATTCGACCTCTGGCACAACAGGAAGTTACGTCAGTTCATCCAAAGGGAGTTCACTTTGTAGTCCTATTCGCTCTGGCTCAAGCGAGAGAGAAAAATCGGGGTTTTACGCCTTCTGAACCAAATGGCCATATGAGGCATTTGAAATAAAAATTCTGGCTCAAGCCTAAAGCCTCGCGGCTTATAAACGTCCCTTCATTGATCACTGTTTTGTTTGCTTAAAGCATGCCTTTAAAATTATGATTGTAATTTAATCATCGTATTCGAAAAATAGTGGCTAAAATTTCCATCTTTGTCAAGGAGATTTTTGAAGGCGTTTTTAGTGTTGGTGCTCTTGGAAGTTCAGTTTAACGTCGCGTATCGGCTTTCGCCATGTACGACGGGCTGAACAAACCAACCACGGTGTAAACAAAAATTTATGTTCCTGAATCACTGTCTTAGCCAAAAGGCCGAGAAGCGATCAGTATCGATTGAACATTTGTTTAAATGGTGCTCTTTTTAGTAGTAGTAGTTATAGGGACGAATGCCAGTCAACGCGGCCTTTTGCCAGGTCGGCCTCATGCCAACTCGGCCCCGGGTACAGGTCAACTCGGCCTCAAGCCCTGGTCACTTCGTCCTCGGGTTCACTCGGGTTTATTAACATTAAAATACAGTAATCTTTCTACAGTGGGACCTACCACTTAAGACTTAAGATCTACTTCCCCTAGACATTACCACACACTTGTAACGATCCACAACACTTCTGACCCTGATCTTTGTGCATCAACAGGGAAAAAACCGGTGCACATCCAACCTCACCCCAACACACTTTGTCAAGTTTGTGTGACTTGTGAAGCCACCTCCACCTTTAGATGTGAAGAAGGGTGGAGATGGATGGAAATTGTTTAAGCAGATGTGGAGCAATTACTGCATCGATACAAGACTGAGTGATGAAGAAGAGGCGTGCAAAATGCAGGACTAAACTCACAATGTCTTGAAAAACATAATTATTCATCATAGTTAATAACTTGTGGTAAACGCGGTTAATTTTTAAAATAGTTCTTTTCATTTTTCACAAAACTACCAAAATCGAGATATGAGGGTTTCTGAATTTCACCGACGATATGCCAGTCACCTCCGCATCATCCTGCAGTTCTGTGAACTCTACTCTCTGTGGCCTGGCCCTGTTGAAGAGTCAATGCTGGTCTGTTTTGCTGCCTATCTTGGACACTCTCGCTCCCCTTCCACAGTCCGCCAATATCTGAACACTGTCCGCTGGCTCCATGTAGAGTGCTCGCTCCCCAACCCTCTCTCGCCCAACCACCATCTGGCCTCTGTCCTGGCTGGTATGAAGCATCTGAGAGGCTCCTCTCCCTGTTTTAAGCTGCTCTTCACCCCTTCCCACCTCATCCTGCGGTACCTCCTCCGCCTCACCCACAGTAGCTTTTCTCAGCTCCTTTCAGTTCATGCATTTTGGTAACACTCATCACCAGCATAGTTTTACCCATTAGGCTTACATTGTTTTATGGTGGTATACCACTTGTAAGGTCTTTTCCTATCCCTAACCACAATCAATAATAAGAATATTTGCCGCTGTTAAAAGAAATAACTTGAAACAAATAGCTCTCTGTGAAAACTGAAAGGAGCTAGAATGAGGGGAATTAGTGTACTGTGCACCCTGCCAACTGATGCTCTCTTCTTTGCAGTTCTCTGTGCCTGTTTTTTCCGGTCTTCTCCGCATCAGCAATGTCCTGGGTGGCAACCCTATCACTGAACACAATGTAATCACCCTTTCTGACCTGCAGCTCTGCCCTGGGGGTGCGACCCGACTCCAGCAAAACCATCCAGTTCCGAGAGCGTATGCACACAGCGGTTCTCCCTCTCTACCCAGATCACCCTCTTTGCCCTGTATCAGCCCTAAAAAACTTCCTTGCCGCCGCTGGCCCCAAACTCCCTTCTTCCCCTCTCTTTGCCCTCGCCGCCGCACCTCCCCTCACCGCCCATGCATTCCGCTCCCGCCTGGGCACGCTACTGTCTCATCTCCAGTTATCTCCTTCCAGCTACTCCTCAACACGGGTGTTCCCCTCCATTTCATCAAGGTGCTCGGAGACTGGCGCTCCGACTGTGTGCTAAAGTACATCCAGCCCTCACCTGAGGACCGCCTGTGTTTCCTTCACCTCTCTCCGCTCTGCTACCCGGTAGGCGCCTCTTTTCTTTTTTTCTTTTTTCTCCCCCCCCCCCCCCTCCCCGCACTCTCTTTCACTCACTTCTCCTCTTACCTCCTTCCACTCACCTCTCTCTTCTTTGGATGGACATTCTGCTTATTGTCTTTATTACCTCTGTAACTCTATTATTTACAATAACTTGATCCTTTCATGTTTGCTCTATGAACATTACAAGACTGTGCCAATTTCATGTGACAATTTTGCGAACATTCAGTCATAAAATTGACATTTTATTGCTGTGTTCTCTTTCAAGAAGAGTATTCCTATTACAGTTTTAGTGTGCTCTAGTCTTTATGCTACCGCTGTGTGGGGGTTTTACTTTACAAGTATGGAAGATAGGCTGGATGGGAATCTGTCTACGTCGCTTGAATGTGGCTTGAAAAGATCTGCTCTTTTCGGGAAGGTCACATATGGCTACACGCAAAGAAGAAAAAAATAGTGTTTGGGGTTTACATTAATAAAATCAGTACTTAATTATCAAAATCTCTTAGAAAACACACAAAAACACACAGATTTTTTTTTCTTTTTCAAAATGTTGATTTTGATGGCCATTTTTGTTTAGCAAAAACGTACAAATATTTCAAAATTATGCTGAAACCACACCACATATCCTAGACACTTTCTGTTTGTTTTTTTAGTTTAAAATTGCTTTCTGTAAATGATGACGCATGGGTTTTGAATTATTCCTGACAAAAATAAATTCTGGGGTATTTCATATGAAACGCTTTTATTTTTTGGAAAAAAATCATATTAGTACAAAAATTTGTTTACAGAACAAATACTTAGTTTACCTGAACAGTCATGCGTCATCATAATCAGTAGTGTTTGCTGAATAAGCATGTCAAATTTTATGTTCCTAGCTTTGTTCATTCATGAGATATTTGTCTTATAAAAATTAAAGTAAGCCAAAATATGCCATTTTGAGACAATCAAACCAAAAGATTAACAACATGAATAAATGTTCAACCGATCTTTCGTCTACACAGAACATGTGATCAAACATAAGCACAGACTGTATGACAGCCCTTCCCCATGGAGATACCAGGGGGTCTTTCGTAAAAATAGTTCCTTCACCTTCTGGAAGTTCTGTGCTTGTAACTTCCTCTAATATGCCACTCACTTTGACTCTGTCTTTTCCATTTACTTTCTGTCATCTACTATCTTTCTGACCTACTGGCCCATTCTCCAGCCTTTTTTCCAAACAAATCTTCCAAATATTTGTTCCTTTGAGCTCCTTCAGAATCGGAATGTGCCGGCTGTACGCAGCGGCGAGACCAATGAATACTGAAAACCGGACAAACATACATACAAATACCCATTATGACCTGGGAATGCAGAAGAAGGAAGAAGAAGAAAAAGTGTCACAGCATTCCTGGGCCATATGTCTGTCCTTCCTTCTTCTCCTGCATTCTGGTGATGGTTTTTTTCTCTCCATTTTTCTGTTGTTTGCGAGCACGTTTTGTTGCTGGTGCACAGTCCTCATCAGCCTGGGAACACCTCCTGAAGTCCTGTGTTGCCTGGTACTTCTGAAGATCAGTGGGTGGAATTGCACCAAGCTTCTTCATGACTTGTGTCAGATGAGAGCAGCCCTGAGTGAAGTGGGATACAGCAGAAGCCACTGCAGCGTTGATCCGGCCGGCACCGACATGGACAGTTTTGGGGCATTTTGACCACATCTGACCATTTACACACTCATTTGCATTCTGCATGCGTCCATGCTCGATTCTGTTCAGCAGGGAGATTTCAGACATTCTTTCATAGATTGGCTTGATGGCTCTGGCCACATCTTCTGAAAGTGGTGTGCCTACATTATCTTCGTGGGATGGTGGCTGCTGACCGCAGGCAATGGCCTTGTTGTAGAAGCACCATGAGTTGGGGCCCTGAGGACAATAATCGATGGCTTAGAGTCAAACCGGACTATCTTTAGATTGTCCATTGACTTATTATTGATGTTATTGCAAAAACTAAGAACTTGTATTAAAAAAGACTGCAATTAATGTAAAATGGGGATTATGCTTTTTATATTTCTGCAGTCTCTTTTTGAAACAAGTTATTAGTTTTCACAATATGTTCAATAATACGTCAATGGACTATCTAAAGATAGTCCGTTTTGACTCCAAGCCATCGAATTGTGGTGCTGCGGGTTGTCGTCTGTTGAAGTGCAATGCAGAAATGAAGCCAGAATGGCCTCCCTCATTTTGGCTGGGTCTCCGAGGTTCTTCATGATTGCATTTCGATAGTATGACTGCAAAATATTGCAGGCACCTGCTGTCAGAGCTCCACGGCGACGTCCACCAAGCTTTGCTTCCTTTGCTTTCTTGCGCAACGCTGTGCCCATTCGCTTCTGGCAGTGGTTGACGCATTCAAGTTTCTCCACTTGATAGAGGCTTTCTGCACACACTGCTTTGAAGGCAACAGAATCTCCATCAGACAGCATCTTTGTGTAGCGCATGCCATTTTTCTGTACGGAGCGTCTCCACATCCTCACAGCTGCCTCCTTCTCCATTCCTTTTGAGGAGCCATCATAATTCCTATCACAGAAAGGAGCATGTTCTCTCCTCCACGCCGCTCTTTCCACTTCTGTCATGTCTCTTTTGGAGTTCAAGGCACACGTGTGACAATACTTTGAAAGCGCCTCAAAGTCAAGGACCAAACCTGTCATCACATCAATAATGATGCCCACACCATAGTTAGACGTGAACCCTCGCTTGTGCCAAGTTCCATCGAATGAAACAGTAACGTCCACAACTCCACCATGATTTGTCTTCATCTCCATCACTGTCACTCTCAGTACTACTAGAACTGTTGCTGTTTCGTGAGTGCGTTTCATTGTCACTGCTTTCTGAACTGCCCTCATCTGTGTCACCCCCAATCAAATCACCATCACCTGCGTCATCCCCAACTGAATCACCATCACCTGCGTCACCCCCAACTGAATCGCCATCATCTGCGTCACCCCCAACTGAATCACCATCACCTGCATCACCCCCAACTGAATCACCATCATCTGCGTCACCCCCAACTGAATCACCATCATCTGCGTCACCCCCAATTGAATCACCATCATCAGCATCACCCCCAACTGAATCACCATCACCTGCGTCACCCCCAACTGAATCACCATCATCTGCATCACCCCCAACTGAATCTGCATCACCCCCAACTGAATCACCATCATCTGCGTCACCCCCAACTGAATCACCATCATCTGCGTCACCCCCAATTGAATCACCATCATCAGCATCACCCCCAACTGAATCACCATCACCTGCGTCACCCCCAACTGAATCACCATCATCTGCATCACCCCCAACTGA
The DNA here is from genome assembly GCA_017654935.2 of Phymorhynchus buccinoides. NCBI lineage: Eukaryota > Metazoa > Mollusca > Gastropoda > Neogastropoda > Raphitomidae > Phymorhynchus > Phymorhynchus buccinoides. The sequence continues at coordinate 2,558,725 of CM065709.1, read as the reverse complement.
ATCACCATCACCTGCATCACCCCCAACTGAATCACCATCATCCGCATCACCCCCAACTGAATCACCATCATCCGCATCACCCCCAACTGAATCACCATCACCCGCATCACCCCCAACTGAATCACCATCATCCGCATCACCCCCAACTGAATCACCATCATCCGCATCACCCCCAACTGAATCACCATCATCCGCATCACCCCCAACTGAATCACCATCATCTGCGTCACCCCCAACTGAATCACCATCACCTGCGTCACCCCCAACTGAATCACCATCATCCGCATCACCCCCAACTGAATCACCATCATCCGCATCACCCCCAACTGAATCACCATCATCCGCATCACCCCCAACTGAATCATCATCATCCGCATCACCCCCAACTGAATCACCATCACCCGCATCACCCCCAACTGAATCACCATCATCCGCATCACCCCCAACTGAATCACCATCATCCGCATCATCCCCAACTGAATCACCATCATCCGCGTCACCCCCAACTGAATCACCATCATCCGCATCACCCCCAACTGAATCACCATCATCCGCATCACTGTCATGATCACGCATGTAGGCATCGTTGACAGCACGCACTGCTGCACTCAGAACTTTGGCCGTGACTTCTCTGTGTGCGCTGCCCACCTTCTTTGACAGCCGCCTGTAGGTGTTGTGGGCCAATCCAGGAATGGCTGTAATGGCAGAACTTGCGGAGAGCTGCTTCACCACAGCCCAGCTCATTGAAGCAGAGGACCATGGAGTAGTTGATGTCAAACCCTGTGGTGACGTCGTTACTCCCATCCAGTCGGGCACAGGAATACTGCTGCATTGTGAACTGGCAGTTCTGTGGGCACACATAAAACATACACATGCATGTTGCATGCAAACATTGTGCTTGTGTTCCATACAAACACACATACTAAGTAACTGTACACTCAATACTAAATAACAATGCACATACAATACAAACAGTAATGATTAAAAACAGAAATTACTCACTAAATGTAAACATACATGGACACACACACACACACACACACACACACACACACACACACACACACACACACACACACACACACACCCATTCCTATCCAACCACACACACTGACCATGTTTCAAAACACTTGTGCAATTTTCATGTACAAAATGTGTGTGTGTGTGTGTGTGTGTGTGTGTGTGTGTGTGTGTGTGTGTGTGTGTGTGTGTGTGTGTGTGTAAGAGAGAGAGAGAGAGAGAGAGAGAGAGAGAGAGAGAGAGAGAGAGAGAGAGAGAGAGAGAGAGAGAGAGAGAGAGAGAGAGAGAGAGAGAGAGAGAGAGAGAGAGAGAGAGAGAGAGAGAGAGAGAGAGAGAGAGAGAGAGAGAGAGAGAGAGAGAGAGAGAGAGAGAGAGAGAGAGAGAGAGAGAGAGAGAGAGAGAGAGAGAGAGAAAATACATACCTCACAAGCAAATCTGATTTCTCTGGAATATCCCATCTTGTCGCCATATAGTGAATAGTCACAGATCCAGCACCGACGCTGCATATTACAGATAAAAACAGTTTCTTCAGACTGGCCAGTTCAATGAAGCAGCGCTTTTTGCTGTCAGTGTCAGTACTGTCACAGTCATTCAAACACTGAAGGTTGTCTCCATCTGCTCCAACATACTCGCACATCACTTTCAGCTTTTCTCTGGCTGTAGACCTGCACTGTCGCTGCACTTGTTGCCCGGTTCATTACACTGACCAGCTAGATTTGCACCCGACAGTTCAGCATTAGCATCACCTTCAACGCGAAGCACGTTTTCAGTCAGTACTTGTTTATCAACAGACAAAAACTCATCGGAATTTGATGCTTTCCAGCGCGACTGAGCTGCTAACTTGCATTGCTGCTTTCGGGATAGCTTTCCTCCACCCAATGGAGTCCTCTGCTTTAGCGGACATTTTCGGCATTTTGCCCAAACTTTCGAGGAAATTGGATGAAATTTGTGAACCGTTTTTTTAACTGCAAACTGAAAGAAAGTTGTTCTTAGAATAACGCATTCTTTTCGAAGAACACCACTGAATCTCAGGGCAGATTGGGTGCTTGTAAACCAAGAGTAGCTGTTTCTAGTTGTCTGGTGGTGTAAGGTCCAAGTATGGCCAATGATTAGGCCCGACAAGGCCACAACAGTAACGAACATTTTGAGGCATTTTCTCCTGAGAAAAAACACCCGAAAGAGTGATGGAGTGATTGTAGAAAGTATTGCTTTGTGCTTGCAATGTGGCAGTGCGATCAATCGGGGTAGTGGAACAACAAACATGACTAATCACCAAGAGAACTGTGAATGGAACACATATGAAACAATGTCTTTTTAAGTTTATTTAATTTCTATACATTCTTATGCTAAGAAGATGAGCAAACATGTTCGAAAAGATTTTGATCTACACACACACACACACACACACACACACACACACACACAGGCGCGCGCGCGCACACACACACACGCACACGCACACACGACACACACAAGCTTTTTCTTATCAATAAACGGACATGACCTTGCTATGATATTTGCACTGTATTTTATTCATGACGTAAATGTGTACTCTCTCTCTCTCTCTCTCTCTCTCTCTCTCTCTCTCTCTCTCTCTCTCTCTCTCTCTCTCTCTCTCTCTCTCTCTCTCTCCCACCCCGCCTCTCCCTCCCCATCCCTCCCTCTCTCTCTCTGTACTGACCTCTAAAATCCAAACGATGTACGGTTTTGTCTAAAATTTGATTTCTTTTTCGGGTTTCTTCTACATCGTCACCTGTCTGTTCGGTATTATATCCGCTTTGTCGTGTTCCCTATCAGCTTTATCATCCGAGTCACAATCAATCAGTCCATGTGTGTGTGTGAGAGAGAGAGAGAGAGAGAGAGAGAGAGAGAGAGAGAGAGAGAGAGAGAGAGAGAGAGAGAGAGAGAGAGAGAGAGAGAGAGAGAGAGAGAGAGAGAGAGAGAGAGAGAGTTCATTGTTATAACTAGAATTGGGAGTAGCTTCATAAACTGCTTAATGAACATTCAGTAGTTATTTTTCGATTAAAATGAATGCGTTTACTGAAGATATTGTCTAAAAGTGGAATATGTTCTAATGTTGTAAGAGAGAGAGAGAGAGACAAACCTTGTAGCAAAAGTTTCGACTACACAAACAAAAATCAAAATCACGTAAATAAGACCTTAAATCCGAGTCATATACATGCGATACTCCCTCTATATTGTACGTTACAAACGTTAATTTAATATTAGCATGGGCCGGGCGAGTCCTCATTTTTCACCCTGTTTGTTGGCGTGCATGTTTGTGGTTTCGTGCAGCGTGGTTTGCCGACTGCTTGGGTTACAAGTGCAAGATTGGCTTCTTTGTTTTGAGTTGCGGGTCGCGCGTGCAGTTGTACGTGATGCCCCCGACTTAGGCCCCGTGTCTTCGTTAGTGACGTCACTAGTTGTGTGTGTTGTGGTTTTTCGCACGGTCTGCACGCATGTCTTTTTGGGTCATGTTTACGTTTGTCAGCTGACCCTACAATAAGTACATCGTCACCTGTCTGTTCGGTATCCGCTTTGTCGTGTTCCCTATCAGCTTTATCATCCGAGTCACAATCAATCAGTCCATGTGTGTGTGTGTGTGTGAGAGAGAGAGAGAGAGAGAGAGAGAGAGAGAGAGAGAGAGAGAGAGAGAGAGAGAGAGAGAGAGAATGTGTGTCAGTGTGCCTGCGAGTGTGCGTGTGCGCGCGTGTGTGCGTGCGGTTGTGAGTGTGTGTGTGCGCGCGCTCGTGTGTAATATTTTTTCCTTCCATTGTGAAAGATTTTCTCTTCTCATGATCTGTTCAGGTACATAATTAAAGTTATTGTACTTGTTCATTCCTTCTCATCCCGCTACATATTCTCAAAGCTGGTTCATTGCGTTGTGAATGTGCCACCATCCTTCACACTCCAACCGCCATATGACGTTTTGTTTTTGCTTTGGTTTAATTATTTTCCCTATGATTATTACATTTTTTAACTACACCCCTACTCCTCACTTTCCTTTAACAGGGGCAGATGGCCCCGTCATTAAAATGTTTGTTGGAGTTGAACTGAGTTTTGAGTTGTGTGTGTATGTGTGCGCGCGCGTGTGGTGGTTGCATAGGTGAAACTACTGATGCGAGTACTGGTTAAAAAAACCGGTTCGATAAGACCGGTTCGGGGATGAAAAACCGGTTCATAAATTTGAACCGGTTCTCAACTCTAATGAATGCGATCGTGTCAGGCATGGCGGGTTCAAGTTGGGAGAATTTGGATTTGCCATGCACAAAACATTAGTGTTTTTAGCTTTTTTGACAAAATACGAAGTGATTACTGATGCAATATGGTTAAAAATATTACTTTTTCGGTTTACGAAAAACGGTTCGGAAACCAGAAAGAAAAAGTATTATTGCAGGCAATTCTGATAAAATCTCACTCGAACACGTCACCCCCAAACACGTTCTGTGCCTATTTTTAGCGTAGCCTGTGACCTTGTTGTATGGTTGGGGAACGCCGGTTTTCATTTAATAATAACACTTTCGGATGCCATTTGCTTGTGTTTGCGTCGTCTTTTAATAATGTGTATGTGTGTAAGGCTTATTACACTCATTCATTTTGTGTTCATTGCATATGATGAGACTTAATTGCCATGATAACTATTGTTTCTAATGTCTGTACTGATTGATGCTTGTGTCCATGTTGATTGCTCATTTATTTCATATAAAACATTTCCCCCTCGATTAATAGACATAATATTTGTTTCTAATGTTCAAGTGTTCAGTTGATAAAAGGTTATTAGCTGAAAATGTTCCTGAAATACAGCTTTATGTATGGTAAGAAAGCCAAAAACGGAAAAATAGAATTAACCGAGATGCTTGTTTTCATGTTGATTATTCAGCATGTTAAGAACAGCTACTTATTTTAAATGAATAATCGTCTATTAATTTGATGTAGAATAATCGATAGGCCTTGGCAACAATGCATAGTCAAAACGTTCAACAGTTTGTGAGAGGCAGTAGTAGTAGTAGTAGTAGTAGTAGTAGTAGTAGTAGTAGTAGTAGTAGTAGTAGTAGTAGTAGTAGTAGTGGATAGGGACAAAATAATCCGTCAAGCTTTTTATTAATCGATAAGAGTAAGTTCTTTATTTAGTCAGGGAGCATACATACGATTTTACATTAAAGCGCATTAATTCATGTACTCAGTGAAGAGCTGGGGGTGGGGGATCTTGCANCCCCCCCCCCCCCCCCCCCCCAGGCTAAACCAGACTAGGTCTAAAATGTGCTCCAGAGTGTGCTGAATCCATTTATGCATGTTAACAGCAAAACATTTGGGTTGGTCTTAAAGTTATTGCCCTTAACCTCATTTTGGCAATCACATTTTCAATAAGTAAGCAAGTGGTATTAAAACTGAGAAAGCTATAATTTGCTTCCTAGTGAGTAAAAGCAATGGGTAAGTGTCATAAAAAGACCATTACAACTAATAATTTTACCTTCCCAATATCTAAGTTCGTATTTGGGTAAGTTTTAGATGTGTAGTTGTTGCAGTAAAAAGTTATATAATGTTTTGGGTAAAATTAATAAGGGGTTATTTCATTAAATATTGAATTATTTTATTATTGTTATATTTGTTTTGTATTACTATTATTGATAATGGTTGTCATTAAAAACTTTCAGAAAAGAAAAGTGTAAAGAAAATGAAGTGCCTGATGGGAAAGCGCATTTTTGCCTCTTACTAAAGATGGAGTGAAAATGATGGCATTGTGGCCACTAAAAATATATTAACATGTGGCGGTACCATAGCCGATGAGGTTTAACCGAGGCGTGGGTACTGCTACACATATCTGTATTGTTAAAATATCGGGACTTTACTGGTGTTGCACTGCCTCCAGTATTGTTCCCACATCTTTGTATTTAAAAATGCCCCGCATGGTCGAAAGACCACAGAGGGCGTAAAATTCTATTTTTGATAGCATTGTGGCCAACAAGCAGTTGCTAATTAGCAGGTATGACATGCTTAATTTTATGTTTTTTGATAAGTTTTTGTTATGTTTGAATAGAAGATTTAAGGCCCATAAGTTTAGAACTTTATTAAAAACTATGCTTTTTCTGTGGCCAAATTGCTGAAAGCTGGCGTTCGTTGTCAGATATTGGGTGAGGCCGCACGCTAGTTTTGCGGAAATGTTCAATTGTTATGGTGTTATTATTTAGGGAAGGAAGATTTTGAGTATTGCAATCAATGGTTTTGAAACTGATGTTACAATTTTTTCATATTAAGTTTTAATTGTCTTGGGAGACGCTGAAGCAAGAGCTTGTCATTAGTATTTACACATTGGTATGTTAATTATATATCGTCATTGGCTATGATAATTGAAATTATAACATGTTGTTTGTACTTTGTCATTTTTGTCATTAAATAGTTTTCTGGTTCGCTTGTATTTAGTTGAGGAGCAGTGACGGTCAGAGAGGGAGCAGTCATTGGAAGCACAGCTGGAGATGCTTCAACGACGCCTTGCTGACTTGGAGAAGGTCAACCATCAGCCACTACCATCGGGGTCCCAGCCTGTGACTGTCACAGTGAAGATACTGACTCCTGCGCCTTGTCTAGGCATTTTCACCGGTCTGAAGCACGAGTTGAGACTTACATCCTTGAAGAGACTGACCAAGAGGAGGCGCTAAGAAAGATCAAATCAAGTCTGCGTGGGGTGGCATTTGAACAAGTCAAATCATGCAAAGACGCTGCCACTATCCTGTCTACATTACGTTCCCTCCATGGCGATGCTAGAACGCCTGACGATCGCTATTTGGACATAATTAAAATGAAGCCTCAAAGAGGAGAACAGTCATCTGTCTTTTTCATTCGGTTGTGGGATGCCTTTATCCAACAGGGCGGAGACTTTAAACAGCAACTATGCCATCTGCTCCATACAAACGTCAAGGAAACAACCCCCGTTTTAGCCATGGAGGTCAGAACCCATCATGGAGTGCCAGGGCGTGCATTACCAAAAACCCTGAAGAAGTTCTGAAGACCATCCGAGAGCTGGAGGAAGGTTTAACAGGAGACACAGCTGTGGCTTCCCACCCCATTCAAACTGAACCTACCAACGCCATCAACTATGAAAAGTTGGCCGACATGGTTGCGAACCGTCTGCGACCTCAACAGCCTCCCAAGAGGAAAGTACTGGGTGCCTGCTAGAACTGTGGGGTGGTGGGTGACCACTACTTCACTGAGTGTCCTCTGCCCAGAGATGAACAGATAATCAAATCAGCTCGACGGGACCGTCACTTAAACTGCAAGTGACCTCTGAAAGCGGGCAAGCAGAGGTCGGTATGACAGACAATGCCCGACAGAAGTTGGCAGATGCTGTAGAGACCTTGTCAGAAAATAAGTCAATCTTAAGTCAGGTTAAGACAACCCCTGCAACTAACTTTGTTGCCGAGTCAGAAGATAGAGTTACATGGGTGTATCAAGGGTGTGTCAGAGACCATACTAATTCCTATATCTCCAGATCAACTACCCAAGTACTTGCTTGTTATGTCAGCAAGGGTTGGGGGTGGTGATTTTGTTTTAGTTGTGCAAAATGTGTCTATGCGTTCCTATATAACTTTGACTCATACAACAGTGTTAGCTGAATTTAGTTCAGCATTTTATTGCATCATTACTAGTGGACTAGTAGGCCCTAGTTGTGAAAGCTCTGTGTTTGTGGATGGTGTTGAGACAAAGTGTCTAATAGACAGTGACTCACAAGTATCGATTGTGCCTGAGACTTTTTATTGGGACACACTGTGTCATTTGCCTCAAGAGACGTTGGACTCTCTGAAAGTGACTGGTGCCAGAGGACAAACAGTACCCTATTTAGGTTTTGTGTGTAGTGAGATTTGTTTACCTGTTGATGTTGTGGGTGTGAGAGAGAGTGTGAATCATTGTTACTTGTATGTCCAGACACAGATTTTTCCAGACAGGTTCCCATTATTGTGGGCACAAATGTTCTCCGGTTGTATGCAGAAGTATGCAAGGAAAAGGGAGGCAGGGATTTTGCATCTACTTTCCAAATTCAGCCAGAGGTCTTATTTGCGTATAATGACATGCCAAAAGGAGATGACAGATTTCTGGACTCAGCTCAGTTAGTCAGAGCTTCTGTTGTCATTCCAGCAGGGGAAGTGACTGAAGTATGTTGTTTTTCACGTGTCAGGTAATTTTTCATGGATTACGGTTTCCCGAAGAAAATCCTCTCTGATCAGGGTCGGGATTTCGAATCACAAATAGCACAAGAGTTATGTAAGATGGCAGGCATTCAGAAAATCAGGACTACACCATATCATCTGTGTTTGAACCCTGTAGAGCGGTGGAGCAGAACTTTGTTGAACATGTTACGTAGTCTGGAAGAAGAGAAGAAAGTTGACTGGAAAAAGGTGCTGCCTTGTGTAGTGCATGCATACAATTGTTGCTACCATCAGAGCATGGGATTCAGCCCATACTTTTTATTTTTTGTCGTCCCCCAAGGCTTCCCATTGACATTGCATTTGGGGTTGATCTAAATCAAGGAGAGACGAAGTCTTTGAAGCAGCATGTGCGTGGTCTTAGGGAGCAGTTGAAGAATGCTTATGAGAAGGCAGAGGAGAACATGCAGAAAATGGCAAAGAAAAACAAAGTCAGATACGATATCTCAGCTCATGCCGCTGAATTAGAGCTTGGTGATCAAGTGCTTGTTAGGAAGTTAGGACCTCGGTTGGACTCAAAGCTGTCAGACAAGTGGGAAAAGGACGTGTACGTTGTAACCCTGTAGAATTTTATCCGGGTAAAGGTCAAAATTTACAGGTTGCTAAGTTAAGTAAGCACCTAGTGCCGCATTACTCAGTCAGGAAGATAGTGCGCATATAAAAATTAGTCCCCATTGAAATTTATAAATTATTAATATAAAATTTGCTAAAGCCGTTTTTTATTTGTTGTAGGATTGGTTTTTACTTGGGGGAAAGAAATTACAAATTAATTTTAGTCCATTTGAGTTTTTAATGCGAAATTAGTAGCGAGTAAGAATATTTTTATACTTCCTCCCTATTCACACACGGTTTTTGCCCCAGCACGTGGGTCTTGTCTGTTGGCTTGCTGATCTTGAATAACAGGCATTGCCTGCACAGCACAAAGCCTGTGCTTTCTAAATCAGAGAGCACCGTTTTCATTCTCACCTTCTATGGGGTCAACATTCTATACAACAGATACACAAAATGACGTCAAGTACAAATTACGTAAACTAAGAAGTGTCCTATAGTGTCTGTTGTGTGGTCTGGAACATTCATTCTGGTACCAACAAACACGTAACACAGCTGGTGCACTTCAAACATTATAATCTAGGTAGAAGACTTGATGAGTACAACATGGCGGGCAGACCCGTTCGAGCAGACGCTACGTCACTCTTGCCTTATGGGATATGTCCCATTAACCAATCATAATCTAGCTTGTTGCCATGGACACAACATCCCTCCCCAAATTGGTTAGAAAATTATCAATTACCCACAAGGTGTATAAAACTTAAACTTTGATTTCAAAGCAAAATTGCTCAACATATTATTGAAGAAAAGTAAACTTTTCTCTTTCCTTTTCTCTTTTTCCTTTTCTTTAGCCAAACACACAACTAGTCCTTGAATCAAAATTTAAAAAACTCTTTAAATCGTAACACAATCCAACTTGCGTTCAAACTAACATAACTTAAATTTGTTTAATTATTAACAAATAATGTCCATCATTTTGTGTATGTGTCCACACAGTCCATATTTCACTTTTCAAAATCACTTTCTGTGATATTTTAACAATCACTTGTTTTCACACTTTCTGCAATAGTTCTTTGTGTTTTAAATAAACTTTTAACACTTATTACTTCACAAAAGAAAATAATCATTTACTGTTCATGTATATTGTCTCATATTTTGTCTTGTCTTTTCTCTCTCATATGCTTTATATGTTCTTTCTCATGTTCTAGTAATAAAGTGTTGCATGTGTTTAGCACCTATATTCCTTCCTATCTTTGAAGGAAAAAAAATTATTGTCCAAAAAACTTAAAATGAATCATCTAAAACTATTATTCGTGAGGTTTGTAAATTTTCTCTCTCTCATGTAATGTCATAGTCTTTCAGATAGGTGGGAATGCGGCGATGACGCACTGGTCGCTGCGGTGATGGGTGATGAGGCACAGGATCAGGACGCACTGGTCGCTGCGGTGATGGGTGATGAGGCACAGGATCAGGAGAAGAGAAAGGACGTCGAGGCACTGGGGTGGGGGTAGGTGTGTTTTTGGACACCTGGGTGGGAGTAAGTGGGCTTTGAGGCACTGGGGTGTCAGTTGTGCTAGGACCTGGGCATGGTGATACTGGGAAATCATTGTCACTATTTTCTTCTTCATCAGTGTCTTCCACAAGGTCAGGGGGTATGTCTCTGATCTTTCTGAAGTGGGAGGAGTTTCTCACAATGGTAGAGCCATTTCTTCGTTGGGCCGTCACCATGCTGCCTTTCTTGTTTCTTATGAGGAGGGGTTTGGGGGAGAAAGGAGTGGACAGTTTGTTTTCTTTCTTCTGTTTCACTAGGACATAGTCACCTGGAAGAATGTTACTGGGTTTTGTGTGTCGTCTTTGGTTTGAGTACGTTGTCATTTTCTGTTTGCTCGCAGCATGATTTTGATTGAGCTTGGCAGGAACAGGAACGGAAGGGGCTTTTGAACAGCATGAGGAGGGCTAGGTAGTCCTGTGTTCATTTTTCTGTTTGTCAAGGCTTCAAAGGGAGAAACTTTGGTAGATGAATGTGGAGTACCTCGGTACTGGCGTAGAAATGTAGGGAGATGAGTCTTCCAGTTCATGTTTGCGGCTGAAGAGGTTCTGATGTGTTTGTTCAAAGTTCTCATGAAACGTTCAACTTCACCGTTAGCTTCAGGCCATAGTGGTGTAATTTTGCGATGGTGAAACCCAAAGTTTCTGGCAAATTGAGCGAATTCCGATCCATTGAACGGTGGTCCGTTGTCTGTCTTGACTTCTTTCGGAATCCCTTGTTGGGAGAAAATCACATCAAGTTTGGAAATAACCGTGCGAGAAGTCAGGGAGGTCAGTACTTCAACTTCAGGAAAGTGGCTATACTCATCAATAACTACCATAGCGTAGTCACCCGAGTGGAAAGGACCGGCAAAGTCAATGGCAACACTGTGCCAAGGTTCTGGAGGAAGGGGCGAGGGAATGATTTGTTTACGCTGGGCTGGGCCTGAGTATGATGCTTGGCACGGGATACATGAGTTGATCGTATCGTTGACAAGTCGGTCAATACCTGGAAACCAGACTTTCTCACGTATTAGTTGTTTTGTTTTAACGATGCCCTGGTGACCCTGGTGAGCGATGTTGACAACTTTGTGTTGAAGACTGTCAGGAATGACCAGACGGTTTCCACGGAGGACCAAACCATCATATACGGATAATTCTTCCTTGAATCGAACAAAGTCTAAAACGTCTTTGTCTGTCCATCTGCCCGTCAGTACGGCAGACATCACCTTCTGGAGTCTCACATCTTGTTGGGTGGCATTTCTCACTTCTTCTGTGGTCATCGACTTGGGAATGTCATTGCGAGAGAAATAGTTGATGTATGCTTCACCAGCATTCTCACGAGTAGGAACAGTTTGTGGGTGGCGACTGATGTAGTCAGCCGGATTCAAATAATCTTTTCCTGGGCGATATCTCAGATTGAACTGGTATGGCATGAGTCTTAGCCTCCATCTTTCAATTCTTGCTGTGGCAGGCTTGCAGCTGGACACTAGACCTAACAGAGGCTTGTGGTCTGTCACTATAGTGAAGGCGGAACCGTACAGATATAGGTGAAAATGTCCAGCACTGAAAACGACGGCCAGCATCTCCTTCTCTGTCTGGGAATATCTCTGCTCTGTTGGAGTTAATGCACGACTTGCATAGCAGATGACTTTTCCTTGCTGCATCAAGATGGCCCCAAGTCCCACGGGACTGGCGTCGACCATAACTTCTGTTTCAGCACTGGGATCAAAGTATGCCATCACCTGAGCACTGGTGAGTACTTGTTTCAGCTTGGCAAAACTTTTTTCTTCACTTTCTGACCATTTCTATGGTGTGTCCTTTTTCGTGAGGTTTCTGAGTGGTTCGGTTATCGTGGCGTAGCTGGGTATGAAACGGGCTACATATTGAGTCATTCCAAGGAAGGACTTGAGCTCACTCACATTTGTGGGGGCTGGAGTGTTCGTGATCGTGTCAATCTTTGCGGGATCAGGGGACACACCTTTCGCACTGAAAACATGTCCCTAAAAGACGAGTTCATCTTTGGAGAATTCACACTTGCTGCCATTCAGTTTTGCACCATGATCTTGGAGTTTTTGCAGAGTTGCTCTCAGACTTACATCATGTTCAGCTTGTGTCTTTCCGTGTACAATAATATCATCAGATAAGTTCTTCACACCAGGAATATCTTTGAGCAGGACAGAGACAGCGTTTTGGAAAATCTCGGATGCCGCGTTTACTCCGAACAGAAGACGTTTGTAACGGTGTAGCCCCACATGAGTTGAGAAGGTGGTAATGTACCTACTTTCCTCTTCTAACTCTAGCTGGTGATAGGCGTTCTTCAAGTCTAGTTTTGTGAAAACCGTTGACCCGTTGAGATCGGCAATCAGATCATCAAGTGTTGGAGACGGATGTTTTTCGCGCTTGATCGCCTTGTTCGCCTCACGCATGTCTACACACATACGAACTGAATTGTCACTTTTTGGAACGCAAACAATTGGACTGACCCACGGCGTTGGACCATCAATTTTCTCAATGATATCTAAATCTTCCAGTCTTTTAGGTTCTTTCTCTACATCTTTGCGGACATGGAACGGTATGCGTCTATGTTGCTGCGCTACGGGCTGTACAGAGTCATCAATATGCAGTTTTATCTTCACACCTTCAATTTTCCCCATTCCGTCTTCAAACAGTTTGGGAAACTCTTTGATTAGGTCTACTGTAGACTTGTTTGAGAAAGCAAACTGTATCATGTTCAATGCCTGAGCAGTTTCTACACCAAGTAGATTGTTTGTTTTACACGAAGTGTCTTCATTCACAACATAAAATGTAGCACTGACAGTTTTGTTTTTGAAAGTAACATCACTTGTGAAACATCCTTGTACATGTAAGGGAGTCTTTGATCCATATGCATAGATCTTGGGCGTCTGTTTCTTGAGTGTGGGTTTGTTTGGCAGAGTGTTGTAAACTGTTGTATGTAAAATGTTCACTGATGCACCTGTATCTACAATAAAGTCAATGTTTGTGTCCAACATCATGACTTTGGCTTGAGGTGTGTGCGTATTGTTCTCTGTCACTCCAAACACAAATTCTTCTTCTTCTGTGTTGTCACATGCATCAACATTCAAAGGATCATACAACAGTCTTACCGTAGATTTGCCAGACCTGCATACTTTGGAGAAATGACCAAGCTTGTCGCAGTTGTGGCACCGTTTGTCCTTTGCAGGGCAGCGATCACGTGGATGTGTGCGGCCTCCACACCAACCACAATGTTCCTCATTCCGGGAAGAGTGAGAATATGCAGGGTACGTTCTGGAACCACGACCTCTAGCACCACGATGCACAGAATATCCTTGACTGGAACCCCGTTGACTGGAAGCTGGAGGACCCCGTCGGCTGGAACCGTATTGACTGGAACCACGTCGACTGGCACCGCGTTGACTGGCTCTGGAACGTTGTACAGAGTAGGCAGTATCTTCCCCTGGTGCAGATACAGCACAAACTGGAGTTGAGAAACCTATTTCAGATGCACGTGCCTCTGCAAGTTCAAGACTGCGTGCTTCATCCAGCACTTGCTCCAGATTCAGATTGTCTTTCAAAGCTTTTCTCCGTACTCTCGTTGAAGTGCACCCCTGAATGATTTGTGCCAGGATTTCTTTGTCTGCATCGTTGAAATCACAATTCGCAGACATTCGACGTAATCGAATGCTTTCGTCGGGTTGTTGCGTCAATCGTCTAAACTTGAAGGTTTCAAATGACGTATTTCGCTTTGGGGTAAAATGTGCCGTCAATGACGCTTTGAGTACGTCAAATTGATTGGGGTTGTTTGCTGCATTGCGAGAGTTCACACCTTTCTGAGCATCGGTCATCGAATCGAAGATCTCGTATATGTCGTCACCACCATAATGTAACAATAGAGCAGTCTTTCTCTGGTCAGTGTTGATATTTAAACCACACAAGAGATTTTCAAGTTTTGCAATCCAAACTTTCCATCTTGTGTCAGCTGTGGATACTTGTCCATGATAAACGAATCGTTCAAAGGATGGTAGAGACATAGTTCAACGTTAAAATCTCACTGAAGAAAACCTTATCTTTCACAAAACGTCACAGTAGCAAACCACGCGCAGAGCTCGTCTGGTACAGTGGTAGGCCTACACCTAGTCTGGATGAAAAACTCCTTGAAACTTTGTCACGAAGGTCAGCTTTCGTCCTCGTCGCCATTTTATTGTGTCTGTTGTGTGGTCTGGAACATTCATTCTGGTACCAACAAACACGTAACACAGCTGGTGCGCTTCAAACATTATAATCTAGGTAGAAGACTTGATGAGTACAACATGGCGGGCAGACCCGTTCCAGCAGACGCTACGTCACTCTTGCCTTATGGGATATGTCCCATTAACCAATCATAATCTAGCTTGTTGCCATGGACACAACATGTCCCTAACTTAAAAGGATGACGTAACCTAGCCTTACCCAACTAAGGCCTTGTCTTCCAGGGGCCGACCTGCCCCAGCCTAAGGGGGTGGACTTGCCCCGTGATAAGCCTTTTATTTATTTTGATATAAATAGCACAGGAATGAAGTCTTGAGTAGGCCTACTTTGTTACGAAAAGTTGCAAAAATAAAACATTTTGCTCTCAACTTACTTCACATTGATGCACAACTTTCAAAGTAAGGGTTAGGGTTAGGGTTAGAAGGAAACACGTGGCTATCATATGCTCTAAATGGTTCCAGAGCAAAGGATAAAGCAATAAAAAGGAAATGGTGAACCTGCCCTGAGGGCGGACCTGCCTCGTTGTCCCCTACTTATTGCTTTTACTAAACTAGGAAGCAAATTATAGGTTTTTTCAGTTTTAATACCACTTGATTACTTATTGAAAATGCGATTGCCAAAATGAGGTTTAGGGGGGTACCCTAGCTTGCGACAAGGGCAATAAGTCTAAGACCAACCCAATGTTTTTGCTGTTAGCATGCGTAAATGGACTCAGCACACTCTGGAGTACATTTTAGACCTAGTCTGGTTTAGCCATGGAGGGGGGTGGGGGGTGCAAGGTACCCCCTAGCTCCTCACTGACCGAGTAATGTTTGCACCATATTATTTGAAGGTAGGATTAGGAATTCGAGCAGCTGTCACACATGTTTTGCGGACTTGCGGAGAAGGAGCAGAAAAGGCATAAAATAGCTAGTCATATAGGGAGCTGGTGTTTCGGTCGACAAGGAGAAAGGTGGCTTGGCAGTTTCTGACGTCATCACTGCTTTGACATTTTCTAACAAGCAGCCGCACTCAGTTTATTTCACTGTGCATCTCTGTTTTTCTCGTTTCTGGTAAGTCAGACATTTTTTTAATTTATTTTTTACTTGAACTCTGTTTTACTTTACTGGCCTGTTGTAAGTCAGACATTTCACTTTTCATTCTGCATTTTAGTAGCATTTAGGTTTTTCTTTAACTGGTCTGTTATAAGTCGGACATTTTAAGTTTGAATTGGACTTTGATTTTTTCCCCCCCTTGCTTTTTATACTCATTGGTTTGTTGCAGGTCAGACATTGTAATTTCTATTGCACAATATTTTTTAACTTTGTCTTTTTACCCTTGTTTGTCTGTTTCAAGTCGGACATTTCAATTTTAATTGCCGTTTGGTTTATTTATTTTCATTTCACCTTTATTACAGTTTATCGTTTTTCCACTTATTGGTCTGTAATAAGTCAGACATTTCACTTTTTATTGCAATTTTGTTTAATTATTTTACTTCAACTTTTAAAAAAACCTTTCTTCTTCTTTTTAAACTGTCATGGGTCAGACATTGATTCTCATTGCACCTTTTTATTTTTTCTTCATCATTGGTCTGTTGTGAGTCAGACACTTCAACTTATTAACTGCAGGTGTTTTTTCCTCCCTTCTTTTGCTTTAATTGGTCTGTTGTAAGTCGGACATTTTCATTCTTTTCTCTCTTTTTTTCCCCCCACCCTCATTCGCCTGTTGTAAGTCAGGCTTTCATTTGTTTAATTGCAGGGTTATTGTTTTTTTTACTTCACCCCCTTTTTGTGTGTGCTTTAACTGATCTGTAGCAAGTCAAATGTTTTCATTTTTCCCCTTCCCTTCCTGTACTCCTACCCATCTTCCTTTCTCAAATCTTACCAACAAACGGCCTGTGAACAGTTTTTACCCTAATTGTTTTAACCATCTGAGTGATATGCGTTCTAAATTCCATTTTTAACCTCTTTTCTGTCTCAACTCTGCCCTCAGTCTCGCTTACACTTCCTAAGCACCTGGTGGGGAAATGTGTGCTCTCTAATGTATGTTCATTCACTCTTTCCTAACTTTTTCCTTTTTTTTTATTCGGCCTGTCAGTCCGCCTGTTTGTTTAATTGTAGCTGTCTGTCTATCCATCTGTTAAATTCTCCCTCTCTCCCTCCCCCTCTCTCTCCCTTTCTCTCTCTCGATCTATGTGTGTCTCTCTCTCTCTCTCTCTCTCTCTCTCTCTCTCTCTCTCTCTCTCTCTCCCGTTTTCTCTTTCTCCTCTCTCCCCCCCCCCCCTCCATCTCTCCCTCTTTCTCAGTCTGTCTGTCTACCTGTTAACCTATCTCCCCATCCTGTTACTTCTCTCCCCTCTTAGTATATGCATGATACAAGTTCAAATTTATTTTTCGTCCTCCCTTCTCTCTCTATCTGCTTTCAACATTGTTATCTGTCTGGTTATGGTTGAGCGTATAACATAGTATAACCCAGCGTATGTTTGTGTATTATACATGTGGGGTTTTGTTGTTTTTTGTTTTGTTTTGGGGGGAGGTATGTGTCAGTGTCTGTGTGTGTGGATGAACGTGGGTGCATAAGTGTGATAATTGCTGCCATTTTTAAAGATGTTGTTGAAAAATAAATTAAACTCGAAAATTTGTGCTCTCTAAGGTGTTTGGTGATTCACTGACCAAGTCTCTCTCTCTCTCTCTCTGGGAAAAGTCAGAGTCAAAGAGAGTGACAGATTAGAGGAAGTTACAAGCACAGAACTTCCAGAAGGTGTGGGAACTTTTTTTATGCAAAAAGACCCCCCCCCCCCCCCCCCCCCGGTATCCCCACGGGGGGACTAGGCCTATTCCTTGTGTTAGTTGTGTTTACTATAACGACAACAGAAACCGAAGAAGAAGAAGCGCGAAATGCCCAACCTAGGGCACAAGGAAAAGGTGATGAATGTGATTACATAAGCAGGGTATATACGTGGTGATGACTCAGGTCGACCTGTGATGAATATGATGAACATATTTGAGCAACAATGTAATGCCGTTAGCATTGAAAACAACAAAAGGAAAAGAATGGGTAACCGCATACAGAAAACTAAATCAACTGTGACAAATGTAACATCATCTGTTGAACTCTTAATGCACTGCATCGATTGATTGTTTTGCTGAGCAGCCTGTCCATCTCCTTGGGATTGAGTTTGTGCAAGCCTATTTGTAGTCCCCTTGTTCTACAATATATTACTGCTGTGTATTTATATTTTCTTGCCTCGGTTTTTATTTTATTTTTTAAACTGATTATGTCTTGATTTAAAATGTATTTTTAAAATGCGTTTTGCTTTTACTGGAGTAATTGTTCGTATTCGTCCAGTTTGTTAATTACAATATTGCAGTGTTATTAGTTATTAGTTTGTATTCATATTGTATACTTACTGTGGCGGTACCATAGCCGGTGAGGTTTAGCTGAGGCGTGGTTACCGCTACACCTGTCTATATTGTTAAAAACTCGGGACTTTACTGGTGTTGCACTGCATCCGGGCATTGCACCCAGTATTGTTCCCACCATCTTTGTATTTACAAATGTCCCATATGTGTCTATGACCGAGAGGACGTAAAACATCATTTTCACCTTGTTGATAAATGTGTTTATTGTTGTTGTTTTTATGTGCACCTGGCTGCAATTTCTCTGTTATGAGATAATAA
>CM065709.1:2490663-2540020 GCA_017654935.2 Phymorhynchus buccinoides | reverse complement strand
CCCCCCCCTTCGTTGTTGGTGTGAGAGAGATGCTCACACAGAGAAGTCACGGCCAAAGTTCTGAGTGCAGCAGTGCGTGCTGTCAACGATGCCTACATGCGTGATCATGACAGTGATGCGGATGATGGTGATTCAGTTGGGGGTGATGCGGATGATGGTGACCCCCCCCCCCCCCCCCCCCTTCCTCCCCCCCCCCCCCCCCCCCCCCCCCCCCCCCCCCCCCCCCCCCCCCCCCCCCCTTGGGGGTGACGCGGATGATGGTGATTCAGTTGGGGGTGATGCGGATGATGGTGATTCAGTTGGGGGTGATGCGGATGATGGTGATTCAGTTGGGGGTGATGCGGGTGATGGTGATTCAGTTGGGGGTGATGCGGATGATGATGATTCAGTTGGGGGTGATGCGGATGATGGTGATTCAGTTGGGGGTGATGCGGATGATGGTGATTCAGTTGGGGGTGATGCGGATGATGGTGATTCAGTTGGGGGGTGACGCAGGTGATGGTGATTCAGTTGGGGGTGACGCAGATGATGGTGATTCAGTTGGGGGTGATGCGGATGATGGTGATTCAGTTGGGGGTGATGCGGATGATGGTGATTCAGTTGGGGGTGATACGGATGATGGTGATTCAGTTGGGGGTGATGCCGGTGATGGTGATTCAGTTGGGGGTGATGCGGATGATGGTGATTCGGTTGGGGTGATGCGGATGATGGTGATTCAGTTGGGGGTGATGCGGGTGATGGTGATTCAGTTGGGGGTGATGCAGATGATGGTGATTCAGTTGGGGGTGACGCAGGTGATGGTGATTCAGTTGGGGGTGATGCTGATGATGGTGATTCAATTGGGGGTGACGCAGATGATGGTGATTCAGTTGGGGGTGATGCGGATGATGGTGGTTTAGTTGGGGGTGATGCGGATGATGGTGATTCAGTTGGGGGTGATGCGGATGATGGTGGTTTAGTTGGGGGTGATGCGGATGATGGTGGTTTAGTTGGGGGTGATGCGGATGATGGTGGTTCAGTTGGGGGTGACGCAGATGATGGTGATTCAGTTGGGGGTGATGCGGGTGATGGTGATTCAGTTGGGGGTGACGCAGGTGATGGTGATTCAGTTGGGGGTGACGCAGGTGATGGTGATTCAGTTGGGGATGACGCAGGTGATGGTGATTTGATTGGGGGTGACACAGATGAGGGCAGTTCAGAAAGCAGTGACAATGAAACGCACTCACGAAACAGCAACAGTTCTAGTAGTACTGAGAGTGACAGTGATGGAGATGAAGACAAATCATGGTGGAGTTGTGGACGTTACTGTTTCATTGACAGGGGGGGGGGGGGGGGGGGGTGGAACTTGGCACAAGCGAGGGTCCAACGTCTAACTATGGTGTGGGCATCATTATTGATGTGATGACAGGTTTGGTCCTTGACTTTGAGGCGCTTTCAAAGTATTGTCACACGTGTGCCTTGAACTCCGAAAGAGACATGACAGAAGTGGAAAGAGCGGCGTGGAGGAGAGAACATGCTCCTTTCTGTGATAGGAATTATGATGGCTCCTCAAAAGGAATGGAGAAGGAGGCAGCTGTGAGGATGTGGAGACGCTCCGTACAGAAAAATGGCATGCGCTACACAAAGATGCTGTCTGATGGAGATTCTGTTGCCTTCAAAGCAATGTGTGCAGAAAACCTCTATCAAAAGTGGAGAAACTTGAATGCGTCAACCACTGCAAGAAGCGAATGGGCACAGCGTTGCGCAAGAAAGCAAAGGAAGCAAAGCTTGGTGGACGTCGCCGTGGAGCTCTGACAGCAGGTGCCTGCAATATTTTGCAGTCATACTATCGAAATGCAATCATGAAGAACCTCGGAGACCCAGCCAAAATGAGGGAGGCCATTCTGGCTTCATTTCTGCATTGCACTTCAACAGACGACAACCCGCAGCACCACAATTCGATGGCTTGGAGTCCAAAACGGACTATCTTTAGATAGTCCATTGACGTATTATTGAACATATTGTGAAAACTAATAACTTGTTTCAAAAAGAGACTGCAGAAATATAAAAAGCATAATCCCCATTTTACATTAATTGCAGTCTTTTTTAATACAAGTTCTTAGTTTTTGCAATAACATCAATAATAAGTCAATGGACAATCTAAAGATAGTCCGGTTTGACTCTAAGCCATCGATTATTGTCCTCAGGGCCCCAACTCATGGTGCTTCTACAACAAGGCCATTGCCTGCGGTCAGCAGCCACCATCCCACGAAGATAATGTAGGCACACCACTTTCAGAAGATGTGGCCAGAGCCATCAAGCCAATCTATGAAAGAATGTCTGAAATCTCCCTGCTGAACAGAATCGAGCATGGACGCATGCAGAATGCAAATGAGTGTGTAAATGGTCAGATGTGGTCAAAATGCCCCAAAACTGTCCATGTCGGTGCCGGCCGGATCAACGCTGCAGTGGCTTCTGCTGTATCCCACTTCACTCAGGGCTGCTCTCATCTGACACAAGTCATGAAGAAGCTTGGTGCAATTCCACCCACTGATCTTCAGAAGTACCAGGCAACACAGGACTTCAGGAGGTGTTCCCAGGCTGATGAGGACTCTGCACCAGCAACAAAACGTGCTCGCAAACAACAGAAAAATGGAGAAAAAAACCCATCACCACAACGCAGGAGAAGAAGGAAGGACAGACATATGGCCCAGGAATGCTGTGACACTTTTTCTTCTTCTTCCTTCTTCTGCATTCCCAGGTCATAATGGGTATTTGTATGTATGTTTGTCCGGTTTTCAGTATTCATTGGTCTCGCCGCTGCGTACAGCCGGCACATTCCGATTTCTGAAGGAGCTCAAAGGAGAAAATTATTTGGAAGATTTTGTTTGGAAAAAAAGGCAGGAGAATGGGCCAATAAGTCAGAAAGATAGTAGATGACAGAAAGCAAATGGAAAAGGCAGAGTCAAAGAGAGTGGCAGATTAGAGGAAGTTACAAGCACAGAACTTCCAGAAGGTGAAGGAACTATTTTTACGAAAGACCCCCTGGTATCTCCATGGGGAAGGACTGTCATACAGTTTGTGCTTATGTTTGATCACATGTTCTGTGTAGACGAAAGATCGGTTGAACATTTATTCATGTTGTTAATCTTTTGGTTTGATTGTCTCAAAATGGCATATTTTGGCTTACTTTCATTTTTATAAGACAAATATCTCATGAATGGACAAAGCTAGGAACATAAAATTTGACATGCTTATTCAGCAAACACTACTGATTATGATGACGCATGACTGTTTAGGTAAACTAAGTATTTGTTCTGTAAACAAATTTTTGGTACTAATATAGTAATAACATGATTTTTTTCCCAAAAATAAAAGCGTTTCATATGAAATACCCCAGGATTTATTTTTGTCAGGAATAATTCAAAACCCATGCGTCATCATTTACAGAAAGCAATTTTAAACTAAAAAAACAAACAGAAAGTGTCTAGGATATGTGGTGTGGTTTCAGCATAATTTTGAAATATTTGTACGTTTTTGCTAAAAAAAATGGCCATCAAAATCAACATTTAATCTGTGTGTTTTTGTGTGTTTTCTAAGAGATTTTGATAATTAAGTACTGATTTTATTAATGTAAACCCCAAACACTATTTTTTTTCTTCTTTGCGTGTAGCCATGTGACCTTCCCGAAAAGAGCAGATCTTTTCAAGCCACATTCAAGCGATGTAGACAGATTCCCATCCAGCCTATCTTCCATACTTGTAAAGTAAAACCCCCACACAGCGGTAGCATAAAGACTAGAGCACACTAAAACTGTAATAGGAATACTCTTCTTGAAAGAGAACACAGCAATAAAATGTCAATTTTATGACTGAATGTTCGCAAAATTGTCACATGAAATTGGCACAGTCTTGTAATGTTCATAGAGCAAACATGAAAGGATCAAGTTATTGTGAATAATAGAGTTACAGAGGTAATAAAGACAATAAGCAGAATGTCCATCCAAAGAAGAGAGAGGTGAGTGGAAGGAGGTAAGAGGAGAAGTGAGTGAAAAGAGAGTGCGGGGAGGGGGGGGGGGAGAGAAAAAAGAAAAAAAGAAAAAAGAAGAAAAGGAGGCGCCTACCGGGTAGCAGAGCGGAGAGAGGTGAAGGAAACACAGGCGGTCCTCAGGTGAGGGCTGGATGTACTTTAGCACACAGTCAGCCAGTCTCCGAGCACCTTGATGAAATGGAGGGGAACACCTGTGTTGAAGAGTAGCTGGAAGGAGATAACTGGAGATGAGACAGCAGCATGCCCAGGCGGGAGCGGAATGCATGGGCGGTGAGGGGAGGTGCGGCGGCGAGGGCAAAGAGAGGGGAAGAAGGGAGTTTGGGGCCAGCGGCGGCAAGGAAGTTTTTTAGGGCTGATACAGGGCAAAGAGGGTGATCTGGGTAGAGAGGGAGAACCGCTGTGTGCATACGCTCTCGGAACTGGATGGTTTTGCTGGAGTCGGGTCGCACCCCCAGGGCAGAGCTGCAGGTCAGAAAGGGTGATTACATTGTGTTCAGTGATAGGGTTGCCACCCAGGACATTGCTGATGCGGAGAAGACCGGAAAAAACAGGCACAGAGAACTGCAAAGAAGAGAGCATCAGTTGGCAGGGTGCACAGTACACTAATTCCCCTCATTCTAGCTCCTTTCAGTTTTCACAGAGAGCTATTTGTTTCAAGTTATTTCTTTTAACAGAGGCAAATATTCTTATTATTGATTGTGGTTAGGGATAGGAAAAGACCTTACAAGTGGTATACCACCATAAAACAATGTAAGCCTAATGGATAAAACTATGCTGGTGATGAGTGTTAACAAAAGGCATGAACTGAAAGGAGCTGAGAAAAGCTACTGTGGGTGAGGCGGAGGAGGTACCGCAGGATGAGGTGAGAAGGGGTGAAGAGCAGCTTAAAACAGGGAGAGGAGCCTCTCAGATGCTTCATACCAGCCAGGACAGAGGCCAGATGGTGGTTGGGCGAGAGAGGGTTGGGGAGCGAGCACTCTACATGGAGCCAGCGGACAGTGTTCAGATATTGGCGGACTGTGGAAGGGGAGCGAGAGTGTCCAAGATAGGCAGCAAAACAGACCAGCATTGACTCTTCAACAGGGCCAGGCCACAGAGAGTAGAGTTCACAGAACTGCAGGATGATGCGGAGGTGACTGGCATATCGTCGGTGAAATTCAGAAACCTCGTATCTCGATTTTGGTAGTTTTGTGAAAAATGAAAAGAACTATTTTAAAAATTAACCGCGTTTACCACAAGTTATTAACTATGATGAATAATTATGTTTTTCAAGACATTGTGAGTTTAGTCCTGCATTTTGCACGCCTCTTCTTCATCACTCAGTCTTGTATCGATGCAGTAATTGCTCCACATCTGCTTAAACAATTTCCATCCATCTCCACCCTTCTTCACATCTAAAGGTGGAGGTGGCTTCACAAGTCACACAAACTTGACAAAGTGTGTTGGGGTGAGGTTGGATGTGCACCGGTTTTTTCCCTGTTGATGCACAAAGATCAGGGTCAGAAGTGTTGTGGATCGTTACAAGTGTGTGGTAATGTCTAGGGGAAGTAGATCTTAAGTCTTAAGTGGTAGGTCCCACTGTAGAAAGATTACTGTATTTTAATGTTAATAAACCCGAGTGAACCCGAGGACGAAGTGACCAGGGCTTGAGGCCGAGTTGACCTGTACCCGGGGCCGAGTTGGCATGAGGCCGACCTGGCAAAAGGCCGCGTTGACTGGCATTCGTCCCTATAACTACTACTACTAAAAAGAGCACCATTTAAACAAATGTTCAATCGATACTGATCGCTTCTCGGCCTTTTGGCTAAGACAGTGATTCAGGAACATAAATTTTTGTTTATACCGTGGTTGGTTTGTTCAGCCCGTCGTACATGGCGAAAGCCGATACGCGACGTTAAACTGAACTTCCAAGAGCACCAACACTAAAAACGCCTTCAAAAATCTCCTTGACAAAGATGGAAAATTTTAGTCAACTATTTTTTGAACATGATGATTGAATTACAATCATAATTTTAAAGGCATGCTTTAAGCAAACAAAACAGTGATCAATGAAGGGACGTTTATAAGCCGCGAGGCTTTAGGCTTGAGCCAGAATTTTTATTTCAAATGCCTCATATGGCCATTTGGTTCAGAAGGCGTAAAACCCCGATTTTTCTCTCTCGCTTGAGCCAGAGCGAATAGGACTACAAAGTGAACTCCCTTTGGATGAACTGACGTAACTTCCTGTTGTGCCAGAGGTCGAATCACTGAATGCACCGATTGTTTTCATCGATCGTCGTTCGCTAGGCCTGTAAATTATTATAATATCTTTATATTTAGGAAAAAACATTGTCAATCTACAATACAAAGGGTAAGAAGAGGATCCGCGCCAGATTGATTTCCCCCCTGTATATTCATAGATAGTTTGCACAACAAACACCTACACGACAAATGCAAAGTGACGTTATTTTATTCACAAGAGACAAAACAAAACTACTGGATATTTCGGCGAATGCGCCTTTATCAACACAGACAAACAATTAAACAGCAAACATCAAATATAGCAAAAAGCAGGCAACAGAAGGAGCAAAAAAAAACACATTCAAGATCAAAATAAAAACAATACTTCCCCTCTACAGTCCAACGCGTAAATGATACAACAAAGTTGAAACCAAAGAGCAAGGCTGTGAACACAAATCAAGGGGGGGGGGGGGGGGGGGGGAATTGAAGTGAGAGAGGTTGGGGACAGTGAGTACGCAATCATAGATGGTAGAAGTTGGAAACAAGGGTCAGTTGTGTTTAAGGGGTGGGGAGGGGGAGGTTTGGTGAAGAGAACAAATCTCGTGCTAAAGTGAACACATGTAGCAAAAGCTGTGTAATTTTCATTTTGCCGTAACATGTTCTTGAACCCATCTACCCCCCTCCTTCACCCCTTCCCAAAACTCTTCCCCGCCCCCAACCCTCCCCCTCCTTTTTGCCACCACCTACCCCCTCCCACCCCCTCACCACTTCCCTGCCTGGGTTGGGGGGACAGGGGTCCAATAGCCACAGCTAAGTGAAGGAGTGACCCCTGTATACTGGGCAGTGTGGTAGGGTTCAATAGCCACAGCTAAGCGAAGAAGGTTCCCCCCACTGCCCGAAGCCCCCTCCCCCGGTGTGGACCTCTGTATTCCTAATTATTTTACAAACTTGCTTGTAATGGAATGTCTAGTTTTCATTTCCCCCACTTCCCTGTGTGTCCCGTCTGGGTTGGGGGGACAGGGGTCTGATAGCCACAGCTAAGCGAAGGAATGACCCCTGTATACTGGGCAGTGTGGTAGGGTTCAATAGCCACAGCTAAGCGAAGAAGGTTCCCCCCACTGCCCGAAGCCCCCTCCCCCGGCGTGGACCCCTGCATTCCCAATTAATTTACAAACTTGATTGTAATCACTAATGATCAATTTGATTCCTATCCATATCTACCACCCAATACCCACCCACCCCCTCCTTCCCATAACCTCCTCCCCACCCCTCCCTTCCAAACACCCCAATGTATACCATTGCTTATTTTGCATTCCTCTAGTCCCAGTGTGTGGTTGTGTGTGAGAGAGGGAGAGAGAGTGTGTGTTTGTGTTTGTGTGCATGTGAGAGGGGTTTGTTGCACTTGTCTTTGACCACATGCGCAGGTGTTTTTTTCTCCCAGAGAGGTTTTTTATCTCCCCCTTAATCCTTTAAATTTGTTTACATTTTTATGTCTTAGACAAGTGTGTCTGACTAGGGGTTTTTTCTCGGAGAACTTCCGTTTTCCCCCTCACCCCTCGGTGCCAGGGTGGGGCAACCCACTTTGGGGTCAGACTTGGGTTTGATGCGCTAGGCGGCGAACCCCCCCTCTATTTCTATTTCCACCCACCCACCCCCCTTCTCTCTCTGTCTTTTTCAATTGAAATGTAATGTCAGCTTTTGCTACATGTGTTCACTTTAGCACGAGATTTGTTCTCTTCACCAAACCTCCCCCTCCCCACCCCTTAAACACAACTGACCCTTGTTTCCAACTTCTACCATCTATGATTGCGTACTCACTGTCCCCAACCTCTCTCACTTCAATTCCCCCCCCCCTTGATTTGTGTTCACAGCCTTGCTCTTTGGTTTCAACTTTGTTGTATCATTTACGCATTGGACTGTAGAGGGGAAGTATTGTTTTTATTTTGATCTTGATGGTTTTTTGCTCCTTCTGTTGCCTGCTTTTTGCTATATTTGATGTTTGCTGTTTAATTGTTTGTCTGTGTTGATAAAGGCGCATTCGCCGAAATATCCAGTAGTTTTGTTTTGTCTCTTGTGAATAAAAGAACGTCACTTTGCACTTGTCGTGTAGGTGTTTGTTGTATGTTCCAGTGACGTTGCAGTCTGTTTCAGTTTTTCATAGATAGTTTGCAAAAGTGAAAAACCCGAAAACCCCCAAAAAAAACTGTTGGTACCCAAAAATTGAAAAAACCCTGATTGGTACCCAAAAAACCTCTGTTGGTACCCAAAGAACCGAGAGTCGCATAAAACTCAGAAAGTTAGGGATAGGGTTAGGGATAGTAAGATGGGAGCAGGAAAAGACAGACAACATAAAAATGTCCTGATTATATTGGTTTTCTCAAGTTTCCTTGTTTTTTTTGGGTACCAACAGAGGTTTTGGGGGTAAAAAGACCAAAAAAACCTGTTTTTGGGGTGTTTCGACGGACCCTGAAAAACCTGCCTGAATTGCTTGTGAACAGCAACAGGTCTTTGTTGTTTCTGTTCAACTTCCTTGTCTCACACTCTCAGTGTCATTCTCTGGAGTCTGGCCCAAAGGATTTTCCATCACCATGTCCAGTGCAATGTAGCAAGCAGCAGATCACTCTGTGGACAATATCATCATGGACAATCTTTTCCTTGGAAAGACCAACGAAACTTATGAAAGATATGTGTTCAACACTCGAAAGCAGAAGGCTCGCGAGACTGTGGATGACTACATTTCTGCTCTATGCACTCTTGCTTCAACCTGTAATTTGTGATTGCTTGAAAGACAGTCTGTTGAGAGACAGAATTGTCTTAGGCATCAAAGACAGCTCTACCAGAAAGCGACTGTTGCAAGAAGCTGATCTGAATCTGGAGACCTGCATCGCTATGTGTCGTGCCGCTGAAGCTACTTCTCCATCTCAGCCAGTGAAAACTGTGACATGGACTGAGGACACTACTGCAGTTCAAGCTGGTTCTGTATCATCTGGGGATCAGAGGCCAGGCAAGAAGCAGGATTTATCTCTGACCTTGAGGTGAGAGAATGTGTAAAATAGGTTTTACTTTTCAGGGCTTAATGTAGTAGTAGTAGTATTAGTAGTAGTAGTAGTAGTAGTAGTAGTAGTAGTAGTAGTAGTAGTAGTAGTAGACAGGGACAAAACAAAATGTATTCAGTTAATATACAGATTTAAAGGAATAAAACACAGATGCCTTAGTAGTCATCAGTGAATGAAGCCAAATCAAACAAAAATCAAAAACATATTTAGAGGGCAAAAGGCTAAACAAAATAGCCTATAGTGCCATTTATGCTATGCTATGCTATGCTATGCTATGCTATGCTATAGGGACAAAATAAGCCGTCAAGCTTTTTAGAGAGTCCCGTCTTTTTACAATCAGTATTACATACAAGTACTGGTCAAGGTTTATTGTGGTCAAATTTTCCTTAAATTAGCTACTCATCAAAGCTTCTAAATAAATTAAAATAATTTGGAGATTTGTCGAGACGATTTTTGAACAAGTTAGTATTAGGTGCACATTTTAATTCGTTAGTTAATTCATGCAACTCTATTGCTGAAGCATTTTTTTCTTATGTTAGTGTTGAAACGTTTAATAAAGACCTTGCCGTAGGGCTTTCTAGTCACACTGTGTTGTGGTTCACTAAAGAATTTTCCCCAAGATAAATTTGCATGACCATTAAATATCTTATGCGCTTCAATAAGATCTCCTCTTATTCTCCTGCCTTTCAAAGAGTGCAAATTTAGATAAACCAGTCTATTTTCATAACTCATATTTTTGCACTCTTTAACAAGTTTAGTGGCTCTGCACTGAACTTTTTCAATGGCTTTAGATTGGTATTTGAACATTGGAGACCATATGATGTTACCATATTCTAGATATGGTCTTACTAATGATTTATATAATTTAATAAAAATATCACGGTCAATATTTAAAAAATGTCCTTTTGATCAATCCTATCATTTGGCAGGCTTTACTAACGTAATTCTGAATATGTGTATTAAAAGATAAATCTTTATCAAAAGTCACCCCAAGATCTTTTTCATGATCACATGTTGTTAGTGAGCGTAGCTTGTCCTTTAGCATAGTATATTCAACATTAGGATTAGATTTACCAATATGCATAACTTTACACTTGCCCGTGTTAAAATACAGGTTCCACCTTTCCGTCCAAACTTGTAATAAATTTATCTAGATCCTTCTGTAATGAATTACTACCACAAGACCTCTTAAAAACTTTAGTATCATCAGCAAAAAATTTGCAGGATGATTCGACACATTCAGGTAAATCATTGATAAAAATGGTGAACCATGTAGGTCCTAGGATGCTCCCCTGGGGGATCCCACTAAGTACCTTAGCCTCAGATGAATTTTTTATCCCCGACTCTGACTCTTTGTTTTCTGTTGGTAAAAAAATCTTTAATCCAATCATATATGTTCCCAACTATGCCATAAGATTTTAATTTCACTAGGAGTCTTTCGTGAGGCACACTATCTAAGGCTTTCTTGAAATCTAAATATATTATGTCTACAGGTTCACCATCATCTAATATGGCAGTTAGTTCTTCCATGACCTCCATGAGCTGTGTCATACATGACCTTTTATGTCTAAATCCATGCTGGCAAGTTACATATAAGTTATTACTATTCATATGGTTAACAATTACATCTCTCACAACAGACTCAAAGACTTTACACACAACAGAAGTTAAACTAACTGGCCTGTAATTTCCGGGCTCAAATCTAGAACTTTTCTTGAAAATAGCTGTTACATCTGCCTGTTTCCACTCCGAAACAGTAACTTTTTTTTTCCACTTGCCCAATTGGGCAAGTTAAAGAAAAATTCACTTGCCCAAACAGCTTTTGGAATTTCCCGAAATTTAGGTGTATTGCTAGTCACACACACACATAATAACATATCTTACCCGAGTCATTGGCTTCTCTTTGTCCAAAACTTTGATTCAAACATGCATGAAAATGTCACAAACTCTTCTCTTTCTGAGTCCTTGTCTTGCCTTCTGTCCATCCCCTGCCCCCCCTCCATGAAAACGCCGTTCTTGTTCCTGTTCGTAGTCAGCCTTCTGTTGTTTGCGTCGTTTCGCTTTCTCAATCTCACTTTCGTTATTGGCAGAACTTGCGGATTTTGATTGTGACGGTTGTTTTCCAAGAAAGGAAAGGAAAGCAAGGTTTGCTGAGCCATGACGATGTTTTTGGGCAGATCAATCTCGAATCATCCACATGGTGTGCAAACACGCGTCGGCCAAGTACTTTGCAATATGAATTTCCATTGGCTTTCCTGCCCAAATTAGGAACCAATGGGAAGACGTCTTGCATGAAACTGCGTCATTGGCGAGTAAACACTGCGATGAGCTTCAGAAACTGTCGTCTGCTCTGTGAGCTTTCTGTCGCAAGTTACGTTAAAAAAAATACGGACATGAGAAGCTGCGCTGAATAATACAGGCAATGAGCGTTCGTTTATGGAGAAAATAAGTGTTGGTTGTCAAAAATTTCACTTGCCCGGTCGGGCACATTTAACAGAAGCTTGGCCTGCCCGACATGGCTGTGCACTTGCCCCGGGCAGTCGGGCAATGGTTACTGTTAAGCCCTACCTTTTTTTGAAGGGGTGGGGAGGGGGTAAGGGAAGGATGGGGGGAGAGGCGGGGGGAGGGTGCACTTTATAGATGCTTCTCATTTTTTTTTCAGTTTTTGGCAAGAGCATTTTGATAACTCTTGTGCTTTAACTGTTGGGAAGGGGGGGGGGGGGTCTTTCTTTCAGACTTTGGCATTGAATTGGTACGCCCTGGAGTTTTCACACAGGAAATAAAATCATTTGAATTCAAAGAATATCATAGCTCAAACTGATGACAAAAACAATCGGCTCAATTCCCTGTGTGTTGCGTGATTTCAGACACTGTGACTCAATGGCGTCCCCTGATGAAGTAGAGATGTCAGAGGTGAACATCAAGACAGAGTTGGACGATTCCGATGATGACTCAGAACTTCAGTGGACCACAGAGCACCAGAGTTCAGGTCAGTGGCACTTTGACTGTCTTCAACAGACATCATGGTGTAATGAGTGAGACTGCGTATTAACATAGCTGCCAACTGCCGCAGAAAGTCTACCAGGCTTACAATGCTTTATAAGATCCTTGAACGGCATCGTCAAAGTCGACAACACCAGACTGAAGTCAGAAGAGGACACAGCCGGCAACTATCCACCATCCAGTGCCGGACTGAATACAGAAGTTCTTTTTTCCCGTGCACCATCAAAGACTGGAACTCGTTACCTGAGGAGGCTGTGTCTGCTTCTTCAGCCGGCACGTTCTAGTCCCCCATCAAGATACAAATTCCCCCACCCCCACCACCCCCCTAGTTTAGGTGTTCCTGCCGACTCAGGGGCTCGATCAGCAAGACCTGACTGGCTGGGTCATCTTCGTAGAGTAGGTTTTTGTTTTATTTTGTTTGTTTCTTTTTTATGCCCGACTTCGGACCTCAACCGCATATAGTATTGTCACAGGTCACTTTATGATGTGTGAATACTATCTAACTTTTTTCTTATTCACTTTCTAGGCTAGTTCTTTTCCTGTCATGAAGTGGATATTAGGTTTTGTCTATCAAGCTTTTCCCGCTACTGTGTTAATCCTTTCTCTTTCTCAGTTTCAAGTTTCCTATACAAAATCTGTTTCTTCTTGTTTTAGACTAGGCGTTTTGGCAGTTTCTTGAATTGTGGATTTTGTCCTAAACATCACGCCATTTCAAACTTAGTTTCATTGGTCTAGGGTAGCTCCAATCAGAATTAATCCTCTGAACTGCAAGAGCCTTATTTAAGGTTTAGCTGGTCGAAAAAATTGTCGTCTGCTTATTATTACTGTTCGTTGCACAGAGGGAAACTTCGATTCTTTAGCTCTCTGTGCGAGACAAGATTTTTCTATTCCGCTAACCGGTCAAGAAGAAGCTGTAGCGTTCACCCCAAACTCGATATTTGTGGGGTGAAACGTCGTATTGATAACCGTCGTCAAGAAGAGAGAAGCCATGCTGTCTGCTTGAACTGTGGGCCAGTAGATGAGACGAGTCGTGTTGAGCTGAGGGGGATCCTTTTGCTGTGTTCCTAAACGGAGGCCTAGCTGTCTGGTAGACCATTTTCCAGGAAGCTGTGACATGCGCCATTTGTCCACAGACGGCTAGGTGCGTCTTGTTAGATAATTTTGGCACTCGTTAGGATTTTGGGTTAAGTTTAATTGTCACGGGAAGAGCAGAGGCAGTAGTGAGTTTTTTCTTGGTGATAGGGTGTGATAGGAATAAGGTGTGTCAGAGTAGGCATAGAAGAAACAAAAAACAATGACAGGAGTCATTTCCTAGGGACAAAGGTTGGTTAAAAAACTTACTAGTTGTGTCTAGGGAAATTGTCAGTTTAGGGGAGAAAATGTGTAAATGTAGTCGGTTTGCCAAACCAAATTTTCAGGTTGACGCTGTGATATGTGCATAGTTAAATTTAAGGTGTGAATGTGTAAACATATTATTTTTAAATATTTATAAATTAAATGAATGAATGTGTAAAAACATGACACCACAACAACGCCACAGTAGGCAGGGGACAGATTTTGTGGGGTGGAATAAGTCGACTCGATTAAAAAGACAGTAGCCGAGTCGTCATTGTAGGCTTCCATATGTCCTAGTGTGGGGCCAAGTAAAGATTTCATGTTGTGTTGTTCGTTACTAATTCATGTTGTAGGCCAAGTAAAGATTTCATGTTGTGTTGTTCGTTACTAATTCATGAGCCAAGTCCAACCATGAATTCAGTCTTCCCCTTACACGCATTAACACGGGCGTAATATTGGGTATTGTAGTAACTGTTCCAAGTTAGGCCAGAGGTTGGTACACACCGGGCTACACACCTAAAACAAACCTGTTTGGAGTAACCAGAGCTGCTGAGTCATTGTCGGCACAGGTTTAAATAATAGAATGAAGTATCAATGTGTAACCAGAAAGAGATAGGCCTAGAGATTTTAAATGGTAAATTTTAGCTGGTGTTGTTTTAATGCAATTGGTTTTGCTCCATTATGTGTTACCGGAGGGCAGAGGTAGGATTTGGGTTGTGAGCACATAACTTGTGCTGCACGAGAATTGTGGGTTCATGTCATTTGGAGACAGACTACGTGTTTCCGTGATTGGGAAATGACAAGCTAGAAGTTTGTCAGGCTAGCTATTTTTAGGTCACGTCTGTGCGTTAGTGCATTTACGTGTAGTTAAGTGAACAGTAATTGGAATGTGTTGATTTAAATGATACAGTGGTGTCCGGCTATGCGGAAATAAAGGGGGAATTTCGAAGATTAGTTTAATAGGGACATAGGGTTAAAATAGTTTTATATTTGTTTTAAACAGGCTCTCAGTTGTGGGACGTTAGCCGTTTAACGGTTAAAGGGCCGCGAGGCTGAAGTGGAGAGACGCCATTTAGGAAAGGGAGACTTTCAAACTGAGACGGTGGTGCCCGCCCCCTTCTGCGAGGAGTGGAAAGAGGTTGTTGGCGCGCTGAACTTCTTGTTCAATTTCATCATATTATAAGGCATAGTGCGGTTGTGCCAGACATTAAATTAGACTCACTTTAAGTTGTCGCCACAGCGGTAACTTGGTGTGAGGGATTTAGTAAAAGTGTGGGGTATTTCCCTACATTTGACTTGGTGTGAAGAGACACAGTATTAGTGGGTGTGGGGTGATTTCCCTACACTTTATTAACAGTTTAATTGGGATGGGGGTATTTTCTTAGTGGGTTATTGCCCTTGAACAGTGAGAGGCAAAGTAGCCTTTTCACTGCAAGGACTGTAACTAATTGGATTTGACATTTGCTTGAACAAGCCTCATTTTGTTGTGGTTGTTTACCAGTGAGGTTGTTGCTTTGATGGTGAAGTTGAGATTAGCCATTTGCAGCGTTGGTTATTAGTGCATACATTTGGGTGTACTTTTAGTGATACGTTTTGGGCGTTTGGTACTTGTTCACTCTTGTGGGGTGGATGAATAATTACTAGTGTTAAGCACTCATCTGTATTTGGTTATATTAGGTTTATTCACTTTGGGTGAAGGGAGAATTTTCAGTTAGGATTTAATTGTAAATTATAATAGTTGGTGGGAGTTTTAGTTGGAAAGACAGATCATTATTGTTTAACACCTTTGTGTGTGATCTGGTCTTGAATTATACTCAAACCATCTGTTCTTTCCTAAATATATTTAGTTGTAATTATAATAGTTGGTGGGAGTTTTAGTTGGAAAGACAGATCATTATTGTTTAACAACTTTGTGTGTGATCTGGTCTTGAATTATACTCAAACCATCTGTTCTTTCCTAAATATATTCAGTTGTAATTATAATAGTTGGTGGGAGTTTTAGTTGGAAAGACAGATCATTATTGTTTAACAACTTTGTGTGTGATCTGGTCTTGAATTATACTCAAACCATCTGTTCTTTCCTAAATATATTTAGTTGTAATTATAATAGTTGGTGGGAGTTTTAGTTGGAAAGACAGATCATTATTGTTTAACAACTTTGTGTGTGATCTGGTCTTGAATTATACTCAAACCATCTGTTCTTTCCTAAATATATTTAGTTGTAATTATAATAGTTGGTGGGAGTTTTAGTTGGAAAGACAGATCATTATTGTTTAACACCTTTGTGTGTGATCTGGTCTTGAATTATACTCAAACCATCTGTTCTTTCCTAAATATATTCAGTTGTAATTATAATAGTTGGTGGGAGTTTTAGTTGGAAAGACAGATCATTATTGTTTAACAACTTTGTGTGTGATCTGGTCTTTAACTATGCTTCAACCATCTGTTCTTTCTAAATATATTTAATTGTAATAATAGTTGACAGGGGTTTAGTTGGGTAGGTGGGTCACTGCATTAGTTTGGTGATTTGTTTGGCACCATTGTATGTGATCTGGCCTTGAGCTATTCCTGTGCCATCTATTCTGTTTTTGATATTGGTATAATAAGTTAAAGGGAGGGAAGACATTTTTTTTTTAAAGAAATAATTTAGTAAGCCTTCAGCTGTTATTTCCCTTACTTTCTTTTGTTTCAACTTTTTTTTTTTAATGGGTTATTAGGTGGAGGTTGTATTATTATTATTGGGACATTATTATTTGTGTGTAACATTTGTAACGGGACATTGTTTATTTATTGTGTTAAATCGCCTAGGGTTTGTTTATTTGGCAGTTTAATTGTGTGAAAGAAATATTATTGATTTGATTTTAAATAAATTGCTTTGTCGCTTTTGCGCCTACTTGAAATCATTGTGTCTGTGTTGTTGGGGTGTTAGCTAGAGTGGGTTTACTTTATTTTCATTGTACACACCTTTCTGGTTCGTGTCAAGTATCATAAAATCAAACTGATGATTGTGGATACTCAAAGGTAGAAGAAGAAGAAGAACTATCAGGAATTGATCAGGAATGTCCAGATATCTAAAGCCTATCAGGAAAATCCAGAAAACTATCTGATTTTCCTGATTTTGACATTTCCAAGGAAGGATAGGGGCACTGAAGGATTTTTTTTAATGCATTTTCTTAATTTTTAGTTGAACATGCAGCCAGTTGAACTTTAAAAGTAGGATTTTTCATAGACTTTTTTTTATATAAAAGATATTGATTCAAATTTGATACCTTTATCTATCAAAGTGTAGTTTAAAAAAACCAAAAAACGAAGAGTCAATATTTGCAGCTTCAGTTCATAGAAAACCTTCAACTTCAGGGACGTTGCCCCACCATGGGCGTTGCTCCTGGATCCTACCGGGGGCCGCTGAAGGCCCCCGAATCCCCATACTTTTTGTCAGGAATTTCATTTCTCCAAGGTTGGCAGCTATGCAATATACATTAGACGTGGCAACCCCATGTGATTATCTGTAAATAAGTAAAAGAAAGTGCTTATTTTTTTCATTTTTTCTTTTACTTATGTTTTGGGTTTCCTTGCAGAACTTAACGCGTATATGTGTACGTGCGCTTACACAGTGTGTGAGCACTGTATGACATCTTACAAAATGTAAAAACAGATAGATAGAGGAGTAAGCTCACTAATTTATGAAACATCATTCATGTCACTTTGTCTGACATATTTTATAGTGTTAAAAGTAGTTTAACTTTACCACACACAAAATATATATAAAATTAAAAAAATTGTAAAATATAAAAAAAAAATTTAAACTGTAAATAGAGGGAACATTTTTCTGGCATTTTTCCTTTTTAGTACAAGATGAATAAAACACCAGGGCCTGTATTCACGTTGAGATAGCATGAGACTTAGCATGGTGCTAACTTAGAAGCTCTTCCAATGTCCTATAGGATTTAATAGGACTTTTGGAAGAGCTTCTAAGTTAGCATCATGCTAAGTCTCATGCTATCTCAATGTGAATACAGGTCCAGGGCCTGTATTCAATTTGAGATAGCATGAGACTTAGCATGATGCTAACTTAGAAGCTCTTCCAATGTCCTATAGGATTTAATAGGACTTTTGGAAGAGCTTCTAAGTTAGCATGATGCTAAGTCTCATGCTATCTCAACGTGAATACAGGCCCTGGTATATTAAAAAGAAAAGAAAATAGCGCTTTCAATGTTAACTTTATTATGTAAGAAGAGGGTTTAAATATGTTTTGATGTCCAGAGTAAACAGTTGATCACTGTGTGTTGCAGGTTTTCCCAGGGACAGGACTGAACACAATGTGAGTACTATCATCGTCTCCTTTTTTTTTACAGTCACTGTTATGTGCTTTTTGTATGATGTAGCCAAGTCAAATTGTTTGCTGGCTGTAATCCTAATAGCAGTCAAGGGGAAATCTTGATAATGGGTACAGTGTAGTCTTTGGTCAATGACTATGACCGTCAAACTAGGAGGCATTGGCACTGACTATTATCCTAACAGCAGTCAAGGGGAAATCCTGATAGTGGGTACAGTGTAGTCTTTGGTCAATGACTATGACCGTCAAACTAGGAGGCATGGGCACTGACTATAATCCTAATAGCAGTCATGGTGAAATCCTGATAGTGGGTGGGTACAGTGTAGTCTTTGGTGAATGACTATGACCGTCAAACTAGGAGGCATGGGCACTGACTATAATCCTAATATCAGTCAAGGGGAAATCCTGATAGTGGGTACAGTGTAGTCTTTGGTCAATGACTATGACCGTCAAACTAGGAGGCATGGGCACTGACTATAATCCTAATATCAGTCAAGGGGAAATCCTGATAGTGGGTACAGTTTAGACTTTGGTCAATGACTATGACCGTCAAACTAGGAGGCAAGGGCACTGACTCTTTGTGCTGCAGCCAAGGGGATTAGTTGGCTTTGGGGGAACTTCACCAGTGACAGCTGTCCTGAAGTCCGTTGGGTGAAAGAGTGGGGATATGCCCTGGGGAAGGCTTTTCAACAACAAAAGAATCATCCCAGCTCTCCAGAATAACAGCTGCCTCCTCTGCTGTCTGGGAGTCATGGTCAGACATGACTGACTCCCCTGAAGATGGAGTGTGGCTGCCCACGTGGCGGGGTAATAAAATAAAAACGGGCACACTCATAATGTTCTTATCTCTAGCTGATGCATTTATGCCATAGTGATCAATTGTTTCAGCTGTTGGGATCATCCCTGGAGTCGTAAAAATCGCAATATAAAAAATATTAAAACATCAAAAATATTACATATCAACAAAAAAACCATTGCCAGTTAAACATGCTGCATGCTGAAAATGTGAAGTCAATCCATCAAGTAGTTATTTTTTAATATTAAAAACAAAACAGTACCCCAAATAGGGCATTTGCCATGAGTGTTCGTTCTCTATACCAGACTACTAATTTGCCCACGCTTGTTCTGCTCGAGTTATGCTGACCTTTCTAATTCAACTCAGTGAATTTCAAGGTCGTCCTCACGTGGCAAATGCCCTATTCGGGTTCAGTTTACCAACATTAATTTAGTGGTTGCAGGGAGTAGAGTCATTTTAATCGGGGTTAAGAGTGTTAAAACAAGAATTTGTAGCAAATCTTTGCATTTTGTTTATGCATAAGTTTGCAACATTGCAAATCATGCTTTCTACTTGTTTGTGGCAAGCAATCACATAGATGAGATTTGTTTATAGTCAGGGAATTTTGTGTGTGACATTTTTAGCCCCCTACTTCTAAAAAAAGCTGTATATATATATATAAAATGATAGTATTCAAAAGGCTGAGCATCAAGCATATTTATTTACAAAAATATTGATAATCCAGAAAGATGATGACTAAAAGGAATATTGTCCTTTCGATTGTGCATTTCTGTTTTCACAGAAGCAGGAACCAGCATGGTCCATGGAGGAAGACTCACCAGATCAGCCCTCAGCTGTCTACAGCACAGTACAGCCCATGTCTGACAACACTTCTGGGTCACTGCTGTCTCTGAAAAGAGGTCGTGTGTGTCAGCATTGCTCTGCTGCCTTTGTGCTGGTCAGCAGTTTGGAACTCCACCTGGCGTCAGTTCATGGAGAGAAACTGCACATGGTGTTACCTGGGTCCTCCACACCTGACAGATGTGATGCTGGTAACTGCAGCTACACAAACATCGGTGAGGGGGTAAATAGGTATAGTAAAGGGAAAATGACGAAAAAGAAAACTATTGATAATGATACTGGTGGTAAAGATGGAAAGAAGTGCAGAAAGCAGCATGTGTGTGATGTCTGCAGAAAGTGTTTCACTAATCCTAGCGACCTGAAGAGACACACATCGATTCATACTGGTGTTAAAGCATTTGTGTGTGATGTGTGCAGTAAGAGTTTTACTCGGGTTGATGTCCTGAGAAAACACAAGCGACTCCACACAGACATAGATAAGGAGGTAGATAGCCATGGCAACATAAAAACATCAAAAAAGAAAGTTATTAGACAGCATGTATGTGATACTTGTGGAAGGTCTTGCGCTGGACCCAGCCAACTGAAGACGCATAAATTGTTTCATAATGGCATTAAGCCTTTTGTGTGTGATGAGTGCGGTAAGAGTTTTACTCTGTCTGGTCAACTGACAAGTCACAAGAGAGTCCACACAGGGGAGAGACCTTACAAGTGTCCACACTGTGACAGTGGGTTTAGAACGTCAAGTAAGTTACATCAGCACATCAAGTCAATTCATGAAGATGCCAGAGACCATCTGTGTGATGTCTGTGGGGCAGCTTTCTCTAACAGTTGCAATTTAACAAGGCACAGGAAAATTCACACAGGTGAAACACCCCATGTATGCCCAGACTGTGGGAAGAGTTTTATTCAGGCTGGTACATTAACGGAACATCGTCTGACCCACACTGGACAAAAACCTCATGTGTGTTCAGACTGTGGGAAGGGTTTTTCTCTGTCCTGTAATCTGAAGAAACATCGTCGGGCTCACACTGGTGAAAGGCCTTACAGCTGTCCTCACTGTCCTGCTGCCTTCAGTCGGTCAGAAACTATGAAGAGACACATACAGAGAAAACACCAGTGACACTGTACACTGCAGTAAAACACATAGAGTGAACACCAGTGACACTGCAGTAAAACACATAGAGTGAACACCAGTGACACTGTACACTGCAGTAAAACACATAGAGGGAACACCAGTGACACTGTACACTGCGGTAAAACACATAGAACAAGTGACACACACTGCAGTAGTGAACACCAGTGACACTGTACACTGCAGTAAAACACACATAGAGTGAACACCAGTGACACTGTACACTGCAGTAAAACACATATAGAGTGAACACCAGTGACACTGTACACTGCAGTAAAACACACAGAGTGAACACCAGTGACACTGTACACTGCAGTAAAACACACATAGAGTGAACACCAGTGACACTGTACACTGCAGTAAAACACACATAGAGTGAACACCAGTGACACTGTACACTGCAGTAAAACACATAGAGTGAACACCAGTGACACTGTACACTGCAGTAAAACACATAGAGTGAACACCAGTGACACTGTACACTGCAGTAAAACACATAGAGTGAACACCAGTGACACTGTACACTGCAGTAAAACACATAGAGTGAACACCAGTGACACTGTACACTGTACACTGCAGTAAAACACACATAGAGTGAACACCAGTGACACTGTACACTGCAGTAAAACACACATAGAGTGAACACCAGTGACACTGTACACTGCAGTAAAACACATAGAGTGAACACCAGTGACACTGTACACTGCAGTAAAACACACATAGAGTGAACACCAGTGACACTGTACACTGCAGTAAAACACACATAGAGTGAACACCAGTGACACTGTACACTGCAGTAAAACACATAGAGTGAACACCAGTGACACTGCACACTGCAGTAAAACACATTGTGGTTGCCAGGAACCTGCACACAGGTGGTGATGTTGCGAGACATGAAACAAGACACAAAAAGCCTGCACAGAAAATGCATCAATTGTATTATTTAATCTTAAGCTTGAATGGATTGCGAATAGAAGATTGTTTGCAAGAGCTGGGGGTTGTTCCCTCTCCTTCTCTCTATTGTTTTTGTAGATTTTTTTTTAGGGTGGTGGTGGTGGTGGTTTTGATATGCTTTGTTTCCTCCTAATTTCAACGTTTTATATAACTACCATAAAATGCAGACTATAAGCTGCTACTTTTCCCCTCAACTTTGGCCCATGCGGCTTATAGACTGATGCGGCTTATCTGTGGATTTTGTTCCATTCTACATTTATCAGTATGATTAAATCTGTTTCTGGCCACATTCTTCAGCCTATTTCGAGCTTCTTTAGACTCTAACACTGGTTTTGGTAATCAATAGATTCAAATCTCATGTTTAATGTTTCTGAGGACATTAAGTGCTCATGTTCTGATAGGAGAATGTCTATATTTGTGTTGGTTTGTGCACATACAATTTTCTCTGTGGCTTATAAACTGGTGCGGCTTATATGTGACAAGCAATCTTAGGGGATGCGGCTTATATACAGGTGCGTCTTATAGTCCAGTTTGTACGGTACTGTTTAATGAACAATGTTTTATGCCATTTGACAAAGCTGACATTTTAAAGCTAAAATCCACCATATTCCCAACCGCGAGGACCTGGAACATAAGCAAACGTCTAAGACTGGTCGAAGATGAAAAATTGGCATCATATGCTATCACATCATTGCTTACCTGCATTCCAGTAGAGCATGCTGTTGAGGCCGTGAAGTGGAAACTGGGTGAGGACAGGCATGTCGGTGATTTTGTTTGTTGTTGAAGTACCCTGGCTACAAGACTCCAGGGGTCATGCCAATAGCCAAAGCATTTGAGCACTATGGTACAAAAACATCAGCTAGGAATGAGAACATTACGTGTGTGACCGTTTTTGATTATCATGTCATGTAGGCAGCCACATTCTGTCACTCTCTTTGACTCTGCCTTTTCCCTTTGCTTACTGTCATCTACTATCTTTCTGCCTTACCAGTCCATTACCCGGCCTTTTTTCAAGAAACATTTTCAAAAAGATTTCCTCCAGCCGAAGTCGGACCTGCTGGGCCTAACTCTTTCTTAGTTAGATGCATAACGGCAGCATGACACATCTGCGCTCATAATTGATAGGAAACTGTCTGAGCGGTCAAAGAAGAAGATATCAGGTACTTTATTGTCACAGAGGCGTCTGTGAAATTCAGGTTGCTCCCACCAGAGGCGTGCCACCCTTATTTCTTCTTTTTTTTTCCATGTGATTTTTGTGTGACTGATGAGGAAGGAAAGGAAGGGGGGTAAATGTTGACCAAATGACAACTTTTTCGATGCCACTGGGTTTAACGTGCGCTAAGTGCATGGGCACATGGGACCTCGGTTTATCGTCTCATCCGAAAGACTCCACGTTAAGACCATAAGGCCTTATGGTCTTAATGTGGAGTCTTTCGGAAAATCCCCTGCACCCAGGTTCGAACTCGGGTTTACTTGACACGAGGCGAACTCGATACCTGTGTGCCAATCTACACATGCACGGCACATCGACTTCAAGGAGAAAGGAAGAGATTCACGTTTTCTGACCACATCAACTCTATTGACTCAAACATTAAATTGACCTGTGAGGTGGAGAAAGAGGGCAAAGTTCCAGTTCTGGACATCTTACACAAGGAACAATCTGTTGGCAATGGTGTGTAGGAATAATGGTATGTGTAATGAAAGTATGCTTCCTAAAATCAGAAGAGATATGGATAAGTAAAGGTAAGGTAAAGGTCCACTGTCTGATTGCCGTAGGGGCAGTGAATTGGTTATTCACCGTGTCTAGGGCTCAGCATTGGAAGGCGGAGCCCAACCCTTTCCTTCCACAGTCTTTACCTCCCCCAACCAGAGTCAGGTTTCCATTTACACCTGGGTGGAGTGAGGAAAATAGGAGTAAAGTGTCTTTCCCAAGGACACAACATTGGGGATCAAATAAGGTTCAAACTCCCATCCCCCAATATTTTTGGACCATGTGACAGCAATCGTACCACTGGACTATGGTACAGTAGCTCCTTATGGAAGAGATAACCGTGGCTAAGATACATGTCATGCTGTAAGTGTACTGTACCGAGTTGTTCAATACTGGAATAATTTGTCAACTAACATTAAGGCTGCACCTAACATAAATATATTCAAAAATGTTCTGGACAAAGACACAATGATGTCAAATTTTCATAATACTTTCGATTAATAAAAAAAAGAAAAGAAAAAAAAGTCCATTGCATATGTTTGTTAAACTTAATAGTTTAGCTGTTGAAAGCAGGCCACCCTGAAACAAATCAAAGTCACAAACGAGAAAGGGCGTAAAAGGGTCGCGAGGCCCACTTCTAGCCCTAATTACTACTACTTTGACTGTCTCTTGCAACTTCTTCTGCGTTCCCAGGCCATATAATGGGTAAAGTAATTATGTGTCTGGTTTTCAGTTTTCACTGGTCTCCCCGCTGCGTACAGCCGACACGTTCCGATTTCGGAGGAGCTCAAAGGAGAAACTTGGGATGATTTTTTTTTAGAAAAAAAAGGCAGGAGAATGGAGCCAATAAGGCAGAAAGATAGAGATGACAGCAAGCAAAGGGAAAAGGCAAGAGTCAAAGAGAGTGAAAGATTAGTGGAAGTTACAAGCACAGAACTTCCAGAAGGTGGGGGAACTATTTGTACGAAAGACCCCCGGTATTGAACGTCTCTTGCAGCAATACCAAAACTGAAAAGAATTTCAACTTGCTGTTATTGAATTTGTTGAAATAATCTCCTCTTGTATCACATGATTCAGTATATCAAGTCAAACTATGTTTTCTTTGATATCTTTATCTATCAATTTGCTGTACTGTGTGTTTGATGCTGCAGTGAACAGTTAACAAAGCCACAAAGTATAGCTGTGTTGGAAGATAAAGTTGTTTGAATAAACATAGAGTTTGAGAAAGGGGGGGGGGGAGATAGAGATCTTTTTTTGTGCAGAGGTTGGTTTGTGTCAGTGCTTTCTAGTTGTGTTAGTGGTTGAAGATGGTGTCCAGTTGTGTTGGAGAAAACATTCACTGTATAAGTATATTTTATTTGTTACCTTTTGTTTTGTTTCATATTGAACTGATTTTGCTTCAGGTTTGTTGATTGATTGAATTTGGTTTTATTAAATTTTGATTGCATCTTTGTGTTGTTCATAAATTATATTTTGAAACTTTAAGAAACAACAGAAAATTCAATGAAACTTTAAGAAACAACAGAAAATTCAATGAAACTTTAAGAAACAACAGAAAATTCAATGGAAAATTAAGTTTGGCTTGATGAATTATACCATTTGTTTTTCTGTTTGTGATGTTCCATTGTTTTGTGCCACAGTTGGTTGGTGCTGATGGTGTGTTTGTGTGTGTGTGTGTGTGAGAGAGAGATAGAGTGTGTGTGTGAGAGAGAGATAGAGTGTGTGTGTGTGTGTGTGTGTGTGTGTGTGTGTGTGTGTGCTAGTCAGTTGTGTCAGTCTCACTATGACCTGCAGATAGCAGAGGAGGCAGCTGCTATTCTTGAAAGCTTGGCTGGAAATTGTCCATTGAGGAGACGCCTTCCCAGGGGACATCCCCACTCTCTCAGCCAAGAGGACTTTAGGACAGGGAGGATCCCCAAAGGCCAACAAATCCCCAAGGCTGCGGAACAAAGAACCAGTGCAAATGCCTCCTAGTGTGAGAGTCGGTCATTCACAACAGACTGAGCTGTACAATGATTTTTCATTGCTGCAGACAATCACTGGTCCTACAGCTCTCACTCTCTCTTTACTGTTGGTCCAAACTGATGTCAGCCAATGATAAAAGCCATTGGAGTTAAGGGTCTAGACACACTGATGTACTCTCTTTACTGTTGGCCCAAACTAATGTCAGCCAATGATAAAAGCCATTGGTGTTAAGTGCCTAGACACACTGATGTACTCTCTTTACTGTTGGCCCAAACTAATGTCAGCCAATGGTAAAAGCCATTGGAGTTAAGGGCCTAGACACACTGATGTACTCTCCCATCATCTCACACCATCCATCCCAAGTGATGAAGTTTTTCACACACTGATGCACTCTCCCATCATCTCACACCATCCATTGTCACACAGAGCAGAGGTCAAAGGTGAACATCAAACGACAAACACAAATCGTGACTCACACTGCAGGTCACTTGCTTAGGTTGGGTTATTTATTGAGGTCAGAGTTCAGTTCTCACTGGTGAAAATCATTGGATTTAGGTATACAGTGGAACCTCCCTTATAAGACCTTCAAAAATCGTCCAAAATGAGGTCTTATAAGGGAGGTAATTTTAATACTTACAAAGAAGAAGGGCAATGTCTTGGGGAAGTAGGTCTTATGTGGGAGGGAGTCTTATAATGGGAGGTTCCACTGTACCCAAAAATTGTCTGAGTTGTTCTTTAATTTAACATCTTTTCACTTAAAAGTGATATTAAACATAAAAGTGTGTGAGTGTGCGCGCACGGATATGTGCATGTGTATGTGTGTGTGTTATTGTTCAAAGTGCATATTTGTATGTAACATTAACGGCTATATGCTAAATTAAAACAGTTTTTTAAAAAAAAACTCCAGAATTGAACTACATGTATTATAAAATCAAAATGCAAACATTCTAAAAATAAAATCCCAGCAATCATAGAAACGAGCCAACTGGACTTAACATTAAAGT
The DNA here is from genome assembly GCA_017654935.2 of Phymorhynchus buccinoides. NCBI lineage: Eukaryota > Metazoa > Mollusca > Gastropoda > Neogastropoda > Raphitomidae > Phymorhynchus > Phymorhynchus buccinoides. The sequence goes on along the minus strand of CM065709.1, from coordinate 2,513,639 downwards.
TTGTACAAAATTCAAAAGAGATACGGCATCTTGGAATATACATTTGGATTCATCTTTTCTGAATTCTGATACGGCCGATTCAAAATAAGGGCAATAATATTAGAATGTGCGTTGTTGCACAATTATCAATAGCACCGCATACACATTGAAGATTTTTTTATGAATTTAGTTTTAAAAGCATTTAGCTTAAGTCTATAAAGTAGTGAAACAAACTTTTTACAATCTTGGATGTTTGTTTACATTTCTATTAAGAAATACATAAGTTACTAAGGAATCTCTTTTCTGAAACTTCCATGATCAGGAGTTTAAACAACACTTTATGGAAGATTCAGGTTTATGTATTTTGTGAAGCACAGATTCTTTGTAGATTTTATCAAATTGTTCAAAAGAAGCTCTTTGTAAGAGAGAATAGCCTTCTTGCAAACTCCAGGGAATGTGAATATCGGTAGAATTGGCAGATTTGTTTGCCCCTGCCCGAGCAGTACGATCAGCCCATTCATTTCCAGAAATCGAACAATGAGATGGGATCCAACAAAAATCAACTGTGATACCTCTTGATATAAGAATATGTACAAGTATTCTAATTTCTGTAATGATTTCAGCCCTGTTTTTTGGACTTGTTGATTCTAAAGCTTGAAGAACAGATTTAGAATATACACAAAAAAGAACACCGTAGAAGTTAAATGGAACATCTATAACATACTGAATAGCCATTAAAATTGCTATTAATTCAGCTGTGAAAATGGAGAAGTCTTTACCAAGATAAAAAGATTTTTCGATTTTTAAAGTGGGAATGACAAATCCACAGCCTGCATTATTGTCTAGTAAAGAACTGTCAGTAAAAATGTTGAAATGATTGGGATAAAAATCGTTGATATGAGATTTAGCCTCACAGGCAAGAATGTTAATGTTATCATTTTTGGATACAGTTGTGTAGTTATAATCAAATTTTTGTGTTGGTGTGTGTGTGTGTGTTTGTGCATGCACATGATGAATGTATTGTTAATTTAAATTGTAAAAACTTTTTTTTTTTAAAGTGTTTTCACTGTTTGGGTCGTTTTCACAACCCACAGTCAATTTCCCACATTTGCTATTCAATGTTAATCCACAATATGAACAATCTAGTTCACATTCATTCCTACACACACTGGTAAACCTTTCCTTGGTGAAACTGAAACCAGACTAGTATCAAGACATGCTGTCCTCTTCCCTTTCCCCCATAATTCATATTCTTGTTCACACATTCTTAACAACACACATAGTTATTTGAATCACTTTCTCTCTGGTCTTCTTGTTTTTCGATCGCTCAGTTTCCTGTCAATTATGAGCACAGATGCGTCATGCTGCCATTATGCGCCTGACTAAGAAACAGGCCCAGCAAGTCCGACTTCGGCTGGAGGAAATGTTTTTGAAAGTGTTTCGTGAAAAAAAGGCAGGAGAATGGACTGGTAAGGCAGAAAGATAGTAGATGACAGTAAGCAAAGAGAAAAGGCAGAGTCAAAGAGAGTGAAAGATTAGAGGAAGTTACAAGCCCAGAACTTCCAGAAGGTGGGGGAACTATATACAAAAGACATCCCGGTATCCCCAAGGGGTGATCTCTGGTCTTATTTTTAACACACACCTCACACAGACATGGAACACTGTACATGTACACACATGCACCTTAGAGGCACACATTTCCTTCAGTGGATTCCTGAAAATCATCAAACTTGAATGAAGATATTTTTGTCATTTGAAACTATTCCTATATTAATATACAAAAGACAAAGAAAGAAACCACATACTCTAAGAATATGTGCAAAAGTAATTTGTGTGTATGTACACACCATAGACCCATCATACCCTGGAATTCATACCCTGGAATTGACACTGATTAACCCTGATTGACTATATCTTAACATGCGCAGAACCCTTCTCAGTTCTATATCATGGCATGGCAACATGGAATGACATGGGAAAGTTGGGAGACAGAAAGTGTGTGTGTGCATGCGCGCGCTGGCATGTGCTTATGCACGTGTGTGGGGATGTGTGTGTGTTTGTGTCTGTGTGTATGTATGTATGTACGAACGTACGTACGTATGTATGTATGTGTACTGTATGTGTGCATGCGCGTGTAAATGATATGCTATGTTTGTCAGTGTGTGTGCTTGTGTGCGTGCGGGCATGGGTATTGATGTGATTTGATTAAATGTATTTTTTGTAAAGCGCCATGAGCAGCTAGCCTGGAATGTGCGCTATATAAGTTTTCTTCATTATTATTATTATTATTATATCATCAGAATCTTCAAATGGATGAAGGCGGATGATTAATGGAAGAACACCATGTACATAAAGACTGCCCGGTACACAAAGGCAAATGTGCATGAGTATAACACAACCCTCTTCACCTCAATTCATACTCATATCAAAACACTGGGCAGCCCCCTACTTCCAATATGATCAACAATTTGCACTGACATTCTAAAACAGTCTTTGATACCCATAGCTGCCAACTTTTCCCAAACAAAATCCTGGAGGGGGGTGGGTTTGGGAGGGGGGAGTATCCCCCCTCCCAGAGCGGGGTCAGGGGGTGCGCCCCCTGAAGCTGAGAAACTTTTTTCTTTTAAATGTGAAAACTAGCCCTCTCCTTTGCAAGTTACTTCAATGGCGGCGTGAGACAGGCCTAAAGACCGCCAAACAAAGGATTGCAGGAGGAAGTAGCCCCCGCTTCTGACATGCGCAGTACAAACTCTGCTCAGCAAAGCTTCCTGAAACCCACTTTCGGTTTTCGGCTTTCATAACACTCGTTCCTGAGGTCATCTAAGCTGGAAATTTCAAAATCCGGGAGTTTCACGTGAAGACCGGGAGAGGTGACAAAATCCGGGAAGCTCCCGGATTTACCGGGAGGGTTGGCAGGTATGGATACCTGGTCTATATTAGGGGGACACATGCACACGCACACACACACGCGCACACGCACTGTGACAGGGCTCCCCATTTTGTTGGACTACCGTATAGAGGATCTTTTCACCCCAAGTGTGAACTTATAGAGGGTAAAAAAAAGGACACAAAATAAACATACAGACATGCAAAATTCAAGCATTGTGATAAATATATTGAGTTTTTAAGTGTGCACAGTGAGTATGAAGTATGTCTGATACGCATACACACACCACACATGCACACACACTATCAGATGTGATGCTGGTAACTGTAGCAACACAGAGTTTATTAAGTAGTTCAATTGGTATTTATCTTTAACATTGTTAATGGTTCTTTTTTTTTAGATTAGTTTTATCTCTTTTTGAGGGGGAGGGTGGAGATGTAGTAAGAATATGTTGTTATTTTATTACTTACTAGCAATCGCCCCGTGGCAGTTTTCAAGTTTTACCCCATGGCAGTATTGAACAATACTGGAGGCAATGCCCGGAGGCAGTGCTAAACCAGTAAAGTCCCGATTTTTTAATAATACAGATACGTGTAGTGTCATCCCCTTGTAATCTCCACTGACCCCCCCCCCCCCCCCTCCGCCCACCCACTTACCCCCTACCCCACCCATAACCAGCTGGCTGACCTACTCGTCACCCCAGCATGTGTGAACCATGGTCTCATGCCCACAGCAGTCCCCCCCCCCCCCCCCACCTTTAATAACAGCACGTTTGGACATATGTCGTTTCGCCTAGTGAGCGAAACTGTAAATTGGTGCATATTGCGCGCATTTATGAACGGATGCTGTTCACATTTCCTGCCTTGCTTTGCCCGGGTCATAGCAAGCCTGACAGCTAATTCGAGGCGATTCGGTTAAGAAACGGCGGAGTTATTCGTGAAAAGGTGAAGCGGCGTGTAGCGCGCGTTTCTGAACCGATTCGCTTCCGGTTTGGCACACGGATAGTCCCCGGCCCCGGTCATCTTCCTGCCAAATTCGAAGGCAATCGGCCCAGAAACGCCGGAGATACGGGCGCCGAGAGGCCGGCGGATGTGCGTTTCGCGCATTTGCGAAACCGCGCAAATGACACGGCCGTCTCGGTTGCCGTTGCCATCGCCCCGTTAGGGCTCACAGCAAATTTGAAGCGATTCGGTCGAAAAACGGCGGAGTTATAAGGCCCGTTTTGTGTTTCACACACACACGGACGGACAGTTGGCTTTTTACTATATGATGATTCAATTACTTGTACACATGTATTGACAGACATCACTTACAATTACCAACGCCAATACACATAGCAACATCATTTTGTCTGAATCACTTTTAGTGGAAGGATGTTAAACTGAAGAACACACACACACACACACTGACTGGACTGGAACCAATTTACTGTCAGATTAACTATAAAAGCTGTACTGACATTGGGAAAAACAAGTAAACAAAAAAACGATGAAATTCAATATATAATAAAGACACACACACACACAGACTGCAGTGAGAGCACAATGTTACTGGTGTTTTAACTGCACATGTCTCTTCAGGTTCCACGGCAGACTGAAAGCAACAGGACAGTGAGGACAATTGTGAGGTTTATGACTTGTGTGGGTCAGACGATGTATTTTTAGAGCACTGGAGTTGACAAAGCCTTTCCCACAGTCTGAACACACATGGGGTTTTTCTCCTGTGTGAATTCTCTTGTGCACTGTTAAATTGCCAGCCTTAGAGAAAGCTGCCCCACAGACATCACAGACATGGGGTCTGGGACCTTCATGAACTGACTTGATGTGGTCCTGTAAAGAGCATGACTCATTAAACCCACCGTCACAGTGTGGACACTTGTAAGGCCTCTCCCCTGTGTGGATTTTCTTGTGTTGAGTCAGGCCTTCAGCCTGAGTAAAACTCTTACTGCACACATCACACACAAATGACTTAACACCACTATGAATCAACTTGTGTCTCTTTAGTTTGCTGGGTGCAGAGAGACACTTTCCACAGACATCACACACATGCTGTCTTTTCATTTTCTTTCCATCTTTACTATCAGCATCAGCATCAACTTTCTTTCTTGTTGTTTTTATGTTGCCATTGCTATGTACCTCCCTATCTATATCTGTGTTGCTACAGTTACCAGCATCACATCTGTCAGGTGTGGAGGACCCAGGTAACACCATGTGCAGTTTCTCTCCATGAACTGACGCCAGGTGGAGTTCCAAACTGCTGACCAGCACAAAGGCAGCAGGACAAAGGTAGCACGGGTGCTTTGAGTCCAGAGACAGCAGTGAAGCGTTGTCAGACATGGGCTGTGCTGTGCTGTAGACAGCTGAGGGCTGATCTGGTGAGTCTTCCTCCATGGACCATGCTGGTTCCAGCTTCTGTGAAAACAAACATTCCAAAAGTATCTTAAGGTTCTTTCGCATGGCAGAGTTCCATGTATCCCAATCATTTTACTAATGTACTTTCAGAGGGTACTCAACCTAATTCCAAGTCATCCCACTCACACCCCTATTAAGCTTCTGTACTATTAAGCTTCTGTAGAGCATGCATGATTATTAAAATGATCTCAGCCATTATCATTTTTCTTCTGTTTGTTTTCTTTACATTTCATGCAAGGATTTTCCTGGAAGCTATTGTGCTATTATTTTTTCGCCCTACATATCACATAATCTAATTTTATGCACAGGGCAGACATATTTTAATGATGCACTGTAAAATCCAAAAAATTTCGTATAAAACTTGTTGGTTTACCCTGGCTAAAATACTCCAGGGATCCTCACAACAGAAGAAGCACTTGAACACTATGGTACAAATGCATCAGCTAGGGATGAGAACATTACATGTGTGACCGTTTTTGATTACCCCGCCACGTGGGCAGCCACACTCCGTCTTCGGGGAATTTCGGAGACTGGTTATGTTATGCTAGGAGCTTGTCGTAGCTATAGACAATCCCCACATAACTATGCATAGCATAACATATTGATGTAGCCTTGGTGTTCTAGCCTGTCAGTTTGTCTGACATAGCCTTAAGCCAAGGCACTGTCAACTATTTCTCAAATGATAAAATTGTGTAATAAAAACTAGATACTCACTACAACAAAATCAACAGCTGAGTCTGCAGAATATTTCCTGACATGGTCCATCTCTTCTGTGGGCAGTCTCCCATGTGGCAAGGACATCTGTAATAATTTAGAAAAAAACATAAAGAAAGTAACATGTGCAATCTAATTACAAACCATCATCAAGAAATCTTATTTTGCTAATCGTGCTGTTCTTCCTAGGAATGGATTACCAAATTGCATCAAGCTCACACTCAGTTTAAATTTGTTCATAAAAAAAAATACCTCACAAAGGTCCACAAATGATTGCATAATTTTCAAAGAATTTTTAAAAGTTTGTCTTTTTCTTGCAATATTATTCCAAATTGATTATAGATAGGATCATCATTAATGCGTTGGAAAACACCACACACACAAAAATGTATAAAGGTGCAAATCACCCGACACCCCCCTCCCACCCCCACCCCCACCAGATCTTGTAGATTTCTGATGGTATTGCATCAGACCCTGGAGCTTTTCCACTTGATAGTTGGTGAATGGCTTTCTCTACTTCTCACAGGGAAGGCGGAACATCCATGTCGTGGTTGACGTCTACTTGAGGAAGCCTTTTGATTGCATCTTCGCTGATGTGAGATGGTCTGTTTAGTACTGCCTCAAAGTGCTGTGCCCATCTGTCCAGGATTTGAGATTTCTCAGTGAACAGTATTGTTCCATCAGCACTGAGTAGTGAAGAAGAACTGGGTGGTTGGGGGCCGTAGACTGCTTTGTTGGAATCATAGAAGTTCTTCATATCCTTCATGTCAGCATAACGTTGGGTCTCATCTGCTTTCTGGCTGAGCCATGTGTCATGCATTTCACGTAGCTTCCTTTGAACATCACTTCTGACTTTGTTGAATGCATTCTTCTTTGGTGCCGGATTCATCATTTGAACAGGCTCTGAAAAGCTGATTCTTCTCTTCTAGTAGCGACATAATGTCATCATTATTTTCGTCAAACCAGTCTTGATGTTTGTGCTGGATAGGGCCCAAGGTCTCCAAGGCTGTTTTGTGAACTGCTTCATCAGAATGATTGCCAGGTGTTCTCCACATCATCCGTGACCTGGATATGTTCTGCCTGTTCTTCCAGCTTCACAGTGATTTCTTCACGAATGCTTGGTCTATTTTGCCATGAAACATTCAGTCACTTAGATTCAAATCTCATGTTTAAAGTGTCTGAGAACATTAAATACTAATGTTCTGATAGGATAATTTCTTTATTTGTGTTGGTTTGTGCACATACAATTTTCTCTGCTGCTTATAAACTGGTGCAGCTTATATGTGAATAAATACCTAATATTTTGCCAATTTAAGGGATGCGCCTTATATACAGGTGCATCTTATAGTCCAGTTTTTACGGTATAGAGGTTGAAGTGCTCAATCTGCAATAAGAAAGGCAAGACTGGAAAAAACCCCAGAAGGAACCGAGAAATGGAGGAGGGGGTGTGGATCTGCAACCTTACTGGAAAATTAAATGTTACCAAGAAAGGACGTAAAGGCCATGAGGCCCATATCACCCCTAAATTTACTACAACTACAACAACTTACTACTAGTACTACTACTACTACATTGTGTACTAGTCTGTCGTTTCCGACAATGACTGCCAGATAGCAGAGGGGACAGATACTATTCTGGCGGGCTGGGCGAGAATTTGTTTATAGTGGAGATGCCTTGGCCACGGTGCATCCTCACTCTCTCGGCCAAACGGATTTGAGGACAGCTGGTGTTGAGGAAGGTCCCCCATAACCAGCCCATCCCTTTGGCTGCCAATCGTCTGGTTAAATTCAATGATCAAAACAACCATCACCCCTTGCTCCTATATAAAAGTGGAGAGCATCGAACCATTTGCTCCAAACTACTCCAAGATTTATGGGCACTGTTCACATCTGCCCCTAGGGGAGATAACTATGAGTATGACAGAGAAGAGGAAAGCCCATTGCTGTTTCAGTCAACAGATTATCTACCCCTGGGTCAGAAATGTGAACATCACCAGTTTCTACATCATCAGTACATGTATCTTGGTGATGGATGTTAAAAGAACCATTTTCTGCAAACCACTCCGAAGTTTCTACGTCATCAGTATGTGGGGTCCCCACACTGCAAAGGATGTCAGCAGGGTGGAGAAAGTCCAGCGGCGAGCCGCCCGCTGAGTTGTAAACAGGCATCACCAGACATCCAGCGTGGAGGAAATGTACACGCAGCTGCACTGGACACCACTCGCCGACAGGAGGCTCACAACTTTTTATAAGCACCACCATGGCCAAGTCTCCATCAACACGCCGTACTCTCCATCTCTGAATCCACCTACGAGGAGGTGCAAAACCAGCGACAGCAAGTATTCCTTTTTTTCACGGACGATCAGCGAGCCCTTCCATCTGAGGTCGTATCATCACCCTCAGTGGAAGGCTTCAAATCCTCCCCCTCCCCATCTCCTTCCACCAGTTTCGACCAAATCCCCACGATCTAGCCCACAACCCCCCTTCCCCTTCAAGTTTTGCCCCCCCCCCCTACCTCCGGCCCGCCCAACCGTGACATAAGCTGCCAGACTGGAAAGTCCCCCAGTTTTATACACATCAGAATCTTCAGTATGCTGAAGGAGGATAAAGAAAGAAGAAGAAGAATGGATGATAACAGGTCAGTAAGTAGTAGTACTAGTAGTAGTAGTAGTAGTTAGGGACAGAACAAGCCGTGAGGCTTTTTAGGAGTCCCATCGTTTTAAACTTTGGCAGGTATTATATAGGTCAAGGTTTATACGGCTAAAAAAAATTCCTATAAAATAAATTAATCAAAGCTTCTAAATATACTAATAAATTTTGGAAATTCATTAAGACGATTTTTGAAGATCTTAGTATTTGGTGCACATTTTAACTCAAAAGGAAATTCATTCCACATGTTAGCAACTCTGTTACTGAAAACATTTTTTTCTAATATTAGTATTACACCTTTTGATAAATATCTTCCCATCAGAATTTCTTGTTAGATTATACTGTGGTGATTCAAAAAATGTATCCCATGACAAATCCCAAAGTAAGAACGTCAGTAATGACACTGAATGCCAGAAGTGGTTACTGCCAACGTACCGACTACAGATACAGACAGATACAGACGCTACCTCACAGTTCTGTAGCAGCAGGTTTATAATTTCTTTCTTTTCGACGCTTCTTTGCTGATGCGATTTGTCGATTGCCTTCCGTTCTAAGGGAGGTAAGCAGTGAGAAGCAAAAGAAAACGATAAAGGTGGATAAGCTCATATGGTATGTTGCTTACTGTGTTTCTGGATTGTTTTTCACAGCATATAATAGTTTGCGCTTTAAAATATGGCATAACATATCCTAGAACTTCGTAATTTCTTAATTATAGAAATTTGCTGGCGGCTATTGATTTATTCTTTGTATTTTAATGCACACCTAGTCCCATCCCATATCCATCTTTTCACTTCCTTGAGGCCTTGATGACCTTGACCTTAGGCCTACACAGCATACCGATAGTGAGAAAACAAAGGAAGCGTCAAGAAGGAAAATGTTGAGGTAAAATGGCTTGAATACACTTGTTTTAATTTTACTGAATGAATGATTGACTGTACAGTGGAACCTCCCTTATAAGACCTTCAAAAAATCATCCAAAATGAGGTCTTATAATGGAGGGGTCTTATATTTATAAGGGGGGTAATTTTAATACTTGCAAAGAACAGAAGTGCAATGTCTCAGAGAAGTAGTAGTAGTAGGGACAGGCCTCGCGGCCTATATAACGTCCCCTCTTTGGCAATGACATTGCGTAATTATTTTGGGTCTGAGCAAGTTTTTAAGGACAATCAAGCTGTGATATTGAGAAACAAATTAAACAGTATATATAACACTAACAAACGTAACCATTGTTTCAATAATAGAGTTGCTAACTCCTGGAACTCACTGCCAGTGCCACCTGAACTTAAAAAAATGCACCATCTACTAACGCCTTCACAAATCTACTTGACAAAATTGAAAATTTTAGTGAAATGTTTTGTGATTATGATGATTGAAATTGCAATCATAGTTGTTTTTTCGCATGCAAATGCAACCTAATTATTTTAAAAAAAGAAATATTTGGATACGTTTTATAAGCCACGAGGCTTACGCAGCAGCCAGTCCCTTTACTACTACTACTACTATTATTATGACCCTGGAAACTACCATCCAATATCCTTAACAAGCATCTCCTGCAAGATATTGGAGCACATTCTGGTCGGCTCCATCATGACTCACCTGGAGAACAACATCCTTTCTCTTTCTCCTCAGCAACATGGATTCCGCTCCAGTCGATCCTGTGAGTCCCAGCTACTGGAATTCACAGAACAGCTCTCCAGCAACATGGAAAAAGGATCCCCTACCAACGTCATAGTGACAGACTTTGCAAAGGCATTCGACAAAAGTCAATTACAGTCTGCTGACCCACAAACTGGAGCATTACGGCATCAGAGGATCTATCAAGAAATGGATCTCTAACTTCCTGATGACCAAAATTGTGCTTATGGAAGTCTTTGCTGACAACACCATCTTGTATCGAGAGCTGGCAGACCAACAAGACCAGCAGTAGCTAAGGTAGACCTGAAAGCACTTGGGGAAATGGGAACATGAATGGGACATGCAATTCCACCCAGACAAATGCAGTGACATGCATGTCACACAGAGGACTACCACCACCTCCCCCAAGTACTCCGTCCATGATCAAGAATTGCAAAGAGTGGCCTCCACAAAGTACTTGTGAATCACTCTGCAGGGTGATGGCAAGTGGGACAACAACATCATCCAGTATTTATACGGCGCTGAATCTTTATATGAATCAAATCAAAGCGCACACAAACGTTAGCATTCATAACGCATTCAAACAAAAACGCAATACAAAGCGAACACACACGTATGACATAAATGGACGCCCACATTAACAACATTGTGGCCAAAGCCAACAACACCCTTGGCTTCATCAGAAGGACCCTCAAAACGAATAAGAAGAACATAAAAGAACAGGTCTTCAAAGCACTTGTCCATCCTCATCTTGAATATGCCTCAAGCGTGTGGGACCCCATCGCACATAGTTTACCTCTTTGGATCTGTTTGATAAAGGGAAGAGGTAAACTACGCCAAACATTTCCATATATAAATCAGCCAAACTGCTGCTCATAACATCCACCTTGCTGTACATTCCTATTAGCTTTCTTGACTGTCTTTTAGTCACCATTGGAAGCAACGATTACCAAATGTGCCAGCCCAACTCCAATGCTACACAAACATATTTAAACATTTAAGGCATAACTTACACCAGAATCATATTTATTTTCATTGTCAAAATAATACAATACATTTATCTTATTAGAGGACCTAACCACATTAACTCGTCTAAAAGACAGAGAAGACAATCAGCCACGCATTAAAATGATCCTTTCAGTTTCAAGGAAAAATGCTGACTGAAATCCCAATGCCCTCTCAATCCAAGAGACACAAATAAACAGTGAGTTCTGTTCTTGTGCACGTGAAGCAGTAACCCAAATTCAGTTATAAAATAAAATGTGGGCCACATTCAGACACGGCTTTAAATTACTGTGGGCGCGTTCAAACACTGTTTTTATGTAAAATGTGTGTGTGTGTGTGTGTGTGTGTGTGCCTGTCTTCGAATATGCCATCTAAACAGACCTTTGGTAATTCAGGGTTGCACAATCCAGAAATAAAATAGAAGCCAACTTAATGTTCTCCAGAAAATAAATGATATTAGGTATTAGGTACTCTATAGTCACAGAAGCATCTCTATGAAATTCGGGTTGCTCCCACCTGTCGATTAGCGCGTCGCAGCCAGAGGCGTGCGTGCCCAAAAATAATTTTGCATGCAATTTTTGTGTGACTGATGAGGAAGGAAAGAGGGGGGGTGTTGTTAAATTTTGACCAAATACCGTAACAACTTTTTCGTTGCCACTGGGTTCAAAAATAAACGTGTGCTAAGTGCATGGGCACATGGGACCTCAGTTTATCGTCTCATTCGAAAGACTCCACGTTCAGACCATAAGGCTATAGTGCAAAGTGAGAGGAAAAATCCCCTGTACCCAGGTTCAAAACTCGGGTTTACTTGACACAAGGCAAACGCGTCACCTCTGTGCCAGTCTACTATGTGTACGTAATTTTAATCCTTGCAAAGAAGGGCAATGTCTCAGAGAAGTAGGTCTTCTGATGGTGGGAGGGAGTCCTATTAATGGGAGGTCTTATAAGGGAGGTTGCACTGTACATGTAATTATGTGTATGGCAAACCACAGTTTATGTATTACTTTGTTACAGACCAGTACAAGGAACCTGAACTGCAGACACAATGGACGGAGTTAAAGGAGAGGTCCGAGGAGGAGACTGTACACCTTGGATGGACAGTGCTGTTGTGGTGGTCAGTAAAATTCTTCAGGTTTTTCTGTTAACTCTTTCTAATGAAGATCACAGGCAGATCTGTGAGTTTCGGGAGAAATGTGGGTAGTAGGAGGGGTGGGTGGGGGGACTTGATAGGTGTTTCCTGATTCCTACCATAAGTTGATGATGCCTTTGTGTGTGTGTGTTTGTGTGGTGTGTGTGTGTGTGTGGTCAGTGATTCTATTACTGTTATAATATTGATTGAGAAAGAACATGTATGTGTTGTGTATGCCCTCTGTGTACATGTGCGTGTGTGTGCGCATATAGTGCATGTGCCGCATTTGATTGAGGGTCAATGTGTCTTTTATGTTGGCGTCACTGTATGTTTGTGTGTGGTGTATGTGTGTGTAGTTGTTTGTTGTGTGTGTGTGTGTGGTCAGTGGATATTTCTGTATTTGATTGATAAAGAACATGTCATATGTTACTGTGTATGCCTCTGTGTATGTGTGCATGTTGTGCGTGTGTTTGTGTGTGTGTGTGTGAGTGTGTGTGTGTGTTGTGTGTGTGTGTGGTGTGTGTGGTAGTGTGTATGTGTGTGTGTGTGTGCGCACATGTGTTACAGTATGTGCATTACATCAGTCTGTTTGTCCATCTATGTGTAGTTGTGTGGTGTTGGCATTACAAATGTCTGTACTTCTGTGTTCATTAGAAAAGAAACAGGAACCAGCATGGTCCATGGAGGAAGACTCACCAGATCAGCCTTCAGCTGTCTACAGCACAGCACAGCCCATGTCTGACAACACTTCACTGCTGTCTCTGAACACAAGTCATGAGTGCTACCTTTGTTCTGCTGCCTTTGTGCTGGTCAGCAGTTTGGAACTCCACCTGGCATCAGTTCATGGAGAGTCTCTGCCATTCCCTGAGTGGACCGAGAGTAGTAACAGACTGGGTAGGTGTAAATGAGAGAGATGAGAGAGAGAGAGAGAGAGAAAGAGAGAGAGATTTTGTGTAGGTGTCGTTTACATTTTCCAGTGTACTAGTTTAGTTAGCAATATTTTAAACACATTTTGAACATCAGTAGGAAATATCTATCTTTGGAAAGAGTTGATGGATTTTTTCTTCCAATTTACATCATTTTCTCCCTGCTTTAACATTAATATAGATATAGAATGTTATTGCATCATTACTGGAATTACTGGAAGCACATTGTTTGTTAAATTTGTATGACAAGGAGACAGTGCTTCTGATAGGAAAGTAATCAAACTGGGGCATGTTCATGTATTATTGTCAGTGTTGTTATTGTCCACTCCATGGACAGAGGCCTACTGTAGTCATGTCTGTTTCTTTCTTCGCTGCTTTGTCTGCTTGAGCAGTATCACATGAACCACTGCACAGAATCACTGCAAAATTAAGGTTGTACATTACCTGAGTGTCTTATCCTGTCAAAAAACTATTGTATTGGAGGATTTGTTGCTGTAATTGGTAACTTATATGCTTGATTTATATACAAAAATGTTTTATTGGAATCTAATATAATTGCAATGCATTTTTGTTGTTTCCTTTTTACATTTTACTTCTTGCCTTTTTTTCCCTTTTCTTTCACTACAGATGTCCGTGCCACAGGGGAGACTGTCCACAGAAGAGACGGACCATGTCAGGAAATATTCTACAGACTCAGCTGTTGATTTTGTTGTTGTGAGTAATTGCTGATCATGTCTTTATTGACATAGCAGAATTGTCGAATATTACTGCACTGTGGGTTTTTTATAGACAACAAAGCGCAGCTTTTCAAAGTGTAAGTTTCCATCTTGTTGTGAAAAAATATGGTTCATCTTATTTATGGGAAAAAACATACAAGAAACAAACTCTCAAGAAAACCTTTCATGCAGTGCCAAAATGATGATTGTGGACCATGGTTTATACACTCACAAAGTGAGCTGACTGCCTGTTCTGATTCAAAACTTCCTTGATATATCATTTCTGTTCCTTGGACTCTGATTTTGTGCTTTTGACTTCATCATCTATGCAACAGTTACTCATGCCATTTTTTAAAATCAGGAATAAAACCACATTACATACCCCTGAATTATAGAATTTCTTTATTCCCCCCATAAATAATTCAGTGGTCTGAATATGTTTTACTTAACCTTTGTGACCAATGGCCTAACTTGATGTTTATACATGAAAACATGTAAGTGGATGTGATTGATTGTTAATTTTTTGATTACATTTATTTTCACAGAAGCTGGAACCAGCATGGTCATGGAGGAAGACTCACCAGATCAGCCCTCAGCTGTTTACAGCACAGTACAGCCCATGTCTGACAACATTTCTGGGTCACTGCTGTCTCTGAAAAGAGGGCGGGTGTGTCAGCATTGTTCTGCTGCCTTTGTGCTGGTCAGCAGTTTGGAACTCCACCTGGCGTCAGTTCATGGAGAGAAACTGCACATGGTGTTACCTGGGTCCTCCACACCTGACAGATGTGATGCTGGTGACTGTAGTAACACAAATGTAGATAGTCATGGTAAAGGAAAAATGACAACAAATAAAATTGATATTGGTGATAAAAATGGAAAGAGATGGAAGAGGCAACATGAGTGTGATGTCTGTGGAAAGTCTTTGTCTAGACCTGAACATTTGAAGAGACACAAACTGATTCATAGTCGTGTGAAACCAGTTGTGTGTGATGTGTGCAGTAAGAGTTTCACCCGGGCTGGTGACCTGACCATACACAAGAGAGTCCACACAGGGGAGAGGCCTTACAAGTGTCCACACTGTGACAGTGGCTTTAAGCAGTCGGGTACTTTACACAACCACATAAAGTCAGTTCATGAAGGTGCCAGACCCCATGTCTGTGATGTCTGTGGGGCAGCTTTCTCTACGACTGGCAGTTTAACAGTGCACAGGAGAATTCACACAGGGGAGAGTCCTTATAAGTGTCCACAATGTGACAAGGGTTTCAAGTGGTCAGGCCATTTACAATTCCACATAAAGTCAGTTCATGAAGGAGCCAGATCCCATCTCTGTGATATCTGTGGAGCAGCTTTCTTTCAGACTAGCAATTTAAAAAAGCACATGAAAAGGCACACAGGTGACAAACCCCATGTGTGTCCAGACTGTGGGAAACGTTTTACCCAGTCAACTCATCTAGCAAGACATCGTCTGACCCACACTGGTGAAAAACCCCACAGCTGTCCTCACTGTCCTGCTGCCTTCAGTCGGTCAGAAACTATGATCAGTTTACAAAGAAAACACAAGTGACATACACTGTAGGAAACAACCTTTCAGTAATCTTCCCACAAGGCCATTGTACACATGCGTCCCCTGAAGTTGGAGTATGGCCGCCCATGTGCAGCGGGGTAAATGTATGTGCCTGAAGGGATGTAAAGCAGCCATGCACGTAATCTTCCCACCAAGGCCATGCGAGGAAGGGATAGTTCACATGGCACTGGCGTGATGTGTCCCCAGAGTGTTTAAGCTGGGGAATGCAAACAACAACTGTACAGTGCAGTAACACACATTGTAGATGTCTCCAGAAAACTGAGCACTATTGGGTTCATGCTTCAAGACTCAATGACAGGCAGAACATGTTTGCAGAAAAAAGGATTGACGGCGTAATTATGTAAATGTATGTGCACTGAAGGGATAGTGAACAGAATAACATAACTTTATGTATAAGAGGTGGGGAATGTATGACAGCGTGATTATGTAAATGTTTGCCTGTTGAAGGTATAGTGAACAGAATAACATTGTGTGTATCAGGTGGGGAATGTATGACAGCATAATTATGTAAATGTCTGTGCATGTTGAAGGGATAGTGAACAGAATAACATTGTGTGTAACAGGTGGGGCATGTATGACAGCGTAATTATGTAAATGTCTGTGCATGTTGAAGGAATAGTGAACAGAATAACATTGTAACATGTATGTATGACAGGTGGGGCATGTATGACAGCGTGGTTATGTAAATGTCTGCATGTTGAAGGGATAGTGAACAGAATAACATTGTGTGTATCAGGTGGGGCATGCATGACAGCGTAATTATGTAGATGTCTGTGCATGTTGAAGGTATAGTGAACAGAATAACATTATGTGTAACAGGTGGGGCATGTAAGGAATAGTGACAGCAGAACATGTGTAACATGTGGTGAAATGTATGACAGCGTGATTATGTAATGTCTGCATGTTGAAGGGGTAGTGAACAGAATAACATTGTGTGTATCAGGTGGGGAATGTATGACAGCGTGGTTATGTAAATGTCTGCATGTTGAAGGGATAAACAGAATTTGTGTGTAACATGTGGTGAATGTATGACAGCGTAATTATGTAGATGTCTGTGCATGTTGAAGGTATAGTGAACAGAATAACATTGTGTGTATCAGGTGGGGCATTTTTCTTTCTTTGCCACTCCCTCCCCCACTCTCCTTCTCCTTGTCTTTCTTATGTGTCTTTGTGCTTCTTTTTTTTTCATTTACTGACTGGTCAAAATTTAATATGGCTTAACTGACTAATTAAAAAAAAACCACCAAAACATGCCAATTGGGCCCAGAGGGAACACTGGCCTCACCTGCCCTACCATCTCAAGATTTCTAAGAGAAACCTTTTAAAATATTACTATTTTGTTCCTTTATTCACATGTCGTGAATTTAGGAGGAGAACGAAAAAACAAACACAAAAAATGGGTACTTTTATACCTCATTTATAAGTCAATGTCTAATTGTGTTGTGCATCAGTGTTTTGTTTAGTGATTTATAATAATAGGGTTATCTATATAGCGCCTTTCTAGGTGAATCCTGCTCGCAGCGCTTTACAAGTCAACAGCCATTCACGCATTGAACATACACCACAACAACAAACCAAACTGCACCTCTCCCTCCCTCATGTTTACACATGCACAAGCATGTACATGCACACAATATACGCACACGCACACACATGTTACGCCCATTCCATGAAATTGCTCATTTTATAAAATGGGTTAAAATGGTTTGCCCAGTTCGTCACATAGCCAATTTAAAACTTGCCAATTAGAAAAGCACTATGAATGAAACAATAGTTATGCCATGGCATGAGGCTGTGTCGGACCAGTTGACATAAGCTAGAACGCCAAGGCTACATCAAAATGTTGTTATGCTCTGAATGATTGTCTTAAACCATGACAAGCTCCCAGCATAACATCATCAGTCTGAAATCCCCCGAAGACGGAGTGTGGGCTGCCCACATGGCGGGGGTAATCAAAAAATGGTCACACACGTAATGTTCTCATCCCTAGCTGATGCATTTGTACCTTAGTGTTCAAGGGCTTCTCGCTGTTGGGATGATCCCTGGAGTCTTTTAGGCGGGGTAAGCCAACCACACCAACCAACCAACGAAACAATAGTTTTCGTTCATTTAATACACAGAGATCAAGAATTGGTTCAGACGAACGAGAAATCACATCTGTAGATGAGTTTAAAATTATTCTATTCAGACTTAATTTGATAAAACGTTTTTGATATACAACATGTGGCTCAGGCATTCCTCAGTGTAGCATTCAGTAGAGTTGTGGGGGTAGAATGGGGGTGAAAATACAATGTGGAAAAATGTGCTACTGTTGAATCAAGCTTGTCTGTGTGAATGAAAATTTTTAAATGTGATATACAAAGTTCATTTCACAAACTGGCCAAAGCATTTTGCCCATTTCATGAAATAGACTATTTCACAGATTGGGCGTAACATATAACACTAGGTTTCAACAAGGACAGTTCATGCTAAAACATATGGCATGAGCCTGAAGAATGTCCACGCGCGCGCACACACACACGATTTAAACAATGTCTGTGTGCATCTGCATGTGTGCATGCATTTAAAGGTACCTGTGTGCGTGAGCTGTGTGTCTGTACCCCGGTATATTGATTATGCCTTTTAATGTTTACATATTTCCATGTGTTGATGCTAATGTGTGTGAGTATCCTTGCCCACATGTGTGTGTGTATGTGTTTGAGTGCATGTTATAGAGTGTGTGTATGTGTTTGAGTGCATGTGTATAGAGTGTATGTGTTTGAGTGCATGTGTATAGAGTGTGTGTATGTGTTTGAGTGCATGTGTATAGAGTGTGTGTATGTGTTTGAGTGCATGTGTATAGAGTGTGTGTATGTGTTTGAGTGCATGTGTATAGAGTGTGTGTATGTGTTTGAGTGCATGTGTATAGAGTGCATGTGTATAGAGTGTGTGTCGCCCTGTGTATGGGTAAAGGCACATTTATGAATACCCGGTACCATCATTTTTGGCCTTTAAGAAGCAACTTTTTTTTCTACTGCCCTTTCATCCCTTATCTATTCCCATAATCTTTGGCCTTTAAGAAGCAACTTTTTTTTCTACTGCCCTTTCATCCCTTATCTATTCCCATAATCTTTGGCCTTTAAGAAGCAACTTTTTTTTTACTGCGCTTATTTATCCCCATAGTAGAAAAAAACACCAGACCGGCAAGCACCTAAAATGAATAAAGTGTCACAAATTGCTAGCGTAGACTAGTTATCATACATAACCAGTTCTGTACATTGGCTTTGTTATTTTAAAGGTTTTTCATCATCTTCACTGAGCTATTAACCCACCATTACACATCAAATGCGGCAATCAAATGTTGGCATCGTTTCCCTCCTAAAAAAAAAAAAAAAAAACCAACCAAAACACCTGTGACCAAAATACATTTATTTTCAAATAATGGGGGGTGCGCCTTATGTGTTATAGCGCCTTATAAGCTGAAAATTACGGTACCTGTATTTATGATTTAACACCCAAGAAAATGTGTGAGTGTGTGCATGCGTCATGTCAGAGAGGGAGAGAAAGAGTAAGAAAGATGCATGTTTATCTGTAAAGAGAGGGATGTATGTTGGCCTCAAAATGAAAAGAAGGCATCAGGGACTGCATGTGCTGGAATGACAATGCAAATTGTTGATTGTGTTATTGATAGATCGTGAATTGAGGTGAGCACTGAAGTGAGGTGACATGCATTTCAGCACATACTCCTGTATGCACGCAACACACACACACACACACACGGACATACAGATACACAGACACATACACATGAGGCATTGAAACATGGAAATGATGTTTTTATTAATGGTAAATGTTCTGTATGTCCTATGATTTACACTGATGATGAGAACTGAACTTAAAGTGACCTCAATAAACAACCCAACCTAACCAACTAGCCTGCAGTGTGAGTCATAATTTGTGTTTGTCGTTTGATGTTCACCTTTGACCTCTGCTCTGTGTAGAGAGAGAGCTCTGAATGATGATTCATTTGTTTAGTTTCAGTTATAGAGAATCAGTTTACAGCTTTGTCTTTTGTGAATGACTACGACTTTAAAAATAGGAGGCATTACACTTAGTGCTGTAGCCTTGGGAATTAGTTAGCCTTTGGGGACAATCCCAATTGTCATCAGTCCTCACTGCCAAGAGAGTGGGGATGTAACCCTGGGCAAGGTCGTTTCCACTATAAACAAATTCCATCCCAGCTTTCCAAAATA
Organism: Phymorhynchus buccinoides; assembly: GCA_017654935.2. NCBI lineage: Eukaryota > Metazoa > Mollusca > Gastropoda > Neogastropoda > Raphitomidae > Phymorhynchus > Phymorhynchus buccinoides. The sequence goes on along the minus strand of CM065709.1, from coordinate 2,493,772 downwards.
GCCGTTGCTTCTTTTACTATCTGGTGGTGATAGTCGTACAGGACTGACAAGCACACAACTACAGGTTAGTGCGAAAGACAGGGGGGCAACACAAACACAGAACAGGAGCATTCACTCAGTGAAACACGCCAAGCCAAAGTAAAGGTTCAGGTGGTTTATTTTTGTTTTTAAAACTAGTTCATGAACAATAATAATTACAAGTGAACTAAAAAAACATCAAAATGCTACACTCACACAAGCACATAATAATTGCAAATCTAAAATTATTCAGCAATAATTGTGTGTGGTCTTTTTCAGAGATACACTGCAAATCTAAATCAACATTGTTTTTCAAAATAAATCATGAACAGAACTGATTTAAAAATCTAAAGAATCAATATCCACCATGTCCGGCTAATTAAATACTGATAACCAGTAACTCCAAACTTAAGAGCAATGTTATTTGGGTAATACCCAAACCATGCATAACATGTCACCATAATCCATTATTGACTCAACTAATGTTGAAAATCAAGACAGAGGCAAGTTGGCACAAAAATAAACAAAATAGAAAATGTTTTTGGTTATGAATAGAAATAAACTGAAAGTCCTATATTTGATAACCAAAAAAGTCAACAACAACAATAAATTTCCATGACAAAACATCAAATCAACTCCAATGCTGAATGACAGTTCTTTGGGCAATAGCCTAACTGTACATAAAATTTCACCCAAATCCATCAGTAATAATGTTGTCACAGACAGAATGAGACCAAACCATAACCTCCTTGGTGAAGGCAATACAGAATCCACAGAAAAATACAGAGGGCATAGAGAACACAGACTGAGCAGATAACATGGACAGTGTATCTTGCAGTGAATCTCTGAAACAGACAACACACAAATCATGAGGTCTTTCAGAAACCCAGCATGTACAACATTCACACATGAAGTGTGATGACAGTCCATCCTGTCAGGAAAGTTCTCTTGATCCAAGCCATTGACGTCTGCCCTTCAAGGTGCTGTCCAGCTGACGTGAGCGATTGTTTTCGTTTTACACCTCTGCCGATGGAACATGTTTGGGGGGGAAAGAAAATGGCTTCCATATCATGTTGTGGAAATGGGCATTGCCATTTTCTTACCCCCAAAACCCGTTTCCTCACCGCCAAGAGGTGCAAACAGGAACAACAATCGCTCACCCGCCCGGACTGCACCTTTAATTGCCTTAGTGGTGGAGTTTAAGTTGTGAGCAGGAGAACCTAGGAGAAGGCTGTGATTCGCATTGTCAAACGCCTGCACAAATTCAATGACAAGGATGTTGTTTTGTTTGCCCTCTTCACTCGCTGTCCAACAGTTCACTGACAAACTCTCAGGAGCTGAGTATCACAGGATAGGTTCTTCCTGAATCCGTGCTGCTGGCCACAGAGGATGTTGTTTCTCTCTAAGTGATCCATCAGAGAGCTGACAATGATGTGCTCTAGCACTAGTAGCAGTTTGCACGAGATGCAGGTCAGGGAAACAGACCTGTCAGGTCAGGGCTTAACAGGCCTGTAATTAGCTGGATCATAGTGTTCACCTTTCCTGAACACTGGTGTGATGTGAGCACATCTCCAGTCTGCTGGGACTTAACCAGTGGTGAGAGACGACTGAAAGATGGTGGTAAGTATGGGAGCCACTTCATCAGCGAGTTCCTTCAGCACTCGGGTGCTTATACCATCAGTTGAGTCATATCAAACTTTAACTGGTCAATGAATGAAAAACAACAACACATGAACAAACCATATCAAACTTTAACTGGTCAATGAATGAAAAACAACAACACATGAACAAACCATATTTTTTTTTTTTCAAACTTTAACTGGTCAATGAATGAAAAACAACAACACATGAACAAACCATATCAAACTTTAACTGGTCAATAAATGAAAAACAACAACACATGAACAAACCATCTCAAACTCGTAACTGCGGTCAACTGAATGAAAAACAACAAACATTCGAATGCAACAAACCATGATCAAACTTTAACTGGTCCATATAAATGAAAAAACAACAAAACCTGAACAAACCATATCAAACTGTAAACTGGTCAATGAGTCAAAAACAACAACACATGAACAAACCATATCAAACTGTAACTGGTCAATGAATGAAAAACAACAACACATGAACAAACCATATCAAACTGTAACTGGTCAATGAGTCAAAAACAACAACACATGAACAAACCATATCAAACTGTAACTGGTCAATGAATGAAAAACAACAACACATGAACAAACCATATCAAACTTTAACTGGTCAATGAGTGAAAAACAACACATGAACAAACCATATCAAACTTTAACTGGTCAATGAGTGAAAAACAACAACACATGAACAAACCATATCAAACTTTAACTGGTCAATGAGTGAAAAACAACACATGAACAAACCATATCAAACTGTAACTGGTCAATGAATGAAAAACAACAACACATGAACAAACCATATCAAACTTTAACTGGTCAATGAATGAAAAACAACACATGAAGCAAACCATATCAAACTTTAACTGGTCAATGAATGAAAAACAACACATGAACAAAAACCATATCAAACTTTAACTGGTCAATGAATGAAAAAACAACACATGAACAAACCATATCAAACCTTTAACTGGTCAATGAGTGAAAAACAACACATGAACAAAACCCATATCAAACTTTTAAAACTGAGTCAATGAATGAAAAACCAACCCAGTAGAAGCAACAACAGAGAGAGAAAGACAAGAATCACCCATCTCTTCAAATGAATATTATTCTGCTCATTATCTATTCAACTCCGCCAATGTGGATCCTTTGGGGACATACTGGGGGTCCCAAGCCCGGATAAAGGAGGAGGGTTGGGCATGGGGGTGGTAGCAACCCCATCCCGTAAAACCCATTGCGCTACAGAAACCGCAACAGCATCAACTCAACGAACTGAACGGAGAGACTATTAAGGAGACAAACTCTTTCACATATTTTGGGAGCGTTGTGGATAAAGACGGCGGGGCAGACAGTGACACCAGAAGCCAGATCAACAAGGCCAGGTACGCATTCAACACCTTGCGGCCCATCTGGAACCCCGAAGCCAAAGTGAAGGCAGT
>CM065709.1:2467052-2490163 GCA_017654935.2 Phymorhynchus buccinoides | reverse complement strand
CGAAAGACTTCTTTTGAAAATGAATGCATTATCTGTGATAACATTCTTCAGTGGGTTATATCATTTTTGAGTGGAAGAAGTGGTCGAGTTGGTTCAGAATACTCAGAAAAAAATGATGTTTTAAGTGGTATCCCCCAGGGCAGTATCCTCGGACCAGTATTATTTACAAATTTTTTTTATCAATGATCTACCAAATTTTATACAAAGCACATGCAAAATATCTGCAGACGACACAAAGATTTACAAAGCGACTTAAATAACCTCCAGAAGTGGACTGATCACTTGAACCTATATTTTAAAGTAGGCATGCAAGTTATGAACCTATATTTTAAAGGAATATAATTACGTTATGAAAATCGATCAAGACGAGCAAAAGATAACTGCATGTACTGAGGAAAAAGACCTTGGAGTTGTATTTGACAAAAATCTTACCTTTGATGCAACATATCCACAAAGGGATAAATAAAGAAAATCAGATGTTGGGAATAATTAAAAGAACATAATATTCGTTTAGATAAGGAAACATTTTTGCTATTATACAAATCAATGGAGTACGGTAACATCATCTGGTACCCGTATCTTAAACGTCAATCAGCTTTTATTGAAAGGGTACAGAGGAGAGCAACCAAAATGGTTAAAAATTGTAAAGATTTAAATTACCAAGATAGATTAAAATTCTTAAATCTTCATTCATTAAAAGGAAGACGTATTAGGGGATACCTTTTACAGATGTACAACATTTTTAACAGCTTATAGATGACATTTAAGTTTGGAATGCTCTTCCAGTCCAAGTGAAAGAAGCACAAAATACTAACATATTTAAAAATCTTCTAGACAGTTGTCCAAATATTAATAAATTGTTTCATGATTATGATGAATAAATTTGAATGGAAATTATGAGTGGAAGAAATTATGAGTGCGCAAGCGCAACCCATATTTATGAAAAGTACGAAGGGGACGCTTGATAGGCCGCGAGGCCTAAGCTGATGAAGCTATATATATGAATCTTCCCAGCCTTGGGAAAATTCGGAATATTCCTGGGGAAAATCAGAATTCCGATTTTTCCCGGGAAGATTCCGAATTTTCCAGGATTCCAAATTTTCCCGTGACATAAACATTGTTGCTCTTCAACACTCTTACGATAAATACGCTATTCCAGTTTTCCTGTCTTACAATAACACTACCTCAGTACTGTGCCTTATACAAGTTTACACACTGTATCTTTAATCATAATTTTCATTGTCAAATTTTATACTTTTATCACAATAAATGAATCCAAGATACCTGCATGACTACTGCAATGACCCCCTTCACAAGGCACAACCAAACATCACTGTGTCTAGCAGTATACATCCTTTCAACAACGTGCCTACTCCTAGTGGCACCCATGGCGACTAACTCAACCAGTCAAGCCCCTCCCACTCCACCATCCCCAACCCACTCTGAGGTTAGCTCCGCCCCCTGTGGAACGTGTGACCTTCCTGTCAACTGGAGCCAGCTAGGGATAGTTTGCAACACCTGCAGCCAGTGGTTCCACCTTGCATGTCAAAGCCTGAATAGTGCTTCGTACGAACGCCTTGGACAGGACGAGGTGGAGTGGAACTGCATCATGTGTGACAACAACAATTACAGTCTGACCCCCTTCGATCTGCATGGCGTTGATCCTTTGTCATATCTTTCAACCAGTTCAAAAGATCCTCTTGTTTCCCCAACGGACATTACTGAACCCTTCATCCCTCTCCACACCTCAACTCCCTCCCGTCTCAACTCCCTCCCGTCAGAGCAAACAGGATAAACACACCAACAGACCTCTCCGCCTGCTGAATGTCAATTTTCAGTCTGCAAGAAGAAAAGGAGCAGAAATCAGCAATCTTCTCCTGTCTGCCAAACCCGATATCGTCATTGGCACAGAAACGTGGCTCGATCCCTCTGTCAAAAGCGGTGAAATTTTCCCTCCTGAATATGTCGTTCACTGAAAGGACAGACCAACTAGGGGAGGGGGCGTACTGATAGCAGTGAGGGAGGATTTGTCCAGCACAGAAGAGCCCATTGCCACTGATGAAAACTGCGAGCTGCTGTGGGTGAAGGTCAGAATGAAGCGCAATCACCACCTTCTGATTGGTGCTTACTACAGACCTAATGTCTCTGACAAGACCAGCCTCCAGCTGATGCATGATTCTGCCATCCATGCCATGAAGACAGGGAACATAGTCGTGCTTGGGGGAGATTTCAATTTCCCTGGGTGGGACTGGGACACCAATTAGAAGCTGAAGAAAGGCTCCCCTTACCCTACTGTACACCACCAGTTCATGGACATTCTGGCAGACTTGGGCCTGGAACAAATGGTTGAGCAGCCGACCAGACAGGAGAACACGCTTGATCTGCTCTGCACCAACCACCCCAGCTCAGTTCCTCGCATCGAAACTATGCCAGGTCTATCAGACCACGACATCGTCTACATGGAGCTGCAGCTGAGACCAGCCAAGGAACGGCAAATCCCTCACCCCATGCCATGTTACAAAAGGGCGGACTGGGACTCTCTGCGAGCTTCTGTAGAAACACTGTCCACCTCCATCATGAACGACTTCAGCTCAATCTCAAACCCTTAAGAGATATGGTCCACTTTAAAGGATGGCTTACTGGAAGGTGTACAGAACACATCCCCCATCGCACCCTTGGAGTCAAACGAAGCCTTCCCTGGATTGATCTCAGAACGAAGGCTCTCATCAGGCGCCGGGTCCATATCCACAAAAAGTGGAAGAAAACAGCAAACCCAATATTTCATGAGGAATTCAAGTCCCTGAAGCGATTAATCCAGAGAAAGATACGCCAACAATATTGGAGATACACAGAAGACCTTATCACTTAACCAGTCACCACCAGCGACCAGCCCCTGCCTAATAAGAAATTCTGGTCCTTCATCCACCAAAGGAAGACTGAGCACTCTGGCATCACCCCATTGAAAGTGAACGGGAAGTTGGAGACCGACAACAGGCAGCGTAGAAGGCCACTGTCAGATGTCTCTACGATGAATGATCGTGGGGCCACGTGGTGCTGGATGATGGTGCCCTCTTTCTTCTGGTCAGGAATCCAGACTGCATCACCAGGTGACAGCTTTTCTGGAGCGACGACCCGGTGGCGTTTGTCGAGGTCCATCTTCATCTGGTCTCGGTACTCCTTCTCCCTCTTCTTCACCAGCAAAGGGTCAGGGGTTTGGGGTAGGAGGAGGCTGTGGTGGCATGGGACTCTGGTTTTGACTGCATCCTATACTTAACTGGGCAGGGGAAAAACCAGTGGGTAAGGGGGTGTTCCTGTACATCAGGAGGGCAAGGTACTCATCGCTGGTCTTCTTGATCAGGTTCTTCACGCCGTTGTACTGGGGTAATTGGATGAGGACGTGATGTGGATGAATCCCCAGGATCGTGCAAAGGAATTAATGTCTTCTGCGGCGAACTGCAGGCTGTTGTCTGTCACCAAGGTGTCTGGGATGCCGTGGCGACTGAAGATCTTCTTTATCTTGGCAACGGTCTCTGATGCTGTGACCTTGTTGGAGACTAGGGCTATTTCAATGTCTCTGGAGTAATAGTCAACAGTAAGAAGGAACAGCTTGCCATTGTAATTGAAGAAGTCTGCTGCAATCCTGGACCAGTGTCTCTCAGGAAATGGTGTCCCCTTCATCGGTTCGATTCTCGCCTTTCGGTGTTTGCTGCATTCCGGACAGGTTTTCACCATCTGGTCGATATCCCTGGAGATACCGGGCCACCATACTGAGTATGCAGCGTTTTCTTTCGTCTTGTTGACTCCTTGATGCCCATCATGGAGGTTTCGAAGGACGTCTTGCTGCAGTGTGGCTGGAATGTGTTGTGTTTGCATAGGTAAGAAGACAATGTTGTTATGGAAACACAGTTGGATTCTGGGTATTAAATATGGAGCAACTCTAAAACCGTTGTCTGGACTGCTACAAGTGCGAATGAGCTTAGGGGCGCTTAGTAGAGTTAGACCGACCTAGAGTAGGGCCAAACCGAATACGAGAACACCACAATGGCGAGAGCATAATGAACGACCTGCTGGGGCGACCAAAGCCGTTTAATGCAACAGGTGACGCACAGACTGTTTCTGTCAACTTCACATCATGGCTGGAAGAGTTCGCGGCATATGCAGACAGTGTTGGACTGTTTATTGACAGACATTCGGACACAAACAAACAACAACGACGCACACTATTGCTCTACACTGCAGGAAAGCAGGTGAGAGATACGTTTAAAACTCTACAAACAGGAGAAGCAAAAGACTATGACAAAGCAGTGAAGGCTCTGAAAGAACATTACAACGTCAAACTAAACAAAACATTCATACGTCATAAGTTTACAAAATTAGAACAACTCCCTGACGAAACTGTGGCACAATTCGTCACATGCTTATGTCAGCAAGCTGATGGTTGTGATTTCGGAGTTGAAGGTCTAGCAAACCAGATCCATGATCAAGTCGTTGAGAAGTGCAAGTCAGACGGGCTCAGACGAAAGTACCTAGAAATGGGGAGACGACCTCGATCTCGCAAACGCCCTCAAGATAGCAGCCATATTCGAAGCTGTACAAGAGCAAGCACATGAGATGAAGCCTGAATTCAGCAGAGAAAGTGTCAAAGGTCAAGAGTGCCAAGCACCATAGCCCCCAGACTCACTCAATGCTACAGGTGTGGTCTCAATCACCACGGCAGAGATCAAAATTGCCCTGCCAGAGGGAAAACATGCAGAATATGCGGAGGTGCAAACCATTTCCAGGAAATGTGCCGAACAAAGAACCCTATAATTGAACTAACAAACATCAAAACGCTACACTATAATTGAACTAACAAACATCAAAACGCTACACTCACACAAGCACATGAAGGTGAAATACACACTAAACACGGCGAATAAAACCAAATTTTCGTCTTTAAAAAGACTTTGACGAGGTGACAACACACTAAACTTAACAATGACGGCAGTGAATGGATGACGCATACTCAACAAAGAACCCTGCAAGAAAGAGAAGAGGAAAGTTCCAGAAGAAGCCCTACTTCCATGGAAAGAGAAGAAACAAAGTTCGCCAACTGGATGGTGAAGACAACACAGAGAGCGAAGAAGAGGAAACAAACATTTTCATGACAAAGAGCTCCAAAGAGGAAAATGTTGCTACTAAGAAAGAAGAAGCAAGTCAGTCAGAGAATGAAGAAGAAACCTACGTGTTTGCAACAAGTTCAAGCGTCAAGAATAACAAGATCCCTGTGAAGATAGGAGGAATCCCACTTACCATGAATGTCGACTCAGGAAGTGACACGAACATCATCGATGGAAATCTGTGGAAGGAACTCAAGAAACAGAAGATTGAATGCATTTCAAGGCAGAGCGTCAAGAAGCTGTTCCCATACACGTCAGAGAAACCACTGCACATCATTGGATGTTTTAACGCAGAAATCATAGCAGGAGAAACCAGCGTCAGAGCTGAATTCCACGTTATCAAAGAAAAAGGAGAACCACTGCTGAGCAGAAACACTGCCATGCAGCTCGGAGTACTTAAAATTGGCATTGACATCCAGAATGTGTCTTCAAGCAACGAACAAACCGCTGACATTTTTATAGCAGTGAACGCAACGCCAAACGCAGTGACCACAAGGGAGATAGAGAGAGCTTCAAGGGAGATAGAGAGAGCTTCAGGCGAGAACGAAGAACTACAAGAAGTTCGAGAAAACCTAAAAACAGGAAAATGGAATGACAATAGCTTGAAAATGTATGCAGCAGTCAGTCTAGAGCTATGTACAATCAGCAAGCTAGTGCTGAGAGGCTCAAGAATCGTCGTGCCTAAGAAACTGCGTCCACGCATCATCGCCCTTGCACACGAAGGACATCTGGGAATCGTGGGAACAAAACAAAACCTGCGAACCAAAGTTTGGTGGCCCGGAATGGAAAAAGAAGCAGAAAATACAGCAAAAATTGCCACGGCTGTCAACTCGTAAGCCGACCAAACACACCAGAACCTATGAAAAACACCAAACTACCACCAGGACCATGGGAAGACATCGCACTTGATTTCCTAGGCCCATTTCCTTCAGGCGAATCAGTCCTCGTGATCATAGACTACTACAGCAGATACTATGAAGTCGCTGTCATGAAGCCAACAATTGCTCAGAAAACGATCTCCGTCCTGAAAACAATTTTCGCCAGACATGGACTGCCACTGACTCTACATTCAGATAATGGCCCACAGTTCATTTTTGAGATCTTCGCCAAGTTCCTGAGAGAAAACGGAATCAAACACATCAAAGTCACCCCAAAATGGCCTCAAGCGAACAGAGAAGTCGAAAGACAAAACCAATCACTCTTGAAATGAATGAAAATCGCAAAAGCTGGGGGGAAGAACTGGAAAGACGAAATCCTGACCTACCTCGCTGCCTACCGCGCAATTCCTCACCCAACGACAGGAAAAAGTCCCGCAGAACTTCTGTTTGGACGCAAAATTCGAACGAAAATTCCCGAACTGACACCAGAAACAATTGACCAAGAAACTCAAGACCACGATGCTGAAAGAAAATGACTTTCAAAACTGTATACTGACAAGAAAAGATCGGCAAAATCTTCAGACATTGACCTCGGAGACAGAGTTTTGATGAAGAAAGAAAAGGCTGGAAAGCTGCAAACCCCATTTATCCCTGAACCCTTTGAAGTTGTCCAGAAGCACGGCAGCAAAATCACTGTGCAGTCGTCAGATGGCACCACGTACAGCCGCAACTCGTCCTACATGAAGAAATATCTTCATCACGAAGAAGGAGAGGATGCCAGAGCTGTCCCCAATGAAACCATGGCTGCCACACCAGACCGAGAGTAGCAGACAACGAAGGAAGAGACCTGTCCACCCAGTGTGCTAACACCACACTCTGCAAAGCCCAGAGACACTTCAAACCCCAAAGCACACACTGAGAAAACCCGTGACACTGCAAAAACACCCACTGTGCCAGTGACACACAAAGCAAACAACGAGCAGAACACAACCCCCAAACTCAGACCCACACGAACAAAGAAAACATCAAGCAAATTCGATGACTTTGAAATGACCTAACACAGACTAGCTCTACATGCACTAGAAGTCTAAAGTCCTAGACAAAAATGAAACACATTCAATGTGAAGACTGTAAAGCAAAGCCACACAATTCATTATTTGTTTATTAACGCATAAGTTACTTGCAAACGATTTTATTCATTTGAACATTTGTTTTACTAGTTCAATTTACTTCAATTTAATTTGTTAAATGTTAAGACATTTCTTTACAACAAGAAGTTGACATTTCACATCGCGGGAAGCATCAGTGAGAAAGTGACTATTAATCTGTGAAACACAGAGACATTAAAGCTTTTATTTCATTTCATCAAGTGAGAATTACTTGTGTGACAAACATATTTCATATGTGTTGAAATTAACGCTGACAAGAAGAAACATCTTAGAATAATCTGTGACTGAGAATTAATGTCAGCTTTGATGGGAAAAGGAAAATGTCAAAGTAAAGAAGTATAGTCAGTTTAATTAACTTTGGTTTTTACAAAGAAAACGAGTCAGATGCATAGCCAGTTTCGTTAATTTTGGTTATAGCAAATTTGTACATTAAATTCAACGTTAGAAACAGTTGCTACAATTAATCGAAGTTTAAGTTTAGATTAATTCCCAAGAAAAGGAGGGATGTTGTGTTTGCATAGGTTTATGTAAGAAGACAATGTTGTTATGGAAACAGACAGTTGGATTCTGGGCATTAAATATGGAGCAACTCTAAAACTGTTGTCTGGACTGCTACAAGTGCGAATGAGCTTAGGGGCGCTTAGTAGAGTTAGACCGATCTAGAGTAGGGCCAAACCGAATACAAGAACACCAAAGAATGATTAGTCTCTTTTCTCGGAGCAGGAGACCCTCATGTGTCGTCATGCTAGCTCTCTCATTGAATTAGGTCTTTAGAGGTCAGTTCAGGGTATTCTTCTCTGGCCACCCGTTCTGAACATGATGCATGACCACCTTCAGGATGTCGTCCTTCTGTAGTTCTGCTCTGATCTCCTCCATTCTTTTGTCGCTGGCTGGCAGGGTCACCAGGATGGAGTGGACATATGCGTCTGCCTGTTGCGTCAGGTTGTCTTTCGTCTCTGTAATTGGCAAAGGTGCTCTGGATAAGGCGTCTGCAGTATATAGCTCTTTCCTCCGTCAGGTTGTCTTTCGTCTCTGTAATTGGCAAAGGTGCTCTGGATAAGGCGTCTGCAGTATATAGCTCTTTCCTCCGTCAGGTTGTCTTTCGTCTCTGTAATTGGCAAAGGTGCTCTGGATAAGGCGTCTGCAGTATATAGCTCTTTCTTATGGTGATGTCGTACCTCATCAGTCTCATTCTGAATCGTTGGATTCTGATTGGCAGCTCGTCGATCAGTTTTGTTGAGAAGAGGTTTCAACCTCAAATCTCATGCCCACAAGGATATTTGTCCAGTGTTCAAGGCTCCATGTAACCGCCAAAGCTTCTTTCTCAATCTGTGCATATTGCTGCTCTGTCGAGGTCAGTGAGCAGCTGGCATATGCAACAGGCTGAAGCTTGCCGTTGGTTTGGCGCTGAAGAAGAACAGCTCTCAGGCCATAGCTGCTGGAGTCTGCTGAAACCACCGTCTCACGCTCCGGACTGTACAGCGCAAGAGTTGATGGTGACGAAAGGTCCTTTTTCAGAGTCTTGAACGCTTCTTGCTGGTCTGGTCCCCATGTCCATGCTGCCTTGGCTCGAAGTATGTCTCTCAGAGGCTTTGATTTCTCCGCAAGGTTTGGCACAAACTTCATGAGCTGGTTGACCATTCCAAGAAATCGTCTGATGTCTGCTACATTTTCGGGCTCTTTCATGACGATGATGGCCTTGGCCTTTGCCGGATCCCTCTTGACTCCTTCTGCATCGATCACTTGGCCCAAGTATTTGAGGCGGGTCAGGGAAAAATCAAATTTGTCGGCGTCGAGAGTCAGGTCACTCTGGGATAGTCTGTCCAAAACTGTCTTCAACCTGGCGTCGTGTTCTTCCTTGTTCTTGCCAAAGACCAGAATGTCGTCGATGTGGCAAAGAACTCCTTCAAGCCCCTGAAGGATCTGGCCCATCTTCTTCTGGAAGTACTCAGGCGCTGAGGAAATGCCGTAGGGAAGACGTTTGAAGCGGTAGCGTCCGAAGGGAGTGATGAATGCAGTCAGATTGGAGCTCTCATCGTCCAGTTTGATCTGGTGGAACCCTGAGTTGGCGTCCAGTTTGGAGAAGACTTTGCCTTGGGCAATCTTGCTCAGCGTCTCTTCAACTGACGGCATGGGGTAGATCTCTCTCTTGACATTGGCGTTCAGCTTGGTCAAGTCCATGCAGATTCGAACGTCTCCATTTGGCTTTGGGACGACGACTATTGGTGCGCACTAGTCTGTTGGCGTCTCCACTGGCTCGATGACGTTGCTGTTGACCATCTTCTCTAGTTCAGCTTCGACCTTCTTCAGGAGAGGAATTGGAACTCTTCTTGGGATGGTCTAGCAAAATGGCTTTGCATTTTCTTTGAGCTCGATGTGCTGCATGCTCTTGAGTTCACCCAATCCTTTGAACAGCTGCAGATATTGTTTCTTCACATCTTCTTTGGAAGGAAACTTTGCAGGTGGCTCGTCCCGCATCTTGCCTTTTGTCTTGCTGGGCATAGTGTGAATGGCGCGCACTGTGAATGCGCCAGGAATGTTGTGGATCAGCCCCAGTTTTTGGATTGCAGGCATTTCAAGCAGCAGTTTGGAGGTCTTTCCGATGTACACCTTCTCAGTGATGGTGGTCTTCCCATGGGAAAGCTTGATGTAGGCAAACCCGCTGATTTCTAGGCGCTGGTCTCCAGGCCCCAGGAGTTGGCGATCAGGATGGTGTAGTTTCCCAAATGACGGCCTGAAGATGTGGTCTGGCATCACTGATACTTGGGCACCAGTATCAATGCACCAGGTCAGTTGTTAGTTCTCTGACTGCAGCTGAGCTTCTGCAGACAATGGCAAAGTGGCCCACCTTGTTACACTTTCTGCAGTGTTTTTTGCAGCTGGACAGTTCTTTTTCCCTCTCATGTGCTTCCACGGTGGATGTCAGCATTGGCCAGTTCTCTTTTCGTCAGTTCTCTGACAGACAAGATTTCAATTGTTTTCTGCAGTGTCAAGCCTGCCCCGACGTCATACAGTTTCATTTTGGCCCCGTCATCCGTGTTTGTCCCTTACTGTTCGTAGCCATGCATCGAATGATTGCCCGTTCTCACGACGTACGTAGGTTGTACCAAAACTGCTCTCTTATCATCAATTGTGGGTCACGCTTGTTGAAGTAACTGTCAAATTTACTTACGACTGTCCCGTAATGGTTCCTGTCTTCGGCAGGGAGTTGTTGTGCTGCATTATAATTGTTTGGGTCAGGTCGCGCCGGAAGAAAGTCAAAGTTCTCATAGATCTGCATCCCCTCATCACCGATGTGGTTGAGGAGAAGTCCGACTTTAACAGCATTTGGCTTCGTTGACCCCCCTGTAGCCTGGAGGAAGATGGTGAATTTAGTTTTCCACCTCTCCCACGTAGCACTCGGGTTGCTGCCATCCACAAGCAGTGGCTCTGGTGTGCGGACGATGACTGTCTCAGCCATTGTCGATCGCTGTCTCAGCGTAGATTAAGATCCAGACAGTGTAGGTAACACCTCTGACACCATCTATTGTGTCACTCGATGCATGATGGAGTGCCTAGCTACTGATGACGTGGCAGTTCCAGACTTTTCTGTCCTAGGTTGTACGCGCGTAATTCCGAGGCACAGTAAGTTACACTACAAGCTCAACAGGCAGTTTCAGCCAGCCTTCAGCCCTTCTGAAACCCTCACAGAAGAGGAAATGGCTGAACACTGCCCCATATGCCCCCTCTCTACAACAACACGCCATGCGAGGACATTGTGATAACAGAGGACATTGTGATAACAGAGGACATTGTGATATCAGAGGACATTGTGATAACAGAGGACATTGTGATAACAGAGGGAGGAGTCCTGAAATTGCTGCAAGAGCTGGATCCAACCAGGGCCAGTAGCCTGGACGGCATCAGCCCCTGTGTCCTGAAGGAAGTGGCAGCAGAAATAACCCCGGCTCTCTCACTGCTGTTCCAGGCATCTCTAGACACAGGTACGGTTCCGGCTGACTGGAGGAAAGCACTCGTCACCCCGATTTTCAAGAAAGGAGAGATATAATATCATATAACGCCGAGAATGATAGGTTGATCTCCCTGACGAGCGTTCCTTGCAAGCTCCTAGAATACATCATCGTGAAGAGCATCATGGGATACGCAGAGGACAACATCCTGCGTCCTGAACAGCACGGATTCCGTAGACACCACTCATGTGAGTCCCAACTCGTTGGATTTGTGGATGAGGCCTCAGAGGCTCTGGAAAGAGGCCACCAGGAGGATGTCTTGATCATGGATTTTGCCAAGGCATTTGAAAAAGTCAGCCATCCCCTCCTCATCTACAAACTAAGGAAATACGGAATCTCGCAGAAAACCTGCCGGTGGATTGAGAACTTTCTGGCTGACCGGAAACAGGCAGTCGTTGTTGGTGGAGCGAAGTCCGACCCCGTACCTGTCCAGTCTGGAGTCCCACAGGGGTCAGTGCTAGGTCCATCACTCTTCCTCCTGTACATTAACGATCTCCCCGAAGGTCTTCACTCCACTGCCCGCTTATTTGCCGATGACACCATCTGTCACCAGGACATCAAAGACCCAAGTGATCAGAGCACGCTCCAAGAGGACCTTGATAGACTTGCCACATGGGAAGACAGATAGAGAATGGCTTTCCACCCTCAAAAATGCTCTGTTCTCCACATGACGAGACACAGAAACACCATGGAGAAGGCCTACTTCCTACACAGACACCAACTCCAGAGCATGCCCCATGCAAAGTACCTGGGTGTGACTATCTCCACTGACCTTAAGTGGGACACCCAATCAACGAAGTGGTGAACAGGGAAACAAAACCCTTGGCTTCCTGAGGAGGGCCCTGAAGATGAATAATAAAAAGCTCAAGCAGCAGGCCTACAAGGCTATGTATGGTATGCCCCCTCCTGGAATACGCCAGCCCAGTCAGGGACCCCCACAACAAGGGCAGCATCGACGCCTTAGAAAAAATCCAGAGCCGAGCTGCAAGATGGGTGGCCCGTGACTTCCATGCGACAAGATCAGCAGACCTAAGAATACCCTGAAATGGCCCCTTCTTGAGAACCGCAGAACTGAAGCCCGCCTGAACACATTCTATAAATTCCACACAGGTCTTCTGTCCATAAATAGCAAATACTCACCAACAAATACACAACAGAAGAAAAGCCTTTGTCAGTCACACTCTGCTGCCTATGACATTCCAAGCCACAGAACACAGTACAGACAATCCACATTCTTTCCCCGCACCATCCCACAGTGGAACTGCCTCCCAGAAGCAGTTGCCTCCTCTCAGTCATTGGAGGCATTCAAAAGAGGCCTCCACAAACACCTCAACTGTAACTAAAACCAGGGAACTAGGGGCCATATAGATCAAAGTAGTGGTAAATGAAGGGCAGGAGCTGTGCCGGTCGGGGTTTGTCCCCGGAGACCGCTACGGTAGCCGGATTGGCCTTGCCCTAGATACTGCGAAATAAAGGCTACGGTCCAATTTATAACAAAAAAATCAAATCCACACTAGGTTTATTGAGATAAAACTCATCTTCCTGATGAAAGAGATAATAAAAAATCTCGAAAGCTGAAAGCATTGTATTGGTTGTGTGGCTTTTTTGAAATCATTAGGTTTATTTTATCTTTCCTTTCCTTTCCATTAGGTCAGGTCAGGGTAATGAGGGCAACTAGGCCTCACTGCCTCTGAAGTGCCCTTTCAATTTAGTTTTTGTAGTATTGAGCACAGCTGTGACGGTTATTGATGACACAATCAGTCATGTTGGTATCTCAATTCTGTCAATTTAGGGTCTTTGTCCAGGTTTTTAAACTGGTTAAGGTTTAGTGCAAGCTTGATTTGTGCAGAGAGGTTATTCCAATACTGGCAACTCTGTTAGCAAAAAAATGTTTTCTAATGTTAGTTCTGCTGTATTGTATTAGTATTTTTAATTCACAGCTTCTAGTTTTCGAATAGTTCGAGAGCTGAAACAATCTTTTGTTAGTAAAGTCAGTATTGTTAAACATTTTATAAACATTTATCAGGTCTCCTCGCAGCCTCCTGTATTTCAAGGATGTCAAATCCAGCCTGCGCAGCCTTTCACCATAGTCTTTATTTTTAAGAGATTTGTTATCAGTTTAGTAGCTCTCCTCTGGCATCTTTCAATTGACACAGACTGTCTTTTGAGATATGGGTTCCAAATTTGATTCCCATATTACTAAATGTGGTCTCACCAAGCTTTTATACAAAGTTTATAAACACATTATTTTTTATTCCTGAAAAAGTCCTACTTCTAAAAGGCTACTTCTATCTCCTCAGCTTTCTAATTTCTTATTCGTCTTACTACCCCCCAAAGTGCAGCAGAATCTTCAACCTGATGAAGTTGGCTGCCTGAGGCGAAGAAGAAGAAGATTCCAAATCGCACTGGATACCGACGACGAAAATGGTGTTTTACGTCCTCTTGGTCTGGAATCAGTCTTATCAGACAAATATGGGACATTTGTAAATACAAAATATGTCGTGGGAACAATTACTGGAGGCAATGCCTTTTAAGGACCGCAGTACGAAACCAGTAAAGTCCCGATTTTTTAAAAATTAATACAGATAGCTGTAGCGGTGACCACGCCTCGGTTAAACCTCATCGGCTATGACACCGCCACATGTCATGTTACGCACTGGATACCCATTTCTACTGTGACATATATACATAAGGGAAGATCACCCTGTTTGTATAAGATCCCCGGTCACGTGATCTGTAGTAAAGATACATGGAAGCTGAACGCTATGGCGTGGGCTGCAAGTCTGTATGTATACATGTCTTCTCTCTTCTTCTGCCAATGATGTCCACCTGCCGTAACCGGCCATGACCTGCACATTAATATGTCTGCTTGTAGTGTATGATAGCTGCACGTAACATGGCGACAGCGTCGCGGTTTGTTCTTAGTAGTAGTAGTAGTGGCTGGGAGTCGTGGGGGATCTGGCCCTTAAGCCTATGCCTTGCGGCCTATCAAGTGTCCCCTTAATTTTTTTTGTACATTTATTATAGTTGCACATACGCATTATAATCTTGGTATGTTCATTCATCATATTCAAAAAAACATTTTTTTACATTTTTGATTGCTGTCCAGAACACTTTTAAATGACATTAGTATTAGGTAACACATTTATGTTGAGTAGGAAGAACATTCCAAAACTGTGCAATTATGTTAGTCAGTGCATTTTTTCTCATATTAGTTTTGCTATGGCCCATCAGGATTTTCATTTTTGAATTCCTCTTTCTGTTATAATTTGTTAGTTGGAAAATATTAGTAACATCAAAGTTAACAAGGCCATTAAATATCTTATACGTCTCAATGAGGACCTTTCAAAAATCATCCAAAATGAGGTCTTATGATGGATTGGTCTTATAAGGGAGGTAATTTTAAAACTAACAAAGAAGGGCAATGTCTCAGATAAGTAGGTCTTATGTGTGAGGGAGTCTAATAATGGGAGGTCTTGTAGGGGAGGTTCCACTGTCCCGCATGCAACATTATATTCCCCCATATTCAAGTACTACCCAGCGTAAGGCCAGAGTTCAGGTCAGGCTTTTAGGGCAGCCAGGCCTCGTGGCCTCTTGGTGTGCCCTTTCTTTTGTTTGTTTTATGATTTTGTTTTGTAATTTGATTGGCATAGCTGTGACGCTTTTTGAGCAGTCATTGGTGCATTAATCATAATTGAATCAGCAATTTTAGGATCACTATCCAGGAGGTTTTTTTAAAGACATAGGAGAGAACGAGATTTTTAGTTGTATTATAAAAGGAAGTAACTGAACAACTCAGATTATACGAGATATACCAGGGGTCACGCTAGTGTCTTTGAAAACGCGTAAGGGAAGCAAAAAATCACGTCAAAAGAACAAAATGATAAATCTAAGCTAAAAAAAACAATGAAAACAAGACTAGCAACAAAAACATGCATTTTTATTCACTAACCAGTCATTTTCAAACTCAAAGATAGAAGTCTGGCAATTAGAATCAGAAGTCTGGAAATTGTGCAAACAACGCGTTCATCTTGCGCCAAACGCTTCATTTACGTCACAATTAAATTGACTGGAATCTGGATATCCAGTGGCCAAGCACCATGAAAGGAAAGACAAAGGTTGGAAAGGGAGTGAATCGGGTGGGGGGTGGAGTCAGACAATGCGCTTACAGTGATTTTCCCGCCACACTGCACTGCGCCTACGTCACAGCAGTACTGGACGAAATCTGGATAACTAATGAAAGAGAAAGGATGGGATACTTACCTCCTCTGAAAGCAAGTGGCACTTTTCTATAGTCTGTTCCAATGTTTGGTGTAGCAGAACCACTATACGTGTAGGGACCGTAGGACTTCTAATGTCTGATTCACCATCTAGACTCAGATGTGATTTTGAGCGGACGTCATTTTGCGTACGGGTTACGCGCAAACGCCGTAAAAATGCGTCAGCGATTTTTAAAACGCGTCAAATACGCAAGAAACATGCGTTAGCGCGACCCCTGTATAGCAGTGTATACACACCATCGGTCCCCCGATTATCAAATATCGATCATCAAAATGGATCTTTTGCACCTGTAGTTTCGACGACGAACGACAACCACACGAAAAACAGCGATAGTTGCGCCCCTTTCTGGTGATGTCAAGGCAGGATCATATGACTATGACACATTGTTGTCTGCTTGGTAGACTAGCTAGGCTAGTCCAGCTATTAGGCCTAGGCCTACCGACAGTAAACCGTTTGAGTTGGGCACACGCACACACATACTGAAGTTTGAAAAGCAAAAAGACACAGATTTTGTTACTAAGCCAACTATTGTGCAGTCGATTAAGCAGTCAATGCATTGAAAAGATCGTTATCAGATGTTGAAAAATCATCCACTTACGGTCCATGAAGTTTTGCCCAACAATGATCACACTCTGTAACCTTTGTGCTACAGCTTTTCCTCGGTTTGTTGCAAAATAAAGAGAGAACAGACAAAGTCCATTGCAATTTCTCACACACACACACCACCACCACCATGCATGCACACACACACACACACACACTCTCTCTCTCTACGTGGTGTGTGAGTGTGTCTGTCTGTCTGTGGTGCACACAGGAAATAATTTTGCTGATGGAGGTGTCTTCCAAAATACATTCAATTGAAAATAAACAAAGAAGTTATGAATCATAATTAAATGACATGAAAATATAGTAGAGAATGCATGAAACAATGGTAAGCAGTTAATGCATTTTCAATGTTTTTTATACTATAACTAGTAAAAGTTTTCCAAAACTGATTTGTAAAATGGCAATAAAAAAAATGAAAAATTAAGTATGTATATATTGTACAAGTAGAGTAATTAGCAACAAATTACATCTGATACATTCATTTCAGCTGCTTTTAAAATGTATTACAGTTTGTTGAACAGGAATTTAACTCTACTGCAGTGAGCACAATGTGTGCATAGATAAATACTTGATAATGATAGTGACAAATAGTTATGCAGGCCTACAAAATAAACATGTTACTTGTTTGTGTAAAATGGTATTCAAGTCCAATTCAAGTTTATACTGTAATTAATTTCCATTAAACTGTTAATAACAATAATGTACTCTACTGTATTTTAGGGGATGGTGGTGGTATGTGGTGAGAGAGAGAGAGAGAGAGAGAGAGAGAGAGAGAGAAAGAGAGGAAGGGATATAGAGACAGAGAGAGAGTGTTATTTGTTTGGGGGTGATTATTAAAGATAATGCTCCCAAAGGTCGAAGTAGAACTAAACAGCATAGAATAAAAAGCATACAAAGTCCTACATCTTGAAATGGACAATCTATGCAAAATAAAGTTCAGGTAAGAAACAGTCATTATAACTGCAATGCTATATAGCAGGAGTGAACATAATCTTTTAAAACAATGAACTGTATTTATAGTGGAATGATTTGCAAAGGACAATGTAAACAGCATGCATGCAAAGATGATGTTGGGAAGTATTAGTCTATTACCAACAAACAAAAAACACATTGAATTCAAATACTTTGATTTAAAAAACACCTTTTATTAGAAAACTGTAATGGATTTTTGGCTAAATATTGATTTATTTTTTACATCAGTGATATTGTGTAATGTGTTTACATGAGTGTGATGTTGAAGAATATTTGTGCAAGCCTATTAGAATTTAGGATATGAATATTATTTTATCTAAATCAACATGTGTGTGTGAAGTCAAGTCATGTCAAGTCCAAATGATCTGTTTTGAGAATAAAGGAATAAGCTTGACAGCTTTTTTTCATCAAAAAGTCTCTTTTTTTTATATATATTAAAATAGTCTTGTTAATCCCATGAAATTTGACTTGCTGATTTTCACTGTATGCATGTGCAATATTGACAAAAACTTAAATATGCCAGCAGAGCTATAAGAATTAAAATTATTAGGATTTCAAACTACATGTATTGTATTATTTTTAGCACTAAATTTTGGTCCAAGGTCTATTGATACTCATATACTCCTGCTAATAACACTCTGTGTGTGTGTGTGTGTGTGTGTGTGTGTGGTGTGTGTGTGTGGTGTGTGTGTGTGTGGTGTGTGTGTATGTGTATGTGTGTGTGTTTTGAAAATCTGTCATACTGCCAGTGATCAGTTTAATCTGAATGTGAAGCTATCTTGTGATGTAATGTGTTCTGAAACTCCATTCTTGTCAGCTTGTGTTCATTTTGTCCCCATTGAACCAGTTCTGGCTGCAATAAGCTGGTTTTGCTTATATTTAATGTTTCTTTTAAATCACAATGGTTGTGCAGGCCTGATTATTTTCTCTGACATTGCCTCCTACAGACTGACTGAAGGCATTGGGCATCTAAGCACTGTAGATCTTTACAGTACATGGATTTTGAGCTGCTTAGCTGACCACCACAAAGGAAAAAAATATAACAATGCTTTCATATCAATGTAGAATTTACTTTTTTTTCCTTAAAGACATATATAGAGATAGGGAAAAAAACTGATAAAAAGTTATTTGTACAAGTTTCTAGCTATTATTAAATTTTAGTTTAAGTTGAAGCTGTTACCATTTTAATTAGGTATTGTGTTGAAACAATACCTAATTTGAAACTGAAGCTTGTAGAGACAGTAGTTTGTACTGTTCATTGATCATTATTGTGCTGTTGTTGTTATTTTACTCTCTTTCTGAATGTGTGCATCTCTATATCTCTATTTCTACCCCCTTCTCTCTCTCTCTCTCTCTCTCTCTCTCTCTCTCTCTCTCTCTCTCGCTCTCTCTCTCTCTCTCTCCTCCTCTCTCTCTCTCTCTCTCTCTTCTCTTCTCTTGCCTCCCTTCATCTTCAAATGTTTAGTCTGTCCATCTCAGTAGACATTATAGTGACTTGAGGTTGCTCAATGTGGAGAAAGGGGGAAGGAGACAGACATATGTAAAGGGGAAGGAGGTGTTGGGTCGTAGACCTTTATTTTACAGTATCCAGGCAAGACTAATCCGGCTGTGTAGCAATCCCAGGGCCAAACCCTGACCGGCACAGTTCTTACCATTCATTTATCACTACTTTGATCTATGTACAGAGAGAGAGAGATGTGTGTCAGTGAAAGTGAGAGTGTGTGTGTGCGTATGTATGTGTGTGTGTGTACATAGATCAAAGTATAGCGGTAAATTTCAGGGACAGGAGCTGTGCCGATCGGGGATTGGGCCCCGGGGACCGCGACAGTAATGTGGTGACACACGCACACAGTCACACACATACACACATCTGTGTGTGGTTGTGTGTGTGTGTGTGTGTGTGTGTGTGTATTTGCATGATCTAGATCCGTTACGTCAGCAGAAAACCAGTTCTGGTCATTAATCACCAACGTTAGGTGTGTGTGTGTGTGTGCGTGCGCATGTGTGTGTAACACATTGGTCACAAAAGTTCATTGCAGATAAAAAGAACTCAGATTGGGCGTAGGCTAACTCGCTAAGGCCAAATACTAGGGCACTTAGTACGGGTCTACTGTAACTTGGCCTAAATTGGCTAAAATCCATTCGGTTACTCCGCAGGACACCACAAATTTATTATCCACTTCCTGAGATTAGGAATTAAAAGAGGCCTACCGCTTTGTAATGCCGTGGATTTGTTTACTGGGGCAGTCTAAAACAACAGTAAGATGCACTCGCACACTTTTATTTGTGTGAATACGATACCAACGTCAGTTGCAGTCAGCCATGCTGTGCTTAGGCCTATTAGCAGACGATCATGTGGTGACGTCACGTCAGGTTTTCAGCGCTCACAGCAATTTTTCAGATGTATGGAAACCGTTTTCATTAAATTCAAAATACAAACGATTGTTTAGGGCAAAATTCATTGCTATGTATTTAGTCTATGGCACAAACAGAATATTTTACCACAATAAAAAATCTCTTTCTCTCCTATGTCTTTAAATGGTTAATGTTAGAAGCAAGTTTAATTTGTCGCAGGGAGATCTAGAGGACGGTAACATCATCTAGTAACCGTATTTTAACAAGTCGATCAGCTTTCTAGTGAAAGAGTTACAGGGCGTGACCGGAGAAAACGGCCCCTGACGAAAACGGCCCATGCTACTAGTTACGAAAACGGCCCCGGTACCTGGGACGAAAACAACCCTACTAGTTACGAAAACGGCCCCTGGTACTCGAGACTAAAACGGCCCTACTAGTTTACGAAAACAGCCATACTAGTTACGAAAACGGCCCCGGTAATTGGGACAAATGCGGCCGGTACTAGCTACGAAAACGGCACCGGGACGAAAACGGACCCTACTAGTTAAGAAAACGGCCTACGGCATAAAATTGTGGAAAAAGCAAACTAAAATACCTTCATAAATAATATTTTCTTCAGCTGCAGGGGGACATTACCCATAGACCCCGGCCTTTCATTTTTTTTCATTTTGTGTAAGTTGCCACCATGGTGCTGTGATTGTGTTCTATCATTTCCATTCAACACTTGATTCAGTGTGATTTAATGAACAAAGAGCAGTGAAGACTGTGCTGTAATTGTGTTCTATCATTTCCATTCAACACTGGATTCAGTGTGATGTAATGAACAAAAAGCAGTGAAGCCTGTGCTGAAATTGTGTGTTCTGTCATTTCCCTTCAACACTGGATTCAGTGTGATGTAATGAACAAAGAGCAGTGAAGTCTGTGCTGTAATTGTGTTCTATCATTTCCCTTCAACACTGGATTCAGTGTGATGTAATGAACAAAGAGCAGTGATGCCTGTGCTGTAATTGTGTTCTATCATTTCCATTCAATGGATTCAGTGTGATGTAATGAACAAAGAGCAGTGAGGCCTGTGCTGTAATTTGTTGTTCTATCATTTCCCTTCAACACTGGATTCAGTGTGATGTAATGAACAAAGAGCAATGAAGCCTGTGCTGTAATTGTGTTCTGTCATTTCCCTTCAACACTGGATTCAGTGTGATTTAATGAACAAAGAGCAGTGAAGCCTGTTCTGTAATTGTGTTCTGTCATTTCCCTTCAACACTGGATTCAGTGTGATGTAATGAACAAAGAGCAGTGAAGCCTGTGCTGTAATTGTGTTCTTTCATTTCCCTTCAACACTGGATTCAGTGTGATTTAATGAACAAAGAGCAGTGAAGCCTGTGCTGTATTTGTGTTCTATCATTTCCCTTCAACATTGGATTCAGTGTGATGTAATGAACAAAGAGCAGTGGAACCTGTGCTGTAATTGTGTTCTATCATTTCCATTCAATGGATTCAGTGTGATGTAATGAACAAAGAGCAGTGAAGTCTGTTCTGTAATTGTGTTCTATCATTTCCCTTCAACATTGGATTCAGTGTGATGTAATGAACAAAGAGCAGTGAAGCCTGTGCTGTAATTTTGTTCTATCATTTCCCTTCAACACTGGATTCAGTGTGACTGTACTGTGAACAGGGTAGGAAGTGTCTTGCTGAACTTCTTCCTTCCTCTCTTCAGCTGTAAGTGGAAACTAAAGCACAACTTAAAGAGAATAAAATAGAGGGGAAAACGATGAATAAATATAAAAATCTGTATTTTTTTATGTCATTCCAGATGTCCGTAGCCACTGGGGAGACTGTCCGGAGAAGAACGGACCAGTCAGGGAAACATTCTGCTGACTCCAGCTGTGGAGTTTGTCCTTGTGAATTCCTTCTTTTTGCTTTAAATAACAGAACTTAGAATCTGAAGTAATTTTGGAAAAGTGACATTTATTTGGTTTTTGTTTCTAGTCCAGCAGAAATCATCTCTGTGAAGTTCAGGCTGCCCCCACCTGCAGAGTGTGCTGTGCTTAATTGCAGGCATCACCCATTTTTGGGGGGAGTGGGGGACGGGGTGAGGGACTAGTGAGGGGGGGGGGGTGACTTGGGGAATACTAGCTTTAAGTTTGGTTAATACCAAGTAGCAGGCCTTTCCGTGTTCTTATAGACTTTCACTGTGCAAGGATTTTTACTTGGCATAAAAATGCCAGGTCAGACTTGCTATAAGTCTCCCATGATCCCAAGGGCTCGATGTTCAAATCCAAATTTTTTCCCACATCAAAACTAGAAAGAAGAGTGAAGCTGAAATTCAAACCACTTTAATGACAGGTGAGAATCTAACCATCCTGAACACATTCCTTCCCTA
Source organism: Phymorhynchus buccinoides (assembly GCA_017654935.2). NCBI lineage: Eukaryota > Metazoa > Mollusca > Gastropoda > Neogastropoda > Raphitomidae > Phymorhynchus > Phymorhynchus buccinoides. The sequence goes on along the minus strand of CM065709.1, from coordinate 2,468,350 downwards.
CGTCCGTGTCAAAGTTTGCGCTTGGTGTTATGTTTTCAAAAACTTTAAATTATTGATTTTGTTTGTTTTGAACAATGCTGAATTCCTGGTTCATATTCAGGATTTTAATTTTTTTAAATCCACTGCTGTAAAATCTGGAATCTCCTTGCAGCCAGAATGAATACGTGGTGTGTGGGTGTGTGGTGTTGTGTTGTGTGTGTGTGGGTGTGTGTGGCGCTCGCACGACGCGTGTGTGTGTGCGCACCAGCGTGTGTGTGTGCGCACACGCGTGTTGTGTGTGTTTGTTTGTATGTGTGGCATATGCACAGTGCATTATGTGCAACTGTTCGAGTGTGTATTTTGTGTAAGAATGTCTGTGTCTCCCTCTCTCCCTCTTCATGGATGAAGACTCTCCGAGCTGAAGTGGGTTTGTGGTATGAGAGTGTCTGTGTCTCACTCTCTCCCTCTTCTGTATGAGTCTCCACATCTTGAAGTGCCTTTGTGTATGAGAGTGTCTGTGTCTCCCTCTCTCCCTCTTCATGTATGAGTCTCCACGCTATTGCTTTGGTATGAGAGTGTCTGTGTCTCACTCTCTCCCTCTTCATGTCTAATCTCCACAGCTTGAAGTGCTTTGTTTATGAGAGTGTCTCTGTCTCTCTCTCTCCCTCTCATGTATAAGTCATCCACAACTTGGAGTGCTTTGTGTATGGAGTGTCCTGGTGTCTCCCTATCTCCCTCTTCAGGTATGAAGTCTCCACAGCTTGAAAGTGCTTTTCTCTGACACAGTACAGCATGCCGACAATTCATAGGGCGCGATGCAACCGCTAATCATTTGCTTGTGGGGTGGAATGATTTAAAGGGTAAATAAACACTTGCAATGATTGTTTTTCACAGAAGCTGGAACGCAGAATGGTCCTGGAGGGAAGATTCACCATCAGCCCTCAGCTGTCTACATCACAGTACATCCCCATGTCTGACACACTTCACTGCTGTCTCTGACTAAAAGCACCCGTGCTACCTTTGTCCTGCTGCCTTTGTCTGGTCAGCAGTTTGGCACTCCAACCTGCGTCAGTTCATGGAGAGAAGCTTCTGTGGTGTTACCTGGGTCCTCCACACCTGACCAGCTGTGATCTGGTACCTGTAGCAACACAGAATTAATAAGGATTTAGATAGCCATGGCAACACAAAAACACCAAAAAAGAAAGTTGATGACAGTCTACTGGTGATAGGGTGGAAAGAAAAATAGACAGCTGTGTGTGATAATTGTGGAAAGTCTTTTGTCTGCACCCGCACCCAGCTCACTAAGACCCACAAATTAT
>CM065709.1:2399254-2466552 GCA_017654935.2 Phymorhynchus buccinoides | reverse complement strand
ATACAGAAAGTGAAGTGTGCAACAACAAATAGACTGGGTCAAAAGTCAAATTTACTTGATCTTGTTCTTGTTAACAACGACAATTTAGTGTCTGATATCTTACACCAAAATCCATTTGGAAAAAGTGATCACAATGTTTTAGTATTGTTTTAGTATTTAAATTGTATGTTCAAAAAAGAAAAACTGCCCACAAGAGAATATACAAATTCAAATTAAATAATGGTAATTATAATGAAATGAGTAAGTCACTGAAATAAATAAATTGGTCAGTTATGAACGAGGATGTTAATGTCATGGAACAACGTAAAAATATTAATTAACACTGGTTGGGGTTGGTCTCCCTGTCTAACTGGCCTAAGGTTTGTGTTTCTCTTGATTCTATTCTCTGTCCCAGAGGCTGTCTCGGAACCAAGTTCCCCGGCAGCCCCTGAGGCAGTCTCAGATTGACAGGGCCGTTGGCCCTCTTTTTTATTAATTAATGGATTAATGGATCAATATATACCTACTTTACTATGCGTGGCGGTACCATAGCCAATGAGGTTTAACCGAGGCGTGGTTACTGCTACACCTATCTGTATTGTTAAAAAAAATAGGGACTTTACTGGTGTTGCACTGCCTCCGGGCATTGCCTCCAGTATTGTTCCCACCATCTTTGTATTTACAAATGTCCCATATGTGTCTGTTCCAGACCGAGAGAACGTAAAACACCATTTTTCATTCATTCATTCGATCAATATATACCTAAAGTGAAATTAACAAAATAAAAACACCCCTGTGGATGACTAAAAAAGCACTAAGAATAATTAAAAAGAAATATAATGCATATAAATAGTTTCTGAAGAAGAAGAAAGGCTATAGATATCTATATTATATCAAAATTATAAATAAATGCAATAGAATAATTAAAAAATCCAAAAATAATTTTGAGAAAAAGATTGCTCGTGATTGCAAGAGACATCTAAGACAATTTTGGAAGTATGTGCAGGAGAGAACTAAAACTAACTCGGGGGTAAGTACATTAATTGATGATAAGGGACATTTTGCAGAAACAGACGTCCATAAAGCTGGAACTTTAAATACCTTTTTTACAAGTGTTTTTACAAGGGAAAACACACAAAATTTGCCTAAATTAGATGTGTTCTTATTCAAATGGTGCTAGCATTTCAAATGTGGAAATCACACCAGAGTCTGAAAAATAAGCCCAAAAAATCTAGACCCTTCTAAAGCACAAGGACCGGATGGTATTACACCTAAGGTGTTGAAAGAATTATGTGATGAACTTGCGCTACATTATGTACACTTTTTAATGTATCTTTAGAGTCCGGTGATACTCCTGAGGATTGGAAAACTGCATACGTTACAGCGATTTTTAAAAAAGGAACTAGGTCAGACCCAGGGAATTCATAGACCGGTTAGCAAGTATAAAGTTTTAGAGTCATTAATTAGGGATGAAATAGTTTCCCACATGACAGAAAATGACATATACTAAATGTCAACATGGCTTCAGAAGAAAAAGATCTTGCGTCACTTAACTACTAGAAGTTATGAATGATTTTACCAGTGTTTTAGATAATGGATCTACACATGATGTTATTTATCTTGATTTCAAAAAGGCCTTCGATACAGTACCACACGAAAGACTTCTTTTGAAAATGAATGCATTATCTGTGATAACATTCTTCAGTGGGTTATATCATTTTTGAGTGGAAGAAGTGGTCGAGTTGGTTCAGAATACTCAGAAAAAAATGATGTTTTAAGTGGTATCCCCCAGGGCAGTATCCTCGGACCAGTATTATTTACAATTTTTTTTTATCAATGATCTACCAAATTTTATACAAAGCACATGCAAAATATTCGCAGACGACACAAAGATTTACAAAGCGACTTAAATAACCTCCAGAAGTGGACTGATCACTTGAACCTATATTTTAAAGTTATGCAAGTAGGCAAAAAGAATGCGGAATATAATTACGTTATGAAAATCGATCAAGACGAGCAAAGGATAACTGCATGTACTCGAGGAAAAAGACCTTGGAGTTGTATTTGACAAAAATCTTACCTTTGATGCAACATATCCACAAAGGGATAAATAAAGAAAATCAGATGTTGGGAATAATTAAAAGAACATAATATTCGTTTAGATAAGGAAACATTTTTGCTATTATACAAATCAATGGAGTACGGTAACATCATCTGGTACCCGTATCTTAAACGTCAATCAGTTTTTATTGAAAGGGTACAGAGAAGAGCAACCAAAATGGTTAAAAAGTGTAAAGATTTAAATTACCAAGATAGATTAAAATTCTTAAATCTTCATTCATTAAAAGGAAGACGTATTAGGGGATACCTTTTACAGATGTACAACATTTTTAACAGCTTATAGATGACATTTAAGTTTGGAATGCTCTTCCAGTCCAAGTGAAAGAAGCACAAATTACTAACATATTTAAAATCTTCTAGACAGTTGTCCAAATATAAATAAATTGTTTCATGATTATGATGAATAAATTTGAATGGAAATTATGAGTGGAAGAAATTATGAGTGCGCAAGCGCAACCCATATTTATGAAAAGTACGAAGGGGACGCTTGATAGGCCGCGAGGCCTAAGCTGATGAAGCTATATATATGAATCTTCCCAGCCTTGGGAAAATTCGGAATATTCCTGGGGAAAATCAGAATTCCGATTTTTCCCGGGAAGATTCCGAATTTTCCAGGATTCCAAATTTTCCCGTGACATAAACATTGTTGCTCTTCAACACTCTTACGATAAATACGCTATTCCAGTTTTCCTGTCTTACAATAACACTACCTCAGTACTGTGCCTTATACAAGTTTACACACTGTATCTTTAATCATAATTTTCATTGTCAAATTTTATACTTTTATCACAATAAATGAATCCAAGATACCTGCATGACTACTGCAATGACCCCCTTCACAAGGCACAACCAAACATCACTGTGTCTAGCAGTATACATCCTTTCAACAACGTGCCTACTCCTAGTGGCACCCATGGCGACTAACTCAACCAGTCAAGCCCCTCCCACTCCACCATCCCCAACCCACTCTGAGGTTAGCTCCGCCCCCTGTGGAACGTGTGACCTTCCTGTCAACTGGAGCCAGCTAGGGATAGTTTGCAACACCTGCAGCCAGTGGTTCCACCTTGCATGTCAAAGCCTGAATAGTGCTTCGTACGAACGCCTTGGACAGGACGAGGTGGAGTGGAACTGCATCATGTGTGACAACAACAATTACAGTCTGACCCCCTTCGATCTGCATGGCGTTGATCCTTTGTCATATCTTTCAACCAGTTCAAAAGATCCTCTTGTTTCCCCAACGGACATTACTGAACCCTTCATCCCTCTCCACACCTCAACTCCCTCCCGTCTCAACTCCCTCCCGTCAGAGCAAACAGGATAAACACACCAACAGACCTCTCCGCCTGCTGAATGTCAATTTTCAGTCTGCAAGAAGAAAAGGAGCAGAAATCAGCAATCTTCTCCTGTCTGCCAAACCTGATATCGTCACTGGCACAGAAACGTGGCTCGATCCCTCTGTCAAAAGCGGTGAAATTTTCCCTCCTGAATATGTCGTTCACTGAAAGGACAGACCAACTAGGGGAGGGGGCGTACTGATAGCAGTGAGGGAGGATTTGTCCAGCACAGAAGAGCCCATTGCCACTGATGAAAACTGCGAGCTGCTGTGGGTGAAGGTCAGAATGAAGCGCAATCACCACCTTCTGATTGGTGCTTACTACAGACCTAATGTCTCTGACAAGACCAGCCTCCAGCTGATGCATGATTCTGCCATCCATGCCATGAAGACAGGGAACATAGTCGTGCTTGGGGGAGATTTCAATTTCCCTGGGTGGGACTGGGACACCAATTAGAAGCTGAAGAAAGGCTCCCCTTACCCTACTGTACACCACCAGTTCATGGACATTCTGGCAGACTTGGGCCTGGAACAAATGGTTGAGCAGCCGACCAGACAGGAGAACACGCTTGATCTGCTCTGCACCAACCACCCCAGCTCAGTTCCTCGCATCGAAACTATGCCAGGTCTATCAGACCACGACATCGTCTACATGGAGCTGCAGCTGAGACCAGCCAAGGAACGGCAAATCCCTCACCCCATGCCATGTTACAAAAGGGCGGACTGGGACTCTCTGCGAGCTTCTGTAGAAACACTGTCCACCTCCATCATGAACGACTTCAGCTCAATCTCAAACCCTTAAGAGATATGGTCCACTTTAAAGGATGGCTTACTGGAAGGTGTACAGAACACATCCCCCATCGCACCCTTGGAGTCAAACGAAGCCTTCCCTGGATTGATCTCAGAACGAAGGCTCTCATCAGGCGCCGGGTCCATATCCACAAAAAGTGGAAGAAAACAGCAAACCCAATATTTCATGAGGAATTCAAGTCCCTGAAGCGATTAATCCAGAGAAAGATACGCCAACAATATTGGAGATACACAGAAGACCTTATCACTTAACCAGTCACCACCAGCGACCAGCCCCTGCCTAATAAGAAATTCTGGTCCTTCATCCACCAAAGGAAGACTGAGCACTCTGGCATCACCCCATTGAAAGTGAACGGGAAGTTGGAGACCGACAACAGGCAGCGTAGAAGGCCACTGTCAGATGTCTCTACGATGAATGATCGTGGGGCCACGTGGTGCTGGATGATGGTGCCCTCTTTCTTCTGGTCAGGAATCCAGACTGCATCACCAGGTGACAGCTTTTCTGGAGCGACGACCCGGTGGCGTTTGTCGAGGTCCATCTTCATCTGGTCTCGGTACTCCTTCTCCCTCTTCTTCACCAGCAAAGGGTCAGGGGTTTGGGGTAGGAGGAGGCTGTGGTGGCATGGGACTCTGGTTTTGACTGCATCCTATACTTAACTGGGCAGGGGAAAAACCAGTGGGTAAGGGGGTGTTCCTGTACATCAGGAGGGCAAGGTACTCATCGCTGGTCTTCTTGATCAGGTTCTTCACGCCGTTGTACTGGGGTAATTGGATGAGGACGTGATGTGGATGAATCCCCAGGATCGTGCAAAGGAATTAATGTCTTCTGCGGCGAACTGCAGGCTGTTGTCTGTCACCAAGGTGTCTGGGATGCCGTGGCGACTGAAGATCTTCTTTATCTTGGCAACGGTCTCTGATGCTGTGACCTTGTTGGAGACTAGGGCTATTTCAATGTCTCTGGAGTAATAGTCAACAGTAAGAAGGAACAGCTTGCCATTGTAATTGAAGAAGTCTGCTGCAATCCTGGACCAGTGTCTCTCAGGAAATGGTGTCCCCTTCATCGGTTCGATTCTCGCCTTTCGGTGTTTGCTGCATTCCGGACAGGTTTTCACCATCTGGTCGATATCCCTGGAGATACCGGGCCACCATACTGAGTATGCAGCGTTTTCTTTCGTCTTGTTGACTCCTTGATGCCCATCATGGAGGTTTCGAAGGACGTCTTGCTGCAGTGTGGCTGGAATGTGTTGTGTTTGCATAGGTAAGAAGACAATGTTGTTATGGAAACACAGTTGGATTCTGGGTATTAAATATGGAGCAACTCTAAAACCGTTGTCTGGACTGCTACAAGTGCGAATGAGCTTAGGGGCGCTTAGTAGAGTTAGACCGACCTAGAGTAGGGCCAAACCGAATACGAGAACACCACAATGGCGAGAGCATAATGAACGACCTGCTGGGGCGACCAAAGCCGTTTAATGCAACAGGTGACGCACAGACTGTTTCTGTCAACTTCACATCATGGCTGGAAGAGTTCGCGGCATATGCAGACAGTGTTGGACTGTTTATTGACAGACATTCGGACACAAACAAACAACAACGACGCACACTATTGCTCTACACTGCAGGAAAGCAGGTGAGAGATACGTTTAAAACTCTACAAACAGGAGAAGCAAAAGACTATGACAAAGCAGTGAAGGCTCTGAAAGAACATTACAACGTCAAACTAAACAAAACATTCATACGTCATAAGTTTACAAAATTAGAACAACTCCCTGACGAAACTGTGGCACAATTCGTCACATGCTTATGTCAGCAAGCTGATGGTTGTGATTTCGGAGTTGAAGGTCTAGCAAACCAGATCCATGATCAAGTCGTTGAGAAGTGCAAGTCAGACGGGCTCAGACGAAAGTACCTAGAAATGGGGAGACGACCTCGATCTCGCAAACGCCCTCAAGATAGCAGCCATATTCGAAGCTGTACAAGAACAAGCACATGAGATGAAGCCTGAATTCAGCAGAGAAAGTGTCAAAGGTCAAGAGTGCCAAGCACCATAGCCCCCAGACTCACTCAATGCTACAGGTGTGGTCTCAATCACCACGGCAGAGATCAAAATTGCCCTGCCAGAGGGAAAACATGCAGAATATGCGGAGGTGCAAACCATTTCCAGGAAATGTGCCGAACAAAGAACCCTATAATTGAACTAACAAACATCAAAACGCTACACTATAATTGAACTAACAAACATCAAAACGCTACACTCACACAAGCACATGAAGGTGAAATACACACTACACACAGCGAATAAAACCAAATTTTCGTCTTTAAAAAGACTTTGACGAGGTGACAACACACTAAACTTAACAATGACGGCAGTGAATGGATGACGCATACTCAACAAAGAACCCTGCAAGAAAGAGAAGAGGAAAGTTCCAGAAGAAGCCCTACTTCCATGGAAAGAGAAGAAACAAAGTTCGCCAACTGGATGGTGAAGACAACACAGAGAGCGAAGAAGAGGAAACAAACATTTTCATGACAAAGAGCTCCAAAGAGGAAAATGTTGCTACTAAGAAAGAAGAAGCAAGTCAGTCAGAGAATGAAGAAGAAACCTACGTGTTTGCAACAAGTTCAAGCGTCAAGAATAACAAGATCCCTGTGAAGATAGGAGGAATCCCACTTACCATGAATGTCGACTCAGGAAGTGACACGAACATCATCGATGGAAATCTGTGGAAGGAACTCAAGAAACAGAAGATTGAATGCATTTCAAGGCAGAGCGTCAAGAAGCTGTTCCCATACACGTCAGAGAAACCACTGCACATCATTGGATGTTTTAACGCAGAAATCATAGCAGGAGAAACCAGCGTCAGAGCTGAATTCCACGTTATCAAAGAAAAAGGAGAACCACTGCTGAGCAGAAACACTGCCATGCAGCTCGGAGTACTTAAAATTGGCATTGACATCCAGAATGTGTCTTCAAGCAACGAACAAACCGCTGACATTTTTATAGCAGTGAACGCAACGCCAAACGCAGTGACCACAAGGGAGATAGAGAGAGCTTCAAGGGAGATAGAGAGAGCTTCAGGCGAGAACGAAGAACTACAAGAAGTTCGAGAAAACCTAAAAACAGGAAAATGGAATGACAATAGCTTGAAAATGTATGCAGCAGTCAGTCTAGAGCTATGTACAATCAGCAAGCTAGTGCTGAGAGGCTCAAGAATCGTCGTGCCTAAGAAACTGCGTCCACGCATCATCGCCCTTGCACACGAAGGACATCTGGGAATCGTGGGAACAAAACAAAACCTGCGAACCAAAGTTTGGTGGCCCGGAATGGAAAAAGAAGCAGAAAATACAGCAAAAATTGCCACGGCTGTCAACTCGTAAGCCGACCAAACACACCAGAACCTATGAAAAACACCAAACTACCACCAGGACCATGGGAAGACATCGCACTTGATTTCCTAGGCCCATTTCCTTCAGGCGAATCAGTCCTCGTGATCATAGACTACTACAGCAGATACTATGAAGTCGCTGTCATGAAGCCAACAATTGCTCAGAAAACGATCTCCGTCCTGAAAACAATTTTCGCCAGACATGGACTGCCACTGACTCTACATTCAGATAATGGCCCACAGTTCATTTTTGAGATCTTCGCCAAGTTCCTGAGAGAAAACGGAATCAAACACATCAAAGTCACCCCAAAATGGCCTCAAGCGAACAGAGAAGTCGAAAGACAAAACCAATCACTCTTGAAATGAATGAAAATCGCAAAAGCTGGGGGGAAGAACTGGAAAGACGAAATCCTGACCTACCTCGCTGCCTACCGCGCAATTCCTCACCCAACGACAGGAAAAAGTCCCGCAGAACTTCTGTTTGGACGCAAAATTCGAACGAAAATTCCCGAACTGACACCAGAAACAATTGACCAAGAAACTCAAGACCACGATGCTGAAAGAAAATGACTTTCAAAACTGTATACTGACAAGAAAAGATCGGCAAAATCTTCAGACATTGACCTCGGAGACAGAGTTTTGATGAAGAAAGAAAAGGCTGGAAAGCTGCAAACCCCATTTATCCCTGAACCCTTTGAAGTTGTCCAGAAGCACGGCAGCAAAATCACTGTGCAGTCGTCAGATGGCACCACGTACAGCCGCAACTCGTCCTACATGAAGAAATATCTTCATCACGAAGAAGGAGAGGATGCCAGAGCTGTCCCCAATGAAACCATGGCTGCCACACCAGACCGAGAGTAGCAGACAACGAAGGAAGAGACCTGTCCACCCAGTGTGCTAACACCACACTCTGCAAAGCCCAGAGACACTTCAAACCCCAAAGCACACACTGAGAAAACCCGTGACACTGCAAAAACACCCACTGTGCCAGTGACACACAAAGCAAACAACGAGCAGAACACAACCCCCAAACTCAGACCCACACGAACAAAGAAAACATCAAGCAAATTCGATGACTTTGAAATGACCTAACACAGACTAGCTCTACATGCACTAGAAGTCTAAAGTCCTAGACAAAAATGAAACACATTCAATGTGAAGACTGTAAAGCAAAGCCACACAATTCATTATTTGTTTATTAACGCATAAGTTACTTGCAAACGATTTTATTCATTTGAACATTTGTTTTACTAGTTCAATTTACTTCAATTTAATTTGTTAAATGTTAAGACATTTCTTTACAACAAGAAGTTGACATTTCACATCGCGGGAAGCATCAGTGAGAAAGTGACTATTAATCTGTGAAACACAGAGACATTAAAGCTTTTATTTCATTTCATCAAGTGAGAATTACTTGTGTGACAAACATATTTCATATGTGTTGAAATTAACGCTGACAAGAAGAAACATCTTAGAATAATCTGTGACTGAGAATTAATGTCAGCTTTGATGGGAAAAGGAAAATGTCAAAGTAAAGAAGTATAGTCAGTTTAATTAACTTTGGTTTTTACAAAGAAAACGAGTCAGATGCATAGCCAGTTTCGTTAATTTTGGTTATAGCAAATTTGTACATTAAATTCAACGTTAGAAACAGTTGCTACAATTAATCGAAGTTTAAGTTTAGATTAATTCCCAAGAAAAGGAGGGATGTTGTGTTTGCATAGGTTTATGTAAGAAGACAATGTTGTTATGGAAACAGACAGTTGGATTCTGGGCATTAAATATGGAGCAACTCTAAAACTGTTGTCTGGACTGCTACAAGTGCGAATGAGCTTAGGGGCGCTTAGTAGAGTTAGACCGATCTAGAGTAGGGCCAAACCGAATACAAGAACACCAAAGAATGATTAGTCTCTTTTCTCGGAGCAGGAGACCCTCATGTGTCGTCATGCTAGCTCTCTCATTGAATTAGGTCTTTAGAGGTCAGTTCAGGGTATTCTTCTCTGGCCACCCGTTCTGAACATGATGCATGACCACCTTCAGGATGTCGTCCTTCTGTAGTTCTGCTCTGATCTCCTCCATTCTTTTGTCGCTGGCTGGCAGGGTCACCAGGATGGAGTGGACATATGCGTCTGCCTGTTGCGTCAGGTTGTCTTTCGTCTCTGTAATTGGCAAAGGTGCTCTGGATAAGGCGTCTGCAGTATATAGCTCTTTCCTCCGTCAGGTTGTCTTTCGTCTCTGTAATTGGCAAAGGTGCTCTGGATAAGGCGTCTGCAGTATATAGCTCTTTCCTCCGTCAGGTTGTCTTTCGTCTCTGTAATTGGCAAAGGTGCTCTGGATAAGGCGTCTGCAGTATATAGCTCTTTCTTATGGTGATGTCGTACCTCATCAGTCTCATTCTGAATCGTTGGATTCTGATTGGCAGCTCGTCGATCAGTTTTGTTGAGAAGAGGTTTCAACCTCAAATCTCATGCCCACAAGGATATTTGTCCAGTGTTCAAGGCTCCATGTAACCGCCAAAGCTTCTTTCTCAATCTGTGCATATTGCTGCTCTGTCGAGGTCAGTGAGCAGCTGGCATATGCAACAGGCTGAAGCTTGCCGTTGGTTTGGCGCTGAAGAAGAACAGCTCTCAGGCCATAGCTGCTGGAGTCTGCTGAAACCACCGTCTCACGCTCCGGACTGTACAGCGCAAGAGTTGATGGTGACGAAAGGTCCTTTTTCAGAGTCTTGAACGCTTCTTGCTGGTCTGGTCCCCATGTCCATGCTGCCTTGGCTCGAAGTATGTCTCTCAGAGGCTTTGATTTCTCCGCAAGGTTTGGCACAAACTTCATGAGCTGGTTGACCATTCCAAGAAATCGTCTGATGTCTGCTACATTTTCGGGCTCTTTCATGACGATGATGGCCTTGGCCTTTGCCGGATCCCTCTTGACTCCTTCTGCATCGATCACTTGGCCCAAGTATTTGAGGCGGGTCAGGGAAAAATCAAATTTGTCGGCGTCGAGAGTCAGGTCACTCTGGGATAGTCTGTCCAAAACTGTCTTCAACCTGGCGTCGTGTTCTTCCTTGTTCTTGCCAAAGACCAGAATGTCGTCGATGTGGCAAAGAACTCCTTCAAGCCCCTGAAGGATCTGGCCCATCTTCTTCTGGAAGTACTCAGGCGCTGAGGAAATGCTGTAGGGAAGACGTTTGAAGCGGTAGCGTCCGAAGGGAGTGATGAATGCAGTCAGATTGGAGCTCTCATCGTCCAGTTTGATCTGGTGGAACCCTGAGTTGGCGTCCAGTTTGGAGAAGACTTTGCCTTGGGCAATCTTGCTCAGCGTCTCTTCAACTGACGGCATGGGGTAGATCTCTCTCTTGACATTGGCGTTCAGCTTGGTCAAGTCCATGCAGATTCGAACGTCTCCATTTGGCTTTGGGACGACGACTATTGGTGCGCACTAGTCTGTTGGCGTCTCCACTGGCTCGATGACGTTGCTGTTGACCATCTTCTCTAGTTCAGCTTCGACCTTCTTCAGGAGAGGAATTGGAACTCTTCTTGGGATGGTCTAGCAAAATGGCTTTGCATTTTCTTTGAGCTCGATGTGCTGCATGCTCTTGAGTTCACCCAATCCTTTGAACAGCTGCAGATATTGTTTCTTCACATCTTCTTTGGAAGGAAACTTTGCAGGTGGCTCGTCCCGCATCTTGCCTTTTGTCTTGCTGGGCATAGTGTGAATGGCGCGCACTGTGAATGCGCCAGGAATGTTGTGGATCAGCCCCAGTTTTTGGATTGCAGGCATTTCAAGCAGCAGTTTGGAGGTCTTTCCGATGTACACCTTCTCAGTGATGGTGGTCTTCCCATGGGAAAGCTTGATGTAGGCAAACCCGCTGATTTCTAGGCGCTGGTCTCCAGGCCCCAGGAGTTGGCGATCAGGATGGTGTAGTTTCCCAAATGACGGCCTGAAGATGTGGTCTGGCATCACTGATACTTGGGCACCAGTATCAATGCACCAGGTCAGTTGTTAGTTCTCTGACTGCAGCTGAGCTTCTGCAGACAATGGCAAAGTGGCCCACCTTGTTACACTTTCTGCAGTGTTTTTTGCAGCTGGACAGTTCTTTTTCCCTCTCATGTGCTTCCACGGTGGATGTCAGCATTGGCCAGTTCTCTTTTCGTCAGTTCTCTGACAGACAAGATTTCAATTGTTTTCTGCAGTGTCAAGCCTGCCCCGACGTCATACAGTTTCATTTTGGCCCCGTCATCCGTGTTTGTCCCTTACTGTTCGTAGCCATGCATCGAATGATTGCCCGTTCTCACGACGTACGTAGGTTGTACCAAAACTGCTCTCTTATCATCAATTGTGGGTCACGCTTGTTGAAGTAACTGTCAAATTTACTTACGACTGTCCCGTAATGGTTCCTGTCTTCGGCAGGGAGTTGTTGTGCTGCATTATAATTGTTTGGGTCAGGTCGCGCCGGAAGAAAGTCAAAGTTCTCATAGATCTGCATCCCCTCATCACCGATGTGGTTGAGGAGAAGTCCGACTTTAACAGCATTTGGCTTCGTTGACCCCCCTGTAGCCTGGAGGAAGATGGTGAATTTAGTTTTCCACCTCTCCCACGTAGCACTCGGGTTGCTGCCATCCACAAGCAGTGGCTCTGGTGTGCGGACGATGACTGTCTCAGCCATTGTCGATCGCTGTCTCAGCGTAGATTAAGATCCAGACAGTGTAGGTAACACCTCTGACACCATCTATTGTGTCACTCGATGCATGATGGAGTGCCTAGCTACTGATGACGTGGCAGTTCCAGACTTTTCTGTCCTAGGTTGTACGCGCGTAATTCCGAGGCACAGTAAGTTACACTACAAGCTCAACAGGCAGTTTCAGCCAGCCTTCAGCCCTTCTGAAACCCTCACAGAAGAGGAAATGGCTGAACACTGCCCCATATGCCCCCTCTCTACAACAACACGCCATGCGAGGACATTGTGATAACAGAGGACATTGTGATAACAGAGGACATTGTGATAACAGAGGACATTGTGATAACAGAGGGAGGAGTCCTGAAATTGCTGCAAGAGCTGGATCCAACCAGGGCCAGTAGCCTGGACGGCATCAGCCCCTGTGTCCTGAAGGAAGTGGCAGCAGAAATAACCCCGACTCTCTCACTGCTGTTCCAGGCATCTCTAGACACAGGTACGGTTCCGGCTGACTGGAGGAAAGCGCTCGTCACCCCGATTTTCAAGAATGGAAAGAGATATAACGCCGAAAACATTAGGCTGATCTCCCTGACGAGCGTTCCTTGCAAGCTCCTAGAATACATCATCGTGAAGAGCATCATGGGATACGCAGAGGACAACATCCTGCGTCCTGAACAGCACGGATTCCGTAGACATCACTCATGTGAGCCCCAACTCGTTGGGTTTGTGGATGAGGCCTCAGAGGCTCTGGAAAGAGGCCACCAGGAGGATGTCTTGATCATGGATTTTGCCAAGGCATTTGACAAAGTCAGCCATCCCCTCCTCATCTACAAACTAAGGAAATATGGAATCTCGCAGAAAACCTGCCGGTGGATTGAGAACTTTCTGGCTGACCGGAAACAGGCAGTCGTTGCTGGTGGAGCGAAGTCCGACCCCGTACCTGTCCAGTCTGGAGTCCCACAGGGGTCAGTGCTCGGCCCATCCCTCTTCCTCCTGTACATTAATGATCTCCCCGAAGGTCTTCACTCCACTGCCCGCTTATTTGCCGATGACACCATCTGTCACCAGGACATCAAAGCCTCAAGTGATCAGAGCACACTCCAAGAGGACCTTGATAGACTTGCCACATGGGAAGACAGATAGAGAATGGCTTTCCACCCTCAAAAATGCTCTGTTCTCCACATGACGAGACACAGAAACACCATGGAGAAGGCCTACTTCCTACACGGACACCAACTCCAGAGCGTGCCCCATGCTAAATACCTGGGTGTGACTATCTCCACTGACCTTAAGTGGGACACCCAATCAACGAAGTGGTGAACAGGGAAACAAAACCCTTGGCTTCCTGAGGAGGGCCCTGAAGATGAATAATAAAAAGCTCAAGCAGCAGGCCTACAAGGCTATGTATGGTATGCCCCCTCCTGGAATACGCCAGCCCAGTCTGGGACCCCCACAACAAGGGCAGCATCGACGCCTTAGAAAAAATCCAGAGCCGAGCTGCAAGATGGGTGGCCCGTGACTTCCATGCGACAAGATCAGCAGACCTAAGAATACCCTGAAATGGCCCCTTCTTGAGAACCGCAGAACTGAAGCCCACCTGAACACATTCTATAAATTCCACACAGGTCTTCTGTCCATAAATAGCAAATACTCACCAACAAATACACAACAGAAGAAAAGCCTTTGTCAGTCACACTCTGCTGCCTATGACATTCCAAGCCACAGAACACAGTACAGACAATCCACATTCTTTCCCCGCACCATCCCACAGTGGAACTGCCTCCCAGAAGCAGTTGCCTCCTCTCAGTCATTGGAGGCATTCAAAAGAGGCCTCCACAAACACCTCCACTGTAACTAAAACCAGGGAACTAGGGGCCATAGATCAAAGTAGTGGTAAATGAAGGGCAGGAGCTGTGCCGGTCGGGGTTCACCCTCGGGGACCACTACGGTAGCCGGATTGGTCTTGCCTAGATACTACGAAATAAAGGCTACGGTCCAATTTATAACAAAAAAATCAAATCCACACTAGGTTTATTGAGATATAAACTCGTCTTCCTGATGAAGAGATAATAAAAAATCTCGAAAGCTTGAAAGCATTGTATTGGTTGTGTGGCTTTTTTGAAATCATTAGGTTTATTTTATCTTTCCTTTCCTTTCCATTAGGTCAGGTCAGGGTAATGAGGGCAACTAGGCCTCGCGGCCTCTGAAGTGCCCTTTCAATATAGTTTTTGTAGTATTGAGCACAGCTGTGACGGTTATTGATGACACAATCAGTCATGTTGGTATCTCAATTCTGTCAATTTAGGGTCTTTGTCCAGGAGGTTTTTAAACTGGTTAAGGTTTGGTGCAAGCTTGATTTGTGCAGAGAGGTTATTCCAATACTGGCAACTCTGTTAGCAAAAAAATGTTTTCTAATGTTAGTTCTGCTGTATTGTATTAGTATTTTTAATTCACAGCTTCTAGTTTTCGAATAGTTCGAGAGCTGAAACAATCTTTTGTTAGTAAAGTCAGTATTGTTAAACATTTTATAAACATTTATCAGGTCTCCTCGCAGCCTCCTGTATTTCAAGGATGTCAAATCCAGCCTGCGCAGCCTTTCACCATAGTCTTTATTTTTAAGAGATTTTTATCAGTTTAGTAGCTCTCCTCTGGCATCTTTCAATTGACACAGACTGTCTTTTGAGATATGGGTTCCAAATTTGATTCCCATATTCTAAATGTGGTCTCACCAAGCTTTTATACAAGTTTATAAACACATTATTTTTTATTCCTGAAAAAGTCCTACTTCTAAAAGGCTACTTCTATCTCCTCAGCTTTCTAATTTCTTATCTTCTTACTACCCCCCAAAGTGCAGCAGAATCTTCAACCTGATGAAGTTGGCTGCCTGAGGCGAAGAAGAAGAAGATTCCAAATCGCACTGGATACCGACGACGAAAATGGTGTTTTACGTCCTCTTGGTCTGAATCAGTCTTATCAGACACATATGGGACATTTGTAAATACAAATATGGTGGGAACAATACTGGAGGCAATGCCCAGACGCAGTAGGAAACCAGTAAAGTCCCGATTTTTTAAAATTAATACAGATAGCTGTAGCGGTGACCACGCCTCGGTTAACCTCATCGGCTATGTCACCGCCACATGTCATGTTCGCACTGGATACCCATTTCTACTGTGACATATATACATAAGGGAAGATCACCCTGTTTGTATAAGATCCCCGGTCACGTGATCTGTAGTAAAGATACATGGAAGCTGAACGCTATGGCGTGGGCTGCAAGTCTGTATGTATACATGTCTTCTCTCTTCTTCTGCCAATGATGTCCACCTGCCGTAACCGGCAATAACTGACATAATATGTCTGCTTGTAGTGTATGACTGCTGCACGTAACATGGCGGCAGCGTCGGGTTTGTTTCTTAGTAGTAGTAGTAGTAGTAGTGGGGGACTGGCTCATAAGCCTAGGCCTCGCGGCCTATCAAGTGTCCCCTTCCTTCTTTTTGTACATTTATTATAGTTGCGCATACGCATTATAATTTTGATATGTTCATTCATCATATTCAAAAAACATTTGTTTACATTTTTGATTGCTGTCCAGAAGACTTTTAAATACATTAGTATTAGGTAAACATTTATGTTGAGTAGGAAGAACATTCCAAAACTGTGCAATTCTGTTAGTCAGTGCATTTTTTCTCATATTAGTATTGCTATGGCCCATCAGGATTTTCATTTCTGAATTCCTTGTTCTGTTATAATCTGTTAGTTGGAAAATATTAGTAACATCAATGTTAACAAGGCCATTAAATATCTTATACGTCTCAATGAGGACCTTCAAAAATCATCCAAAATGAGGTCTTATAATGGAGGGGCCTTATAAGGGAGGTAATTTAATACTAACAAAGAAGGGCAATGTCTCAGAGAAGTAGGTCTTATGTGGGAGGGAGTCTTATAATGGGAGGTCTTGTAAGGGAGGTTCCACTGTACCGCATGCACATTATATTCCCCCATATTCAAGTCTACCCAGGTCAGGTCAGGTCAGGTCAGGCTTTTAGGGCAGCCAGGCCTCGCGGCCTCTTGATGTGCCCTTTTTTTATGATTTTGTTTTGCAATTTGATTGGCATAACTGACGCGTTTTGAGCAATCATTGGTGCATTAATCATAATTGAATCAGCAATTTTAGGATCACTATCCAGGAGGTTTTTTTAAAGACATAGGAGAGAACGAGATTTTTAGTTGTATTATAAAAGGAAGTAACTGAACAACTCAGATTATACGAGATATACCAGGGGTCACGCTAGTGTCTTTGAAAACGCGTAAGGGAAGCAAAAAATCACGTCAAAGAACAAAATGATAAATCTAAGCTAAAAACAATGAAAACAATACGAGCAACAAAAACATGCATTTTTATTCACTAACCAGTCATTTTCAAAGACAGAAGTCTGGAAATTGTGCAACAACGCGCTCATTTCGCGCCAAACGCTTCATTTACGTCACAATTAATTGACTGGAATCTGGATATCCAGTGGCCAAGCACCATGAAAGGAAGCAAAGGTTGGAAGGGAGTGGGGAGATGGGGTGGGGGGTGGAGTCAGACAATGCGCTTACAGTGATTTTCCCGCCACACTGCACTGCGCCTACGTCACAGCAGTACTGGACGAAATCTGGATAACTAATGAAAGAGAAAGGATGGGATACTTACCTCCTCTGAAAGCAAGTGGCACTTTCTATAGTCTGTTCCAATGTTTGGTGTAGCAGAACCACTATACGTGTAGGGACCGTAGGACTTCTAATGTCTGATTCACCATCTAGACTCAGATGCGATTTTGAGCGGACGTCATTTTGCGTACGGGTTACGCGTAAACGCCGTAAAAATGCGTTAGCGATTTTTAAAACGTGTCAAATGCGCAAGAAACATGCGTTAGCGCGACCCCTGTATAGCAGTGTATACACACCATCGGTCCCCCGATTATCAAATATCGATCATCAAAATGGATCTTTTGCACCTGTAGTTTCGACGACGAACGACAACCACACGAAAAACAGCGATAGTTGCGCCCCTTTCTGGTGATGTCAAGGCAGGATCATATGACTATGACACATTGTTGTCTGCTTGGTAGACTAGCTAGGCTAGTCCAGCTATTAGGCCTAGGCCTACCGACAGTAAACCGTTTGAGTTGGGCACACGCACACACATACTGAAGTTTGAAAAGCAAAAAGACACAGATTTTGTTACTAAGCCAACTATTGTGCAGTCGATTAAGCAGTCAATGCATTGAAAAGATCGTTATCAGATGTTGAAAAATCATCCACTTACGGTCCATGAAGTTTTGCCCAACAATGATCACACTCTGTAACCTTTGTGCTACAGCTTTTCATCGGTTTGTTGCAAAATAAAGAGAGAACAGACAAAGTCCATTGCATTTCTCACACACACACACCACCACCACCATGCATGCACACACACACACACACACACTCTCTCTCTCTACGTGTGTGTGAGTGTGTCTGTCTGTCTGTGGTGCACACAGGAAATAATTTTGCTGATGGAGGTGTCTTCCAAAATACATTCAATTGAAAATAAACAAAGAAGTTATGAATCATAATTAAATGACATGAAAATATAGTAGAGAATGCATGAAACAATGGTAAGCAGTTAATGCATTTTCAATGTTTTTTATACTATAACTAGTAAAAGTTTTCAAAAACTGATTTGTAAAATGGCAATAAAAAAAATGAAAAATTAAGTATGTATATATTGTACAAGTAGAGTAATTAGCAACAAATTACATCTGATACATTCATTTCAGCTGCTTTTAAAATGTATTACAGTTTGTTGAACAGGAATTTAACTCTACTGCAGTGAGCACAATGTGTGCATAGATAAATACTTGATAATGATAGTGACAAATAGTTATGCAGGCCTACAAAATAAACATGTTACTTGTTTGTGTAAAATGGTATTCAAGTCCAATTCAAGTTTATACTGTAATTAATTTCCATTAAACTGTTAATAACAATAATGTACTCTACTGTATTTTAGGGGATGGTGGTGGTATGTGGTGAGAGAGAGAGAGAGAGAGAGAGAGAGAGAGAGAGAGAAAGAGAGGAAGGGATATAGAGACAGAGAGAGAGTGTTATTTGTTTGGGGGTGATTATTAAAGATAATGCTCCCAAAGGTCGAAGTAGAACTAAACAGCATAGAATAAAAAGCATACAAAGTCCTACATCTTGAAATGGACAATCTATGCAAAATAAAGTTCAGGTAAGAAACAGTCATTATAACTGCAATGCTATATAGCAGGAGTGAACATAATCTTTTAAAACAATGAACTGTATTTATAGTGGAATGATTTGCAAAGGACAATGTAAACAGCATGCATGCAAAGATGATGTTGGGAAGTATTAGTCTATTACCAACAAACAAAAAACACATTGAATTCAAATACTTTGATTTAAAAAACACCTTTTATTAGAAAACTGTAATGGATTTTTGGCTAAATATTGATTTATTTTTTACATCAGTGATATTGTGTAATGTGTTTACATGAGTGTGATGTTGAAGAATATTTGTGCAAGCCTATTAGAATTTAGGATATGAATATTATTTTATCTAAATCAACATGTGTGTGTGAAGTCAAGTCATGTCAAGTCCAAATGATCTGTTTTGAGAATAAAGGAATAAGCTTGACAGCTTTTTTTCATCAAAAAGTCTCTTTTTTTTATATATATTAAAATAGTCTTGTTAATCCCATGAAATTTGACTTGCTGATTTTCACTGTATGCATGTGCAATATTGACAAAAACTTAAATATGCCAGCAGAGCTATAAGAATTAAAATTATTAGGATTTCAAACTACATGTATTGTATTATTTTTAGCACTAAATTTTGGTCCAAGGTCTATTGATACTCATATACTCCTGCTAATAACACTCTGTGTGTGTGTGTGTGTGTGTGTGTGTGTGTGTGTGTGTGTGTGTGTGTGTGTGTGTGTGTGTGTGTGTGTATGTGTATGTGTGTGTGTTTTGAAAATCTGTCATACTGCCAGTGATCAGTTTAATCTGAATGTGAAGCTATCTTGTGATGTAATGTGTTCTGAAACTCCATTCTTGTCAGCTTGTGTTCATTTTGTCCCCATTGAACCAGTTCTGGCTGCAATAAGCTGGTTTTGCTTATATTTAATGTTTCTTTTAAATCACAATGGTTGTGCAGGCCTGATTATTTTCTCTGACATTGCCTCCTACAGACTGACTGAAGGCATTGGGCATCTAAGCACTGTAGATCTTTACAGTACATGGATTTTGAGCTGCTTAGCTGACCACCACAAAGGAAAAAAATATAACAATGCTTTCATATCAATGTAGAATTTACTTTTTTTTCCTTAAAGACATATATAGAGATAGGGAAAAAAACTGATAAAAAGTTATTTGTACAAGTTTCTAGCTATTATTAAATTTTAGTTTAAGTTGAAGCTGTTACCATTTTAATTAGGTATTGTGTTGAAACAATACCTAATTTGAAACTGAAGCTTGTAGAGACAGTAGTTTGTACTGTTCATTGATCATTATTGTGCTGTTGTTGTTATTTTACTCTCTTTCTGAATGTGTGCATCTCTATATCTCTATTTCTACCCCCTTCTCTCTCTCTCTCTCTCTCTCTCTCTCTCTCTCTCTCTCTCTCTCTCTCTCTCTCTCTCTCTCTCTCTCTCTCTCTCTCTCTTTCTTCCTCCCTTCATCTTCAAATGTTTAGTCTGTCCATCTCAGTAGACATTATAGTGACTTGAGGTTGCTCAATGTGGAGAAAGGGGGAAGGAGACAGACATATGTAAAGGGGAAGGAGGTGTTGGGTCGTAGACCTTTATTTTACAGTATCCAGGCAAGACTAATCCGGCTGTGTAGCAATCCCAGGGCCAAACCCTGACCGGCACAGTTCTTACCATTCATTTATCACTACTTTGATCTATGTACAGAGAGAGAGAGATGTGTGTCAGTGAAAGTGAGAGTGTGTGTGTGCGTATGTATGTGTGTGTGTGTACATAGATCAAAGTATAGCGGTAAATTAAGGACAGGAGCTGTGCCGATCGGGGATTGGGCCCCGGGGACCGCTACAGTAATGGGTGACACACGCACACAGTCACACACATACACACATCTGTGTGTGTGTGTGTGTGTGTGTGTGTGTGTGTGTGTATTTGCATGATCTAGATCCGTTACGTCAGCAGAAAACCAGTTCTGGTCATTAATCACCAACGTAGGTGTGTGTGTGTGTGTGCGTGCGCATGTGTGTGTAACACATTGGTCACAAAAGTTCATTGCAGATAAAAATAACTCAGATTGGGCATAGGCTAACTCGCTAAGGCCAAATACTAGGGCACTTAGTACGGGTCTACTGTAACTTGGCCTAAATTGGCTAAAATCCATTCGGTTACTCCGCAGGACACCACAAATTTATTATCCACTTCCTGAGATTAGGAATTAAAAGAGGCCTACCGCTTTGTAATGCCGTGGATTTGTTTACTGGGGCAGTCTACAACAACAGTAAGATGCACACGCACACTTTTATTTGGGTGAATACGATACTAAAGTCAGTTCCAGTCAGCCATGCTCGGCTTAGGCCTAATAGCAGATGATCCTGTGGTGACGTCACGTCAGATTTTCAGCGCTCACAGCAATTTTTGAGGTGTATGGAAACCGTTTTCATTAAATTCAAAATACAAACGATTGTTTAGGGCAAAATTCATTGCTATGTATTTAGTCTATGGCACAAACAGAATATTTTACCACAATAAAAAATCTCTTTCTCTCCTATGTCTTTAAATGGTTAATGTTAGAAGCAAGTTTAGTTTGTGCAGGGAGATTAGAGTACGGTAACATCATCTGGTACCCGTATTTTAAACGTCGATCAGCTTCTATTGAAAGAGTACAGGGCGTGACCGGAGAAAACGGCCCCTGACGAAAATGGCCCTACTAGTTACGAAAACGGCCCCGGTACCTGGGACGAAAACAACCCTACTAGTTACGAAAATGGCCCTGGTACATGGGACGAAAGCGGCCGTACTAGTTTACGAAAACGGCCCTACTAGTTGCGAAAACGGCCCCGGTACTTGGGACAAATGCGGCTGTACTAGCTACGAAAACGGCACCGGGACGAAAACGACCCTACTAGTTACGAAAACGGCCTTGCATAAATTGTGGAAAAAGCAAACTAAAATACCTTCATAAATCATATTTTCTTCAGCTGCAGGGGGACATTACCCCTAGACCCCAGCCTTTCATTTTTTTTCATTTTGTGTAGTTGCACCCATGGTGCTGTGATTGTGTTCTATCATTTCCCTTCAACACTGGATTCAGTGTGATGTAATGAACAAAGAGCAGTGAAGCCTGTGCTGTAATTGTGTTCTATCATTTCCATTCAACACTGGATTCAGTGTGATGTAATGAACAAAGAGCAGTGAAGCCTGTGCTGTAATTGTGTTCTGTCATTTCCCTTCAACACTGGATTCAGTGTGATGTAATGAACAAAGAGCAGTGAGGCCTGTGCTGTAATTGTGTTCTATCATTTCCCTTCAACACTGGATTCAGTGTGATGTAATGAACAAAGAGCAGTGAGGCCTGTGCTGTAATTGTGTTCTATCATTTCCATTCAATGGATTCAGTGTGATGTAATGAACAAAGAGCAGTGAGGCCTGTGCTGTAATTTGTTGTTCTATCATTTCCCCTCAACACTGGATTCAGTGTGATGTAATGAACAAAGAGCAGTGAAGCCCGTGCTGTAATTGTGTTCTGTCATTTCCCTTCAACATTGGATTCAGTGTGACGTAATGAACAAAGAGCAGTGAAGCCTGTGCTGTAATTGTGTTCTGTCATTTCCCTTCAACACTGGATTCAGTGTGATGTAATGAACAAAGAGCAGTGAAGCCTGTGCTGTAATTGTGTTCTGTCATTTCCCTTCAACACTGGATTCAGTGTGATTTAATGAACAAAGAGCAGTGAAGCCTGTGCTGTAATTGTGTTCTATCATTTCCCTTCAACACTGGATTCAGTGTGATGTAATGAACAAAGAGCAGTGAAGCCTGTGCTGTAATTGTGTTCTATCATTTCCCTTCAATGGATTCAGTGTGATGTAATGAACAAAGAGCAGTGAAGTCTGTTCTGTAATTGTGTTCTATCATTTCCCTTCAACATTGGATTCAGTGTGATGTAATGAACAAAGAGCAGTGAAGCCTGTGCTGTAATTGTGTTCTATCATTTCCCTTCAACACTGGATTCAGTGTGACTGTACTGTGAACAGGGTAGGAAGTGTCTTGCTGAAATTCTTCCCTTCCTCTCTTCAGCTGTACAGGGAAACTAAAGCACAAATTAAAGAGAATAAAATAGAGGGGAAAGATGAAGAAATAATAAAATCTGTATTTTTTATGATCATTACAGATGTCCTTGCCACATGGGAGACTGTCCACAGAAGAGACGGACCAAGTCAGGGAACATTCTGCTGACTCAGCTGTGGAGTTTGTCCTTGTGAGTCATTCTTTTGCTTAAATAACAGAACTTAAGAATCTGAAGTATGTTGGAAAAGTGACATTTATTTGGTTTTGTTTTCTAGTCACAGAAAATCATCTCTGTGAAGTTCAGGCTGCCCCCACCTGCAGAGTGTGTCTGTGCCAATGCAGCATCACCCATGTTTGGGGGGAGTGGGGCTGGGGGTGAGGGATGAGTGAGGAGGTGGGGGGTGCACTTGGGGAAACTTAGCTTCAGTTTGGTTAATACCAGGTAGCAGGCCTTTCCGTGTTCTTATCGACTTTTCACTGATGCAAGATTTTTACTTGCATAAAATGCACAGGTCAGACTTGCTATAAGTCTCCATCCAAAGGGCTCGATGTTCAAATCAAATTTTTTCCCCCATCAAACTAGAAAGAAAGAGTGAAGCTGAAATTCAAACACTTTGAAATGACAGGTGAGAATCTGAACCATCCTGACACCTTCCTTCCCTAACAGTCCGTGTCAAAGTTTGGATTGGTGTTATGTTTCAAAAACTTTAAATTATTGATTTGTTTGTTTTGAACAATGCTGAATTCTGGATTCATATTCAGGATTTTAATTTTTTTAAATCCCACTGCTGTAAAATCTGGAATATCTTGCAGCCAGAATGAATAAGTGTGTGTGTGTGTGTGTGTGTGTGTGTGTGTGTGTGTGTGTGTGTGTGTGTGTGTGTGTGTGTGCGCGCGCACACGCGTGTGTGTGTGCGCACACGCGTGTGTGTGTGCGCACACGCGTGTGTGTGTGTGTGTGTTTGTATGTGTGCATATGCACAGGTGCATTATGTGCAACTGTCGAGTGTGTATTTGTGTGTAAGAATGTCTGTGTCTCCCTCTCTCCCTCTTCATGTATGAAGACTCCAGAGCTTGAAGTGGTTTGTGTATGAGAGTGTCTGTGTCTCACTCTCTCCCTCTTCATGTATGAAGTCTCCACATCTTGAAGTGCTTTGTGTATGAGAGTGTCTGTGTCTCCCTCTCTCCCTCTTCATGTATGAAGTCTCCACAGCTTGAAGTGCTTTGTGTATGAGAGTGTCTGTGTCTCACTCTCTCCCTCTTCATGTATGAAGTCTCCACAGCTTGAAGTGCTTTGTGTATGAGAGTGTCTGTGTCTCTCTCTCTCCCTCTTCATGTATGAAGTCTCCACAGCTTGGAAGTGCTTTGTGTATGAGAGTGTCTGTGTCTCCCTCTCTCCCTCTTCATGTATGAAGTCTCCACAGCTTGAAAGTGCTTTCTCTGACAAAGTACAGCATGCCTGACAATTCATAGGGCGCAGGCACCGCTAATCATTTGCTGTGGGGTGGAATGAGTTAAAGGGTAAATAAACACTTGCAATGATTGTTTTCACAGAAGCTGGAACCAGAATGGTCCATGGAGGAAGATTCACCAGATCAGCCCTCAGCTGTCTACAGCACAGTACAGCCCATGTCTGACAACACTTCACTGCTGTCTCTGGACTTAAAGCACCCGTGCTACCTTTGTCCTGCTGCCTTTGTGCTGGTCAGCAGTTTGGAACTCCACCTGGCGTCAGTTCATGGAGAGAAACTGCATGTGGTGTTACCTGGGTCCTCCACACCTGACAGATGTGATGCTGGTAACTGTAGCAACACAGAATTAGATAAGGAGGTAGATAGCCATGGCAACAAAAAAACACCAAAAAAGAAAGTTGATGACAGTCATACTGGTGATAAGGGTGGAAAGAAAAATAGACAGCATGTGTGTGATACTTGTGGAAAGTCTTTTTCTGCACCCAGCTCACTGAAGACCCACAAATTATTTCACAGTGGTGTTAAAGCATTTGTGTGTGATGTGTGCAGCAAGAGTTTTACGCTGGCTTCTCATTTGAATAGACACAAACGGACGCATAGCGGTCATAAAGCTTTTGTATGTGATGTGTGCAGTAAGAGTTTTGCTGAGGCTGGTAATCTGCAGAAACACAAGCTGACACATAGTGGTCACAAACCTTTTGTATGTGATGTGTGCAGTAAGACTTTTACTCGGGCTGGTGACCTGACACAACACAAGAGAATCCACACAGGGGAGAGGCCCTACAAGTGTCCACACTGTGACAGTGGTTTTAAGAGATCGGGTCATTTACAGGTCCACATAAAGTTAGTTCATGAAGGTGCCAGACCCCATGTCTGTGATGCCTGTGGGGCAGCTTTCTCTAGAGCTTGTGATTTAACAGTGCATAAGAAATTTCACACCGGTGAAAACCCCCATGTGTGTTCAGACTGTGGGAAAGGTTTTATTAATTCCAGTAATCTTAAAAAACATTGTCTTACCCACACAGATCAAAAACTCCATTTGTGTTCAGACTGTGGGAAAGGTTTTGTTGACTCCAGTGCTCTAGAAAGACATCGTCTGACTCACACTGGTCAGAAACCTCACAGCTGTCCTCACTGTCCTGCTGCTTTCAGGATGTCACACCATTTGAAGGCACACATACAGAGCAAACATCAGTAACATTGTACTCTGAAGAAAGACTCATCATGGTTCCCGAGAAATGGTGTTTGGTTTGTAAAAGTGGTGGTAATGTTGCAAGATCTCAATACTGTATGAAAAGGGCTTGAAACATTTGTAGATAAAATGTGTTAATGAGGTACATATTTAGGCATGCTAAAGTAAACAAAATCAAATGTTGTGTCATTATGTGTGTGGTATGTCTTTTTTCTCTTTCTGAGAAAGTTTCTCTCTTTTCTTATTTTTTTTGCTGGATTTGTTTGTTGTTTTATGTTTGTTTATTGTTAGACTGGTCGAAGTTTGACATGGCTCAGCTTTATGGCCAATGTTTTATGCCATTAGAACAAGTGTGGCACCACCTGGATTGTGAAGTTAGCATCAAACCAGAACTTTGTTAGAGAACATGAAAATACCCATAACACATAATTGACCCCAAAAAGAGATTTTCGACTTTCGAAGCCTGTTGTGAGAAACTAGCCCAGCGACTTAATGTCCCTTGCATGGTGCTGGGTCACATATACCCCGGTTTCCCCGTGGGGATACCGGGGGGTCTTTTGTAAAAATAGTTCCCCCACCTTCTGGAAGTTCTATGCTTGTAACTTCCTCTAATCTGTCACTCTCTTTGACTCTGCCTTTTCCCTTTGTTTTCTATCATCTACTATCTTTCTGACTTATTGGCCGGCCCATTCTGCTGCCTTTTTTCAAAAAACTTTTTCAAATATTTGTTCTCCATTGAGCTCCGCCGAAATCGAAATGTGTCAGTTGTACGCAGCGGGGAGACCAGTGAAAACTAAAATACGGACACATACATACCTTACCCATTATGGCCATATGGCCTGGGAACGCAGAATAATAATAATAATAATATACCCCGGTACTAGAATTTGAGGATGAGTGTATCTTTGTGCAATGGCATAATTATGTTAGAATCTCTTGAGTGTGTTGGCTAAATGCTGTTATTATACTGTGACTGTCATTTACAACAATGTTAATAATAATAATAATTGTACATTTATATAGCGCTTTACCTCAGATGAGCCCAAAGCGCTTTACAATCAATGATTCATCAACAAACAACAAAAACAGCATTCAAGAGTGACACCAACCAGCAACAGCGCATATACAAAGCAACTCTCTCTCTCTCTCTAACACACACACACACATTTATCGAAGCCAACTCGTTCATACCCCATTCAGTAAGCCACAGCAACCAAGCCGCATGGACTGACCACATACACCAACACACATACACAAACACCCTCACACAAAAACGTACGCACGCAGACAGACACACAGACACACATGCGTGCACACACAACCCACAAAACCAAAACACACACAAGCACACATGTATGCACACATTAATGTTGTTAACCCTTTCACCGCCAGCCATTTTTCAGCAAAAAATGTCCATTAACCCTTTCACCACCAATGTCGCATTTATGCACCATAATGGTTTAACACTCATATCACTAAAAGGCATCAAATCAGGACCTGCTATCCGAAGACTCTATTTTCTTAATTTTGGGAGGTAAGGATAGGCTTAATGTTATACATGTCACAGAGGAATTCCCAATATTGCAGATTGTTTTCTCTCTACCCAGTTAAGTTTGATAGTATTTTGCGGCTGAAAAATAGCTGGCGGTGAAAGGGTTAACCTTACATGGGTAAAACAAAAAATCTGTGTGTAATATTGGGGATTCCTCTGCGACATAGTAAAAGTAAGGCCTATCCTTACCTCCCAAAATTAAGAGAATAGGGTCTTTGGATAACAGACCCTGATTTGATGTCTTTTAGTGACATGGGTGTTAAACCATTGTGGTGCAAAAATGTGATGTTGGCGGTGAAAGGGTTAATAAGCTTTCCTTGTATCCCTATATGAATTCAGTCTTTACTTTAATCACTTTATTAACCTGCACAGCTACACTTTGTGGTTGATGTAGCATCAAACAAACAAATTAAGCTACAAAGGATACAATGTTTAACTTATTAGCATGCATAAAATTAGAGAGAGCAGGCATGCAAATCCGCGAAAGTGAAAATTTGACAACCCCCCCCCCCAACAAAAAAAAAAGCCGGGGGAAAACATTCGCTCGGGTGCCTAAAAATTATGTGCGTTAAAACCTATGCAATCGCTTCGCGGAACCGGATGTGAATGACTGAACAAGCAACTTCCCGCCGAAGTTAGCAGTCGTGCGCGGCCTAGCTCACGCCACACGTTTCCAGATTTGTGATCCTAGTGCTTCTTTTTCTTCTTCTTCTTCATTTTGACGCCCAACTTCATCATCTTTGTTTGAGTTGACATCTTTCAAATGAAATGCAGAATCGGTTGGATATTCTTCCGCGAAACTCACTTTGCCCCCACTACCATGCCTGAGAGAGAGAGAGAGAGAGAGAGAGGGGGGGGGGGGGGGTATGTGCATGGGTTTTTGTTCATAATGTTTCTTCATCAATATTGTACTGGGTTTGATAAAGACCTCATGAGTTGTGTGTTGTCTTTTTCAGAGATACACTGTTCATGTTGTCTGCTCAGTCTGTGTTCTCTGTGCCCTCTGTGTGTTTTTCTCTGTGGATTCTGTATTGCCTTCACCAAGGAAGTTATGGTTTGGCCTCTTGTCTGTCTGTGACAACATTACCTGAGTTACTGATGGATTTGGGTGAAATGTTATGGATGGTTAGGGTATTACCCAAACAACTACCATTCAGTATTGGACTTGATTTGTTGCATTGTCATGGAAATAAATACACTTTCATTTATTTCTGTCTGTCACTTACGCGTTGATAATTAATTACAGGGCAATTTCAATTCGTTTTTATTCAAAATCAAAAGCACAATATTTATTGTTTTTGCTTATTAATGTCTGTGCAAACAATATTTCATTATCTCATTTTTTTGCAGTTAGCACAAATGCTTCAGATGTTGTACAGGAAACAAATTGTTGGAAAAATTGGTGTATCATATTATTGTTTTCTTAAGTCATCCATTAGCTGATTGATGTATGGCTTTGAATATTTTTAACTACACAGACAAGACAGATAACGTTTATGTTAGTCCAGCAGTTTCAAAGTGATAAAACTCTTCCATTGATTAAAGCCATGGTTCAAATTGTCTCCCTGGCATGTGTATGTGTTACGCCCAATCCATGAAATTGCCCATGGTTTGCCCAGTTTGTGAAATAGCCAATTTATAACTTGCAGTTGAGAAAAGCAATATGAATGAAAAATAGTTTTTGTTCATTAAGCACACATAGATCAAGAATTGGTTCAAACGAATGAGAAATCTCATCTGTAGATGAGTTAACATTATTTTATTCAGACTTAATTTGATCAAACATTTGATTCAACATGTGGCTCAGGCATGCCCCAGCTTAGCATCTGGTCGAGTTGGGGGGCAGGATAGGGGTGCAAATACATTGTAGAAAAGTGTGATACCATTGAATCAACCTTAATCAATACCTGTGTGAATGGGGATTAAAAAATGTGATACACATTGTCCATAAATTGGGCAAAGGATTTTGCCCGTTTCATGAAATAGGCAATTTCACGGATTGGGCGTAACATATGCGTTTTATTATTTTTTTCTTCTTTCTCACTTTTTTTAAGTTTGCTAAAAAATCTATCTTGTTGTCTCTTCTTCTTTTGTCTGTCCATGAACAACAATATTCATATAAAAAAAACACCCTTAGATTATGAAATGTTTTGACTATGGACAAACAAGGTTTCCTTCAAATCTAATTATAGAGCAAACATCGATTGTTATTTGGATGCAAATATGACACATTTACATTTTTCTAAAAGTCTGTGATTGACTTGGTGTCAAAAGTGATTGAATCAGAATATTAAAAAAAAAATCAAATGCAGACATTTGCATTCTCTCTGAAGTTTCTAGATTGAGTTGTATCAGAGAATGGGTCTATATGAATTAGTAATTTAACTAAATTTGTAGTTATTACCCAAATGAAATGGATTCTTCAGTTTGCTTCCTTACTATTGTTGTGCTGTTGAGATTAGTCCTTTCTGATCTCTGGATAGGACTAGGAGTGGTAAGTGGTGCGATTCATTCTTTAGATTTCACATCTTTTTTGTTTATGAAAAGAAAGTTGGAGTTACCATTGTTTCTGAACTAGTTTGAAACAGAAATAAACCAAATGAATTTGAACTTTGGCTTGGTGTGCTTCACTGAGTGAATGCTCCTGTTCTGTGTTTGTGTTGCCCCTGTCTTTCGTATTAACCTGTAGTTGTGTGCTTGTCAGTCGTGTACGACTATCACCACCAGATAGTAAAAGAGGAAACTGCTATTTTAAAAAGCTGGGGTGGAATTTGTTTATAGTGGAAACACCTTGCCTAGGGTACATCCCCACTCTCTTGGCAGTGAGGACTGACGACAATTGGGATTGTCTCCAAAGGCTAACTCCCAAGGCTGCAGCACTAAGTGTAATGCCTCCTATTTTGAAGTCGTCATTCACAAAAGACAAAGCTGTAAACTGATTCTCTATAACTGAAACTGTACAGTAATCATCATTCAGCTCTCACTCTACACAGAGCAGAGGTCAAAGGTGAACATCAAACGACAAACACAAATTGTGACTCACACTGCAGGCCAGTTGGTTAGGTTGGGTTGTTTATTGAGGTCACTTTGAGTTCAGTTCTCATCATCAGCGTAAATCATAAGACATAGATGAACATTTACTACATCATCATGTTTAATGGTGTGTGTGTGTTGTGTTGTGTGTGTGTGTGTGTATATATATGTGTGTGTGCTTTGATAAAGCTTTTCTGTGTCCAATGTCTTTATTTGTGAACCTCAGAAACAAAACCAGTTAACGTTAACTTTGAGTAATGTTCTGTGTTCAAATTTTTTTTTTTTTAAATAAAAAATTATATAAATTGTGCTGATTTACTTTTTCTCCCAATGGGGGAGGGACAGTGCCTTATGCAAAGACAGCTGTTTCGACCTAAGAGAAGGTCTCATCAGTTTGCATGATCGGCCTGCAATTTGACTGTCCTGTGGATGCCAACCTGAGCAAAAAAGACATTCTACAAGAGAATGGTGTCCTCTTTGCATCAAATCGAAAATCCATAATAAAAGCAAACCAGCACAAAGTTAAACCAGAAATAGTAAAAATCTTATGAAAATCTTATGTGAAATGAACAAAATAATAATGTTCTGAAATTTTAATTTCAAAACCTAATAGACATGACTAGGGAGGGCTAACTACTGAGATGGTATCCAAATTAAGGATAAAAATAGCATGAAAGAAAAATCTCAGTGAATAGCCAGCTCCGTACCCCTACTCTGAAGGACTGAAAAGTTAGTGCATTTGAAATGCAGAATAGTTTGCTTTGATAAAGCTTTTCTGTGTCCAATGTCTTTATTTGTGAACCTCAGAAACAAAACCAGTTAACGTTAACTTTGAGTAATGTTCTGTGTTTAAAAAAAAAAAAAAAAAAAAAAAAAAAAAAAAAAAATTATATAAATTGTGCTGATTTACTTTTTCTCCCAATGGGGGAGGGACAGTGCCTTATGCAAAGACAGCTGTTTCGACCTATATGTGTGTGTGTGTGTATATATATATATGTGTGTGTGTGTGTGTGTGTGTGTGTGTGTGTGTGTGTGTGTGTGTGTGTGCTTGGATTCAAGTGTAAGCTATTCTATGTTGAAAGGATCCAGTATAACTTCCAGTGTTGAGGTTGTTTTATGACACTCATTCACGTCTACAAGAATGCTAAAAAAATAAATTGACAATAACAATGATTGAAAGAGAAAACCACACACTTGTAATTCAAAGTTAAATTACTTTCAACATTTGCAACAATCCACATAATCCAAACGTCTTGGTAGAACTGAAACCAGGCTAGCATTAAAACAGGATTTTTCATGTCTTATTCATCATCAATTCATTCCATTTTTCCCCCAGAACATTCTTCATGACAAATAATTCTTCCACAGACACATACAGAATGTCACAGCGTGATGCTGAGATAGGTTTACATTTCCTCTTACAAACTACAGACACACAGCATGATGCTGAGATAGGTTTATATTTCCTCTTACAAACTACAAACACACAGCATGTCGCTGAGATAGGTTCACATTTCCTCTTACAAACTACATACACACAGCATGTCACAGCATGATGCTGAGATAGGTTTATATTTCCTCTTACAAACTACAGACACACAGCATGCCACAGCATGATGCTGAGATAGGTTTATATTTCCTCTTACAAACTACAGACACACAGCATGATGCTGTGATAGGTTTATATTTCCTCTTACAAACTACATACACACAGGATGATGCTGAGATAGGTTTATATTTCCTCTTACAACCTACAGACACACAGCATGATGCTGTGATAGGTTTTATATTTCCTCTTACAAACTACAGACACACAGCATGTCACAGCATGAAGCTGAGATATGTTTATATTTCCTCTTACAAACTTCAGACACACAGCATGAAGCTGAGATAGGTTTATATTTCCTCTTACAAACTTCTACAATCTTACAAACATCAATCAAGATATTATAAATCATTATTTTTTAAATGCAAACTACTACATATGATTTAGTATTTGTAAATCAATAAGCATGAATCAAAATGTTTTGAATAACAGTATTCATGTGCACAAGACATGGGCATTAGATATGAAAATACATAATTTACATTTCCAGAACACATTTAACTCACAGAGCTTCAAGTTGTGTTGAAACGTTACCCCTGCTTACAGAAAAAAAGGGGGGGGGGGGTGTATATACTGGCCATTAGTACAATGCCAGTTGAGCCATCACAAATTATTGTTAGTCAATAAACAAAGAAAACAAAAACTAACAAAGCAAAAACAAGACGTCCAAGTCTTACACAAATTTTTTTCTATTCACTTTGCCGTCAACATTCTTTAGAAATGTCCATAATTCCTGCATTTTCCTTGTTGATTCAAGATCTTGTAATATACCACCATTTTCACAAACTAGCAGTTTTATGCAGTTGCTTGGGAATCACACTTGTGTGTCTGCAGCATTCAGAGTAACTGGTGTTTTCTCTGAATATGTTTCTTCACACTCCCTGACTGACTGAAAGCAGCAGGACAGTGAGGACAGCTGTGAGGTTTCTTTCCAGTGTGACTCAGGCGATGTTGTGCCAGAGTACTGGACTGGGCAAAGCCTTTCCCACAGTCTGAACACACATGTGGTTTTTCTCCCGTGTGGATCAGACGATGTTGAGCTAGATTGTTGGACTGGGCAAAGCCTTTCCCACAGTCTGAACACACATGTGGTTTTTCTCCCGTGTGGATCAGACGATGTTGTGCTAGATTACTGGACTGGGCAAAGCTTTTTCCACAGTCTGAACACACATGGGGTTTCTCACCTGTATGAATTCTCATGTGCACTGTTAACCCACGAGACTGAGAAAAAGCTGCCCCACAGACATCACAGACATAGGGTCTGGTACCTTCATGAACTGATTGTATGTGGCTCTGTGCATTACTTGACACTTTAAAACTACTGTCACAGTGTGGACACTTGTAAGGCCTCTCCCCTGTGTGGATTCTCTTGTGTTTTGTCAGATCACAAGCCAGAGTAAAACTCTTATCGCACACATCACACACAAATGGCTTAACATCACTATGAATAAATTTGTGTTTCCTCAGCTGGCTGGGTTTAGAAAAAGACTTTCCACAGACATCACACAAATGGTGTTTACTCCTTTTCATTCCATCTTTATCACCAGTATCAGTATCATTAATCTTATTAGCTGTGAGATTCTTTTTACTATGACTATCTACCTCATTATCTATGTCTGTGATGCTACCAGCATCACATCTGTCAGGTGTGGAGGACCCAGGTAACACCATGTGTAGTTTCTCCCCATGAACTGATGCCAGGTGGAGTTCCAAACTGCTGACCAGCACAAAGGCAGCAGAACAAAGGTAGCATGGGTGCTTTGTGTCCAGAGACAGCAGTGAAGTGTTGTCAGACATGGGCTGTGCTGTGCTGTAGACAGCTGAGGGCTGATCTAGTGAGTCTTCCTCCATGGACCATGCTGGTTCAAGCTTCTGTGAAAATAAACATTCCAAACGTACATTAAAGTTCTTTCGCATGGCAGAGTTTCCATGCACCCCAAGCATGTATTAATGTGCTTTGACTGAGGCCTCAAGCCTATTTGTAGGCCATCCCATTTATACCCCATTTATCTTAAGCTTCTGTGCTGCTTAGCTAAGACTGTAAGAGCTTGCATGATTAGAAAAATGAAGCCAACCACTAATTTGTTTGTTCGTTTCGTTACACTTAATACAAGGATTTTCATGAAGCTTTTGTGCTCTTGTCCACCCGCCCCCCCCCCCCCCCCCCCCACCCCACCCCACCCCCCTACATATCACATAATCTAATTTTAGGCACAGAGCAGACATATTTTTATGATGCACAGTAAAATCCAAAATTTGTCACATAACTGTTGTTGCTGTTGGCTTACCCTGGCTAAAAGACTCCAGGGATCATCACAACAGAAGCAGCACTTGAACACTATGGTACAAATGCATCAGCTACGGATGAGAACATCACATGTGTGACCGTTTTTGATTGCCCCGCCACGTGGGCAACCACACTCTGTCTTCGGGGAATTTCGGAGACTTATTGTTGGGCTTGTTGTGGCTAAAGACAATTCCCGTATAACTATGCATAGCATAACAGCATATTTATATAGCCTTCGTGTTCTAGCCTGTCAGTTTGTGTGACGTAGCCTTAAGCCAAGGCACTGTCAACTATTTCTCAAATGATAAAATTGTGTAATAAAAGCTAGATACTCACTACAACAAAATCAACAGCTGAGTCTGCAGAATATTTCCCGACATGGTCCGTCTCTTCTGTGGGCAGTCTTCCATGTGGCAAGGACATCTGTAATGATTTAGAAAAAAAATCAAGAAAATAACATTATGTGCAATCTAATTACAAACCATCATCATGAAATTGCATCAAACTCACATTCAGTTTAAATTTGTTTTAAAACAAAAAACTTGACAAAGATCCACAAATGATTGCATAATTTTCTAAGAATTTTGAAAAAAAAGTTTGGGTAAAGGCAGGATGTGCCCCCCCCCCCCCCCCCCCCCCCCCCCCCCCCCCCTCCTACATTTCTCGGTTAATTAAATTTTTCCGTTTTTGCCTTTCTTACCAAACATGAAGCTGTATTTTATGAACATTTTCAGCTAATTATCTTTCTTCAATAATCAATTGCAGTCATCTTTACCTTTACCAAAGTTTGTCTTTTTCTTGCAATATTATTCCAAATTAATCACAGATAGGATCATCATTAATGCGTTGGGAAACACCAAATAAAGAAAAATGGATAAAGGTGCAGATCAACACCATCCCCCCCATTTGATTTCTCGGCTCTCCCCGCATTATCAGACTTCCCTTTCTTAGCAAATATTAAGAGGTATTTTTATCAAGTTTTGAGCTAATTATCTTCGTTGAATAATCAATAGCAGTCATAATAAAGGCCATTATTTAATATGTAGTGCAATACACACAACAGCTGGAGAGCGTTGGTCAGTCTTGGTTCATTGTGTTCTTTCCCTCTTGCCTTTATCTTCTACTATTATTGAATGCATATCTCTCTAATTATGTAAATGGATGAAAATGAATCATGGTTAACTTGATGAACATTAACAATAAATACAGCAAACTATAGATGGAGGTTGAAGTGCTCAATCTGTAATAAGAAAGGCAAGACTGAAGAAAACCCCCCAGAAGGAACCGAGAAATGGAGGAGGGGGTGTGGATCTGCATCCTTACTGGAAAATTAAATGTTACCAAGAAAGGATGTTAAGGTCACTAACCTCTAAATTCACTACTACAACAACTGCTACTACTAGTACTACTACTACTACAATCGTTTGGCTAAATTCAATTATCAAAACAACCATCACCCCTTGCTCCTAAAATATATAAAAGTGGAGAGAGTCGAACCATTTGCTCCAAACTACTCCAAGATTTCTGGGCACTGTTCACATCTGCCCCAGGAGATAATTATGGAAGAGAAGAGCACAGCCCATTGCTGTTTCAGTCAACAGATTATCCCCCCCTGGGTCAGAAATGTGAACATCACCAGTTTCTACATCATCAGTACATGTATCTTGGTGATGGATGTTAAAAGAACCATTTTCTGCAAACCACTCCAAAGTTTCTACGTCATCAGTATGTGGGATCCCCACACTGCAAAGGATGTCAGCAGGGTGGAGAAAGCTCAGCGGCAAGCCGCCCGCTGAGTTGTAAACAGGCATTGCCAGGCATCCAGCATGGAGGAAATGTACACGCAGCTGAACTGGACACCACTCGCCGACAGGAGGATGATAACTTTTTATAAGCACCACCATGGCCAAGTCTCCATCAACACGCCGTACTCTCCGTCTCTGAATTGACCTATAGTAGTAGTAGTAGTAGTAGTAGTAGTAGTAGTAGTAGTAGGGACAGGCTCTTAAGCCTAGGCCTCGCAGCCTATATAACGTCCCCTCTTTGGCAATGACGTTGCAAAAATTATTTTGGGTCTGAGCAAGTTTTTGAAGGACAATCAGTCAAAATCATTAAAAAGACTGGAATCCAGAAGATTTTTAAAGGTGTTAATATTAGTTGCAAACTTGATGTTTGAGGAGGTTCAAAACTAGCTACAGAAAGTATTCCTTTTTTTCCACGGACGATCAACGAGTGGAAAGCCCTTCCATCTGAGGTCGTATCATCACCCTCAGTGGAAGGCTCAGTGATCGCGTTTACTGGTAATTATCAGTAAAATACTGATTGCAAAACTAAAATACTGAAAAATATTTGACCCGTCAGTCCCTGGGACTGATAATGTTTTGCCAGGACTGATAAATTGTGATAACAGAGGCTTTAAAATTGTGGTTTTCACTGGGTTTTGTTTCCCTGGGACTGGTTTTGACACCGGTTGTTGGGGGGCATTGTCACTGATGGGACTGGTTTTCAAAATTCCTAGCGCGATCACTGAGGCTTCAAATCCTCCCCCTCCCCCCTCCAGTTTTCCCCAAATCCCCATGATCTAGCCCACAACCCCCATAAAACCCCTCCCCCTTCAAGTTCTGCACCCTCCCCCCCCCGCCCAATAAGGCGATAAGCTGCCAGACTGGAAAGTCCCCCAGTTTTAACTTTTATACACATCACTGACATCAGTATCTTCAGTATGCTGAAGGAGGGTGTTAGGTTAGGTTAGGTTAGGTTACTAGGGACTAAAAACATAGCCGTTAGGCTTTCAAGCGTCCCATCCTTAATAATATGATTTTTAACGTACAAGGTTTATCGTGCACTCAGGTTTTCATCATATGTCAAATTTTTATAATATTCCCAGTCATCTAATAGATTTTTGAAAGTGTTAGTATTAGGTGCTTGTTTAATGTTTAATTAGTGTTTCATTAGTGTTTAATCATAATGAAAGATGAAGAATAATGGATGTTAACAGGACAGTAAGAACGTCAAACGGCTGTAATGACACTGAATGCCAGAAATGGTTACTGCCAACGTACCGACTACAGATACAGACAGATACAGACGCTACCTCACAGTTCTGTAGCAGCAGATTTAT
Organism: Phymorhynchus buccinoides; assembly: GCA_017654935.2. NCBI lineage: Eukaryota > Metazoa > Mollusca > Gastropoda > Neogastropoda > Raphitomidae > Phymorhynchus > Phymorhynchus buccinoides. The sequence continues at coordinate 2,429,669 of CM065709.1, read as the reverse complement.
AATTTCTTTCTTTTCGACGCTTCTTTGCTGATGTGATTTGTCGATTTCCTACCGTTCTAAGGGAGGTAAGCAGTAAAGCAAAAGAAAACGATAAAGGTGGATAAGCTCATATGGTATGTTGCTTACTGTGTTTCTGGATTGTTTTTCACAGCATGTAATAGTTTGCGCTTTAAAATATGGTATAACATATCTTAGAACTTCGTAATTTCTTAATTATAGAAATTTGCTGGCGGCTATTGATTTATTCTTTGTATTTTAATGCACACCTAGTCCCATCCCATATCCATCTTTTCACTTCCTTTAGGCCTTGATGACCTTGACCTTAGGCCTACACAGCACAGTGAGAAAACAAAGGCAGCGTCAAGTAGAAGGAAAAAGTTGAGGTAAATCGCGCAAATACACCAGTTTTAATTTTTACTGAATGAATGGTTGACTGTATTAACTCTTATTTTGTGCTTTTGTATTGGTTTTATTCGCTGCGTTTATTATTTATTTCAACTTCATGTGCTTGTGGACAAAGACCCAAACCTTAGTAAATTAAAATACCAGTATGACTGATAGTAATAGTCTACCAAAACCGTCACAGCTGTGCCAACCCCCCAAAAAGGAAAAAAAAGAAAAAGAAAAGACGCTTGAGAGGCCGCGAGGCCTAGTCATCTTAATCTACCTGACCTGACCTGACCTCGTGTGAGTGTAGCGTTTTGATGCTCTTTAGTTCAATTGTATTATAAAAACACCTCAGCACCCATGTAAAAGCAGTGATATTTCGTTGTTTAATTTCTTTTTCTACAACTATGCAAAGCACCTGGACCCGACCGGATCTCTCCAAGGGTCCTGAAAGAACTGGCCTCAGAGATCGCCCCAATCCTGACTGCTGTCTACACAGCATCGCTCGAGTCAGGTGAAGTCCCTGCCGAGTGGCGGACAGCCTTCGTTACACCGATCTACAAAAAAGGCCAACATTATGACCCTGGAAACTACTGCCCAATATCCTTCAAGCATCTCCTGCAAGATATTGGAGCACATTCTGGTCAGCTCCATCATGACTCACTTGGAGATCAACATCCTGACCTTTCTCCTCAGCAACATGGATTCCGTTTTGGTCGATCCTATGAGTCCCAGCTACTAGAATTCACAGAAGAGCTCTCCAGCAACATGGAAAAAGGATCCCCTACCGACGTCATAGTGACAGACTTTGCAAAGGCATTTGACAAAGTCAATTACAGTCTGCTGACCCACAAACTGGAGCATTACAGCATCAGAGGATCTATCAAGAAATGGATCTCTAACTTCCTGATGGCCAGAACTCAGACTGTGGTTGTGGAGGGCAGCTGGTCCGATCCCGTCGCCGTGAAATCGGGAGTCCCCCAGGGTAGCGTCCTCGGCCCCTGTCTCTTCCTGGTCTACATCAATGACCTCCCAGACAGAGTGGCCTCTCCTACCTGCCTCTTTGCTGACAACACCATCTTGTATTGAGAGCAGGCAGACCAACAAGACCAGCAGTAGCTAAGGTAGACCTGAAAGCACTGGATAAATGGGAACATGAATGGAACATGCAATTCCACCCAGACAAATGCAGTGACATGCATGTCACATGGAGGACTACCACCACCTCCCCCAAGTACTCCCTCCATGATCAAGAATGGCAAAGAATGGCCTCCACAAAGTACTTGGGAATCACACTGCAGGATGACGGCAAGTGGGACACCCACATTAACAACATTGTGGCCAAAGCCAACAACACCCTTGGTTTCATCAGAAGGACCCTCAGGACGAATCAGAAGAACATAAAAGAACAGGCCTACAAAGCATTTGTCCGTCCTCATCTTGAATAAGCCTCAAGCGTGTGGGATCCCACCATGCAGAAAATCATCAACGACATTGAAGCAGTCCAACGTAGAGCAGCATGCTTCGTCATGAATGACTACCATCAAAAGTCCAGCGTGACTGCCATGCTCACCAAACTGGAGTGGCCCACACTGCAAAAACGAAGAGCCACCACAAGACTCATAACTTTCTACAAGATCCTCAAAGTCAAAGGGCAGCTCTTAGCTGCAAGAACTAGAAGAGGACACAGCGAGCAGTTCAGCAGGATCCCCTGCCGCACCCAGCAGTGCAGCTCCTCCTTCTTCCTCTGTGCCATCAGAGAATGGAACGCCCTGCTTCCATAAACTGTTCAGGCCCCTTCTGCCAAGGCCTTCTTCAGGCGGCTGTTGGCAGAGCACTAAAAGCTTCAGACCCTTGGGTATAGTAGGCAGTGGTTGGGTCGGCATCATGGCGGGGTTCCGCTGAACGGTCCCAGTCTGGCCGGTTGTCTGTCAATCCACCAAAACTCTCTCTCTCTCTCTCTCTCTCTCTCTCTCTCTCTCTCTCTCTCTCCCTCTCTCTCTCTCTCTCTCCTTTGTTTTTGTTTTTCTTATTGTTTTTTATCTCTTCACCTTTTTCTGTTGTAATAATGGCCAGAACTGACTTTGACAACTATATGGAAGAAGAAGGAGAAACAACCAGTGCATTCATTGACTCGGCCTCTGGAACAACAGGAAGTGACATCAGTTCATCCAAGGGGAGTAAACTCCCTTACCAGCAAGTTTCACAAAGAGAGAAAGGCAGAGGTGTGTAAATTGTTCCGCTACAGAACTGAAAGTAGTCACCGCTCTGACATGAGGAGGAAGCAGGACACGCTGGTGGCACGCCACTTCTGATCTGGACACAGCCTGAGCGACCTCAGATGCTGTGTTATTGAGGTGATGAAATCACCGAACAGCCAGACAAGAAAAGAAAGAGAAAAGTTCTGGCAGCACAAACTGAAAACAAATGACCCCTTTGACGTCTGGGACTAAAGGGTCAAACCACACAGTTGTGTGCCTTCGCTTCAAAACAAAGAATACGGATGATTTCAAGAGAGAGAGAGAGAGAGAGAGATTGACTCAATTACTTAAAGCCATTAATCATGAATTTGATATTATTTATTTAACTTGTTTATGCACTTACATGTATGCTGATCAAATGATATTCTCAAATTAATTTTCAACCATGAGGTCTTTAATTAATTTGCCTTACTAAGTGATGTCATCAAAGAAATGACATAATAACTTGACATCATTACCTTCTTACTTTCTTCCTTCCTATTTTTTTTTATAGTTTAGATTATTGAATCTTAAATATGGTATTTTACACACTAGACAAAGGCGCACCCCCAAAAGTTCACACAAAAGTCAGATTTTTTACACTTATTTCTTACTCTTCCCCCCCCCCCCCTCAGTTCAACTGGTTTATTATGTGAATACACCGCGAGTCTCTGTATAAGTTTCACATTGTTAACAAACCCATTGAAAGAAACGTAGATGCAATCTATTTCGTACAAAGATTGTTTTAACACAGGACACTAATACAAAATGCATTTTGTCTCCCAATCATCTTTGCATTAAAACACACACCAAAATACTATACTGTGAACATATCTGCAACGATATACATGGCTTTGCGAATTTCTTACTATTTTATCCGTCACATTTTAACACACAGGGGTTTCAGTATGGAAAGTATTGTGTTATACAGGCCTGTAAAATATGGTATTTGCAATGCACACTTCTTTCTTTCTTTTCCTACTTACATTTTACTTTTTCCCTCTTTTTCTTTTCTTCTTGACAGATGTCCTTGCCACATGGGAGACTGTTCACAGAAGAGACGGACCATGTCAGGAAATATTCTGCAGACTCAGCTGTTGATTTTGCTGTGGTGAGTTGTGTGTGTGTGTGTGTGTTTGTTAACAGAATTTTAAATTTGACTTGTGAAGTAAATAGTTTTCAGTGCACTACCTTTTGAAGATTGGGTTACATAATAATTGTATCCTGTTCTGCACCTAAAATAGCATTATGTCATATGCAAGGCAAAAAATAATCGTACAACAGCTCTATGTAGAAATCCTTGCTTGAAAGAAAAAATATATAAAAAAGACCATCGTAAGATTTACTCTATTACCAATTATGCAAACATGTATGTAAACAGTACAGCTTATCTAAGGTCATACGTTCGGTTTGCTTGCAATTAGACTTATGGACCCTCTATCAAAATATATACACCCACAACAAGAAGGAAAAAAATGTATAAATCAGCATAAATGAAAACTTCTTTCTAAATGTGGAATGTTTGTTTTCACAGAAGCTGGAGCCAGCATGGTCCACGGAGGAAGACTCACCAGATCAGCCCTCAGCTGTCTACAGCACAGTACAGCCCATGTCTGACAACACTTCTTGGTCACTGCTGTCTCTGAAAAGAGGTCGTGTGTGTCAGCATTGTTCTGCTGCCTTTGTGCTGTTCAGCAGTTTGGAACTCCACCTGGCATCAGTTCATGGAGATAAACTGCACATGGTGTTACCTGGGTCCTCCACACCTGACAGATGCGATGCTGGTAACTGTAGCAACACAGACATAGATAAGAAGGTAGATAGCCTTAGAAAAAGGACAATTGATGATAAAGATACTGGTGATAAAGATGGACAGAAAAGGAGGAGACAGCATGTGTGTGATGTGTGCGGTAAGAGTTTTACTGAGGCTGGTAACCTTACAAAACACAAGAGAATCCACACACGGGAGAGGCCTTTCAAGTGTCCACAATGTGACAGTGGTTTTAATGCCTTATGTAATTTACAGTACCACATCAAGTCAGCTCATGAAGGTGCCAGACCCCATGTCTGTGATGTCTGTGGGGCAGCTTTCTATCAGACTAGCCATTTAACAGAGCATAGGATAATTCACACAGGTGAAAAGCCGCATGTGTGTTCAGACTGTGGGAAATGCTTTGCCAGGCCCAGTCATCTGGCACAACATCGTCGGACTCACTCTCGGGAAAAACCTCACAGCTGTCCTCACTGTCCTGCTGCTTTCAGTTTTTCCACGCAGTTAAAGCGACATGTACAGAAAGTGCATAAATAACACCATAAGATGTGTGGTTTTGTTGAAAGACTTGTTGAATACAAAAAGAAGACAATCAGTAAAAATGCATGACAAATGTACCGATTGTTTTTAACTGTAGCACATGTCGAGGGCTCATTTCATTCATGAAAATAACAGGGGGGAGGGTCATCGGATCGTTTATTAAAGTTAAGTTTCCAATTTTCTGGAAGTCATGTGCAAGCATTTGTTTTCGGTTTGATTCTGGGGTTTTTCCTTTTCTTCCTGAAAAGTAGTACTAAATGACACATTAAATGATGTTCTCCTTCGAGCTTTGAATTCCTCTGATATCAGAATGTGTGTGTGTGTGTGTTTATATGGACTTGGATAACACTTTTTGGTTATTGTGCTATGTAGAATTAGTGAATGCATGTACATGAACTTTTTTGTGTATTAGGGAGAGGATGAGTTATGGAAGGGCAGGGAAAATTATTGTCTGATGTGTTTTGATGTTTGAAAGACAGTGAAGTCACCATGGGCTGACCTGGTATTGCAGTACCTCCAGGATCATCCCACACATTATGAGGACTGCTGCACCAGAACTTATCACTAAAGCCGGGTTCACATTAGACGCATAATTTCCGTACGGAAAACCCTAAATAAGTGGAAGAAAGAAGGAAAAAGATTTGCGCACGTGTCCAAATTTACCCTATATGCGTAAACCTTTAACCTTCTTTCTTCCACTTATTTAGGGTTTCCCGTACGGAAGCTACGCGTCTAATGTGAACCCGGCCTAAGGGTAAAAGGTATTGCAGTACCTCCAGGATCAGCCCACATATTAATAATAATAATTTATATTGTACCTTTCTATGATTATTTTACACTCAAGGCACTTCCACTCACCGATACACACAAAACATTATTGCCCAATCATTCACCCAGGTACAACAAGATCAAGAAGGAAACATTTACAAACCGAATGAGCTTTGAAAGTAGTGAGTCTTGAGTTTAGCTGTGAAACCAGAGAGAGTTGGTTCATGGCGGAGATCGACTGGGAAGGAATTCCAAACAGCAGGGTCACTAAAACTGAAGTCACCAAATGATTTTAGATTTGTTTTTGGAACTTTCAGAAGTTTTGTGTTTGAGGACCTGAGTGAGCGGGAAAGGGTGTATTTGTGAAGAGCACTGGGGAGGTAAGGCGGAAGGATAGGACAGCCAGCTTATACGAGAACTACCAGAACTTGTCACTAAGGGCGAAAGGTATTGCAGTACCTCCAGGATCAGCCCACATATTACTTCTTCACACCAGAAGAACTTGTCACTAAGGGCAAAAGCCATGAGGGCGTGAAACTGTTATATGTCTTTCTATTCTATGTTGGTTTGACTTCAGAAAGGCAGAATTCACCATGTGTCAAGGACTGTTTTCAGGACGCTACATATATGTGGTGTTCAAGATGTTCTTTCACCAGGTTTGTCTGTCTACATGTGGTGTTCAAGATATTCTTTCACCAGGTTTGTCTGTCTACATGTGGTGTTCAAGATGTTCACTGTCACCAGGTTTGTCTGTCTACATGTGGTGTTCAAGATGTTAACTGTCACCAGGTTTGTCTGTCTACATGTCATGTGGTGTTCAAGACGTTCACTGTCACCAGGTTTGTCTGTCTACATGTGGTGTTCAAGATGTTACTGTCACCAGGTTTGTCTGTCTACATGTGGTGTTCAAGATGTTCACTGTCACCAGGTGTCTGTCTACATGTGGTGTTCAAGATGTTCACTTTCACCACTGTCTACATGTGGTGTTCAAGATGTTCACTGTCACCAGGTTTGTGTCTCATGTGGTGTTCCGTTCTCACCAGGTTTGTCTGTCTACATGTGTGTTCAAGTGTTCACTGTCACCAGTTTGTTCATGTGGTGTTCTGTTCACTGTCACCAGGTTTGTCTGTCTACATGTGGTGTTCAAGATGTTCACTTTCACCAGGTTTGTCTGTCTACATGTGTGTTCAAGATGTTCACTGTCACCAGGTTTGTCTGTCTACATGTTGTGTTCAAGATGTTGTTCACCAGGTTTGTCTGTCTACATGTTGTTTCACCAGGTTTGTCTGTCTACATGTGGTGTTCAAGATGTTCACTGTCACCAGGTTTGTCTGTCTACATGTGGTGTTCAAGATGTTCACTGTCACCAGGTTTGTCTACATGTGGTGTTCAAGATGTTCTCTTTCACCAGGTATGTCTGTCTACATGTGGTGTTCAAGATGTTCACTGTCACCAGGTTTGTCTGTCTACATGTGGTGTTCAAGATGTTCACTTTCACCAAGTTTGGTGGGTAGTAGTTTCAAACAGACCTCTTTACCCTGAAATTCGGCTTCAGGTATTCGAACTCGAAAATAAGTGTATTTTTCACAAAATAGGACTACTCCAACAGGAAAGTTTCCACAACAGAGTGTAAACATGTATACATTTTTATAACTTGTTGAAATACTGTGTCGAAAGTATCATCCATTTAAATTTACAACACACACACACAGACAGAGCGCACCCATTTCCTGAATCAGGCAATATACAATTCTAAATTATATACTTTTTCCACAATTTCACGATATTTTTGTCACATGTACCATATTTATTATAATTATTTTTGTCAAATATGTGTACAAAATATGGCGAAATTTTATGGGTAAACAGGTCTGAGTTTGTCATGTCTGTAGAATGCTAAAACTAGTAAAAGCTGTGTTGCATTTGGTTGAATCAATACATTAAACCCATGATTCTGACCTTCATTAAATTGATTCTTCTGTTCGTTTCCTTGTTGTTGTGTTGTGGATATTGGTCCATTCTGATCTCTGAATATGAGTGGGGCTTGGTGGGAATGGATTCTTTAGATTTCACATCATTTTTGATCATGAAATAGTTTGGCCAAAAAAAAGAGGATCATTTGGATATGCAATTACTGTTGTTCTTAAACTAGTTTGAAACAAAAATAAACCACCTGAACCTTTACTTTGGCTTGGTGTGTTTCACTGAGTGAATGCTCCTGTTCCGTGTTTGTGTTGCCCCTGTCTTTCGCACTAACCTGTAGTTGTGTGCTTGTCAGTCGTGTACAACTATCACCACCAGATAGTAAAAGAGGAAACTGCTATTTTGGAAAGCTGGGGTGGAAGTTGTTTATGGTGGAAACACCTTGCCCAGGGTACATCCCCACTCTCTTGGCAGTGAGGACTGATGACAATTGGGATTGTCCCCAAAGGCTGCAGAACTAGGTGTAATGCCTCCTATTTTGAAAGTCGTAGTCATTCACAAAAGACAAAGCTGTAAACTGATTCTCTATAACTGAAACTGTAAACAAATCAATCATCATTCAGCTCTCACTCTACACAGAGCAGAGGTCAAAGGTGAACATCAAACGACAAACACAAATTGTCTCACTCACACTGCAGGCCAGTTGGTTAGGTTGGGCTGTTTATTGAGGTCACTTTGAGTTCAGTTCTCATCAGAGTATATCATAGGACATAGCTGAACATGGACTACATGTACTACAAACACAGGGGTGCAACTACACAAAATGAAAAAAACCCGAAAGGCCGAGGTCTAGGGATAATGTCCCCCTGCAGCTGAAGAGAAAAAATTGATTTATGAAGGTATTTTAGTTTGCTTTTTCCACAATTTATACGAATGCTTTTTTTTAAAAGTGTTTGAAAAATACAGTAAACACACAAAGATCTTGTTTGACAAATTTAAAAAAAGAAAAATTCCTTTTCTGGTAAATTTCAAAAACAGGAAATCTTTGTATACCAGGAAAAGTTGCACCCATGCTAATGTGTAATATATTTACATCAGCAGAACACATGTCAAGGTATCCTGGTTGTTTCAGAGAGAAATGACACATTGGAAAATGCTCAGGAATGTAACACAGCCCCCTTGACCTCAATCCATGCTCTATCAACACACTGGGCAGTCCCCCGTTTCCAACATTAAAGACAAAACAGCCTCACTTTTTTGTTATTTGGGTTTTTTCTTTTTTGTTGTTTCCAACAACCTGTACAGTGGAGCCTCCCTTATAAAGCCTGTTCTTAACCAGACGTAGTTCTGGTTGGTAAACATGTTCGGTGGATTAGGTTTTGCATACGAATAGAGTGTTGGACAACTAGTTTGGAAACAGCAATGTGGGCAAACACAGGTTGTGGCTCTTAACCGCGCCGGTTAATGATATGCATACGTCACGAAAGGAATCCAACGCGAAAGAGTTCGACCAATCAAAACGAAGGAACACAGAGGTTCCCAAACCATAGCTTGAAAACCAAAAACCTGTGTGCCAACCTGGTTTGCCAACCCCGCAGATAATGTTGCCCAACATGTGTTGGTGCGGTTCAGATGCAAAACTAGTTGGAAGTGTTTCAAACACAGTTGGTAAACCAAGTGTTGGCTTGGTTAAGAACGGCCTTTTGAGACCTTCAAAAATCATCCCAAATGAGGTCTTATAAGGGAGGTAATTTTAATACTTACAAAGAAGGGCAAAATCTCAGAGAAGTAGGTCTTGTGTGGGAGGAGGTCTTATAAGGGAGGTTCCACTGTATTGACATTCATACACACACAGGCCCTGATACCCGATCTTTTTATTTAGAGGCCAATATACATACATCTCTCTCTCTGTTTTTAACACACGCATACACACACACACACGCACACACACACAAAGCTTATTCTTTTATCATCAACAAAGATAATTTTGACTTGACTTGACACACACACCTCTCAACATATTAATCAGGAAAAGTCAGATGAACAATTATCTTCACACAGTTCATCTCCTGAACACAAGAACATTAAAAGCAGCAGGCAATTATACACAGGTCAGGAAATCAGCACAAACAGGCCAATTCAATAATGTGACAAATAAGCCTCTGCCAAAAAAATCAGCAAATATAAACAAACAGCTTGAAACAACCATGGTGCTCTCTCTCTCTCTCTCTCTTTCTCTCTCTCTCTCTCATTCTCTCTCTCACACACACACACACCATTAACATTTCAATATATCTACATTGTCACACACAAACACATACATATATATACACACACTATTGACATTTCAATATAATCGTCTACACTGTCCCACACACACACACACACACTATTGACATTTCAATATAATAGTCTACACTGTCACACACACACACACACACACAATATACTAACATTTCAATATAATCATCTACACTATTCATTTCACACACACACACACACACACACTGTTGACATTTCAATATAATAGTCTACACTGTCACACACACACTATTGACATTTCAATATAATCAGTCTACACTGTACACACACACACATACACACACACACACACACACACTATTGACATTTCAATATAATCATCTACACTGGCACACACACACACACACACACACACACTATTGACATTTCAATATAATCATCTACACTGGCACACACACACACACACACACACACACACACACACACACACACACACACACACACAGAGGATAGGATGTAAAAAAGCTGTAATACTTATTCCTTTTATCCTCACTAAAGATCATTTTGACTTGACTTGACACACACATTATTGCTCACATAAACACAGGATTCATATGTCAGCTCGCGCCTTGGCTTAAGACTGTCAGACCAACTGACATAAGCTAGACCACCAAGGCTACATCAAAACATTGTTATGCTCTGGAAACTTATTCAGGGATTGTGTTTAGCCACGACTAGCTCCTAGCATTTAATATAATCATCAGTCTCCAAAATCCCCCGAAGACGGAGTGTGGTTGCCCACACAGCGGGGCAATAAACAAACGGTCACACACTTAATGTTCTCATCTACCTAGCTGACACATTTGTACCATAGTGTTCAAGTGCTTTGGCTGTTGGGATGATCCCTGGAGTCTTTTAGCCAGGGTATGTCAACAACAACAATGTATCAGCCCCCAAACGAAAGGGTAAACACACTGTAATCCATTCGTGATGTACAAACACACAACAGCCATGCAAATGTGTAAGCATCAGGCATCAGAACAGTCTGAAGTCGTCCTCTGAAAACTGTCGGTACAAGGGACCACCAAGGCTACATCAAGGTCCTAGACTGAAGAGGGACAACACTGAAATGAGTTCCATAACTTCACACCACCAAAAAGGCTTGATAAAGTGAGAAATCACTTTTAACCCTTTCACCGCCAGCCATGTTCTCAGCCACTGACAAAATACCATTAAACTTGCCTGGGTAGAGAGATCCCTGGAGTCTTTTTGCAATATTGCAACAACAACAATATCCTCAAATGACAGGCATAACATCAGGCCTATCGTTACCTACAAAACAAAATTCAAAGTGTAAATAGGGTCAGAACAGATGAACAGGCCTCTGATTTGATGCTTTTTAGTGACATGGGTGAAGAAACAACATTGAAATGAGTTGCCAACAATGCAAAAAGGCATTGGCGGTGAAAGGACTTTAAAATGCTATTTAACAGAAAACATGACACTGAATAAAAAGACAAAACCTCTGTCAAGAGAAGCCAATCCTCTGCCAGAAATTCTTAATCCTCTGAAATTTGCAGATCCTCTGACAATTTTGAATGCATGAAAAGTATACACATACAGCTTATGCACAATACTATTCGTGAATATAAGCACACACACACACGCAAACAACCCCTACACACACACACAGAGGTGCACGCAAACAACCCCTACTATCACTGACTACTGACCAGAAAAAACTCTAGCAACACACACAGAGTATACACATCCATATGCATGGATATATGCCATATACATATACATCACCCAAAAGAATAGTCTCTCTCTCACTCTCTCTTATATTTTTTTCAGAAGAGGGGGGGTGGGGTGGCAGTGTAGGGGAGGGGGGGGGGGGGGTGGACTAGGAAGGGAAGAAGGCAGATAAAGTCAGGAGTTTACAATTCACATCATCTTCATGTAAAGATATAAAGACCCACCAGGTCACGTGTCGAAATCTCGGGTTTCACGAGTGTTCCCTCTTATAGCTGGTAAGAAATTTTGTTTTGACCAGGATTGACCCATATTGAAAACGAAAACGAAACAATTTTAAAGAGCAGCCTCAATTTGAAGTTGGGCACATTGGTAAAGGTCAAGATGTGCCACCCCCCCCCTGCATTTCTCGGTTAATTGTATTTTTCCGTTTTTGCCTTTCTTACCATACATAAAGCTGTATTTAAGGAACATTTTGAGCTAATAACCTTTTTGGAATACTAACCCTATCCCTAACCCTACCCTATAAGACGGAAAAACGCAACGAACCACAACTGTGACAAATCGCTGGTACATAGTGGGGGGTAGGGGTAGGGATAGGGTTAGTATTCCAAAAAGGTTATTAGCTCAAAATGTTCCTAAAATACAGCTTTATGTATGGTAAGAAAGGCAAAAACGGAAAAATACAATTAACGGAGAAATGCAGGGGGGGTGGCACATCTTTACCTTTACGGCACATTTGTATGTGGGTCACAGCTACCCAGAAAAAAACAAGGGACTTACAGACCTGTCTACCCATACGATTTCGCTGTATTTTATACGCGTACTTGACAAAAACACGATAAATACGGTACCTAAGAAAAAAATACCCAACAAAATCCGACTATCACTTCTGTTTACTGCACATGATATCGAGAAGGGGCGTATTGTTTTAGCTGCCGTGTGTATACTCTCTTTCTCGCGCCTTTTTCTGTTGATTGGCCGAGATCTTCCACTTCCGGTTCGAGATTTTGCGTGGTTTCGTGGCAGCCATTTTGTTTCCTTTGCTGTTTAGCAGACGATTACTCCGGTTATCTGTGAACATGTCGAAGCGTCCATCTAGTAGTAGTGAAGACGACGGCCCAAAATCGAAGAAAACGAAAAGGGAGCAAATATACCCAAGAACCAGGCATCACGGCTTCCAGTTTGGGGAAAACTTACGTGTACTGTAAGTGCTGTAAACGCGACTTCTTGATTGCATTGTTCGGGATGTTTGACATCACCCGCCATTGTGAGACGAAGGGGCACAGCTAGTTTTAAAGTTTTCCGCTGGAGTACTCCAATTTCGGAAAAAATACTCTTATTTTGGATTTGGAATACTCTAAACTGAATTTTGGGGTAGACAGGTCTGGACTTAATCGTGGTGCGTCAGTGTGTCTTTAAACAAACTTCACTCAAGCAAACATTAAGCATCACTGGTGAAAGTAAAACATTCTCTCAATCCTGAAATGACATGTTTCAATGTTCTCTGAATCTTCCCAATCCTGAAGTGGTGACCGCATTAAAAATCACTTCCTAGTATAAACTCTAAGTTTGTTGTGCTCTATGATCTTTTTGTTACTGCTGCTTTATCATATGATTGTTTATAAATAAATGTGTTTAAACCAAAAACAATATCCAACGTGTGTGTGTGTCTGTGAATACAGAATGGATGAGAGTAGTATTAGAATTGCATGTCTATCATTTTATTCCTTGACTATTCACTGTGTCTGTACATGTGATGCAAGTGAAATTGACCCATGGCCAATATTAAAATGATCCGGCTGTGCCCAATGGAAGCTGTCTTTACCAGTGGCAGTTCTCCCTACACGCCGTAAAGAATTGTTGGTTGTTGTCACTCCACAGGGTGGAGTGAATGTGTGGGTGGCTCCATGAATGGAGCAAAGTCCCCTGAAGTCGGAGTATGGCTGCCCATGTGGCGGGGCCCTTTAAAAGCAGCCATGCACGTAATCTTCCCACCCAAGGCCATGAGAAATGTTCACATGGCACTGGGTGTGCCCCCAGAGCGTTTAAGCTGGGGAACAAAAACAACACTTCAATCTGCCATCAGTGTAGGCCGAAATGTTTGATTTTATAAGACTGGATTCGGATGACAAGATGGCCAATCCTGAAGACTCTTTCTATCAGCTTTTTCAATCCTGATTTCAGGAGCATGCCTGAACTACTTTCATCCATGACTTAGGCTCAACTCTGAGCATTTTCAATTTCTTTTTCATTACATCACCCCCGATCACTCACCTCTCTCTTTGAGTTTTTCTTTCGCATGCCAAGTACACAGCTTTTGCCCCCTGAGTGACCAATGACATCCAGAGATGCTCAGGATCAATGAAGAAGACAGTGTCACTGATGTTTGCTCAGCATATGTCTCTTCACATTCTGTAAGGAAGTGGAAGCGTAAGGACAGTAAGAACAGCTGTGAGGTTTCTGTCCAGTGTGGGCCAGACAATGTCTTGCTAGATTACTGGATCTGGCAAAACCTTTTCCACAGTCTGAACACACATGAGGTTTTTCACCTGTGTGGGTCAGACAATGTTTTCTGAAAGAACTGGAGTGAGCAAATTCCTTCCCACAGTCTGAACACACATGGGGTTTTTCACCTGTGTGGATTCTCTTATGCACCGTTAAACCGCCTTTTCCAGAGAAAGCTGCCCCACAGACATCACAGCGATGGGGTCTGGCACCTTCATGAACTGATTTTATATGGATCTGTAAAGAACCTGACTGTGCAAAGACACTATTACAGTATGGACACTTGTAAGGCCTCTCCCCTGTGTGAACTTTCTTGTGTTGTGTCAAGTTACTAGGCAGAGTAAAACTCTTACTGCACACATCACATACAAAAGGTTTATAGCTGCCATGGGACAGCTTGTGTGCCTTCAAATGACCAGCCTGATTAAAACTCTTACTACACATGTCACATGCAAATGGCTTAACCCCACTATGAATCAATCTGTGCCTCCTTAGTGCGCTGGGTGCAAGGAAAGACTTTCTGCAGACATCACACACATGCTGTCTTCTACTTTTCTTTCCATCTGTATCACTAGTATCACTATCATCAAGTGTCTTTTTTGTTATTTTTCTGTTACCATGGCTAACTACCTCCTTATTTCTATCTGTGTTGCTACAGTTACCAGCATCACATCTGTCAGGTGTGGAGGACCCAGGTAACACCATGTGCAGTTTATCTCCATGAACTGACGCTAAGTGGAGTTCCAAACTGCTGACCAGCACAAAGGCAGCAGAACAATGCTGACACACACGACCTCTTTTCAGAGACAGCAGTGACTCAGAAGTGTTGTCAGACATGGGCTGTACTGTGCTGTAGACAGCTGAGGACTGATCTGGTGAGTCTTCCTCCATGGACCATGCTGGTTCCAGCTTCTGTGAAAACAAACACCCCACTTGTAAAATGTTTTCATTTACGCTGATTTATACACTTTCTTGCAGATTTATACATTTTGATTGAGGGTTCACAGGTCTAATTGCAAGCAAACCCTGTTGATGACCTTAGATAAGCAGTACTGGTCAGAGAAATCTTTGCATAATTGGTAATAACATAAACCTAACTATGGTCCTTTCTATTATTTGTTTTTTTAAAAAGCTGAAGCAAGGATTTCCAGAGCGTTTGTACGATTATTGTCGGCCATACACAGGACATAATGCTATTTTAGGCAAGGAATAGGAAAAACATATTACCCAATGTATGTGGTATGTGACCCAAAATTTAAAATGTGATACACTGAAAACTACTTGCAACACAAGGCAAATTTAAAATTCTGTTATCATTTTTTAAAATAATAATTTAAAAAAACTCACCACAGCAAAATCAACAGCTGAGTCTGCAGAACATTTCCTGACATGGTCCGTCTCTTCTGTGGACAGTCTCCCATGTGGCAAGGTCATCTACAGTGAAAGAAAGAAAGAAAGAATAAGAAGGAGAGAAGGGAAGAACTAAAAGTGGAATATGAAAAGGAAAAGAAAGGAATAAAACATGCAAAGAATGGGAACAAAAGAAGAAGTAAAATATAAGAAGGAACGAAAGAAGTAAGCATTGCAATTATTTAGATTCCCGTCACAGAAAGAAAATGGGAACGAAGAAAGAAAGAAGGAAAGGTTAAAAAGAAGAAGGAAAGAAAATATTACACAGTGTAAAGCATTGTGACCAAAGCCTTGTGTCCAAGTCACACACACTAGCTTCCAGTAAATCTTGTACTGCTGCAATAACATGTCATTACATTGAAGCCAGAAGCATGTCATTTAAACGGAAACAGTGACAGTACAGATTTCTTAACTCTTGTTACGTACAGTTTCAAGTCAAAGCTGACTATACTGCTACCAAATAAAACATGCACATAAGAAAACAACCCCCCCTCTCTCTCTCTCCCAAGGAAGCTGTTTACTGGGAAGAAAGTATAAAAAGAAAAAAAAAGTTGTAAGAATAGGATTATTAAGTTATATTTTTCATTTATTCCAGTGTTGTCTACCTTGAATGTTAAATGGTTGTTCCCCCATTGCCATAAGGGTGTTTGTTTGCAAATGGCAATAAAACAGATATGATTTGATCTCTCTCTCTCTCTCTCTCTCTCTCTCTCTCTCTCTCTCTCTCTCTCTCTCTCTCTCTCTCTTCTCTATCTCTCTCTCTCTCTCTCTCTCTCTCTCTCTCTCTCTCTCTATCTTCCCCTCACTAACAATGACTTTTAAACAGAACATAAGACTTCCAGAGAATCTCACATACCAGTCTGTCACTACTCTCAGTCCACTCATGGAACGGCAGAAGCTCTCCATGAACTGACACCAGGTGGAGTTCCAAACTGCTGACCAGCACAAAGGCAGCAGAACAACGCTGACACACACGACCTCTTTTCAGAGACAGCAGTGACCCAGAAGTGTTGTCAGACATGGGCTGTGCTGTGCTGTAGACAGCTGAGGGCTGATCTGGTGAGTCTTCCTCCATGGACCATGCTGGTTCCTGCTTCTGTTTAAGAAAGAGAATATTGCTTTTAAAACAAAGTGAACATTACTAACAATTTCAGTCTGGAATTTGTCACACCATTATATACATGAACAAAACATTTATACAGAGACAGATATGTACACAAACTGTTCCTGTGGGGATATCGGGGGGTCTTTCGTAAGAAATAGTTCACCCACCTTCTGGAAGTTCTGTGCTTGTAACTTCCTCTAATCTATCACTCTTTGACTCTGCCTTTTCCTTTGCTTTCTGTTATCTACTATCTTTCCGACTTATTGACCCATTCTCCTGCCTTTTTTGAAAAACAATCTTCCAAATAATTTTTGTCTTGAGCTCCTCCGAAATCAGAATGTGTCGACTGTATGCAGCGGGGAGACCAGTGAAAACTGAAAACTGGACACATATGTACCTTAACCATTATGGCCATATGGCCTGGGAACGCAGAAGAAGAAGATCAAGAAGAAGAAGTACACAAACACATGCACAGACACAAAAAAACAGTACACAAAATCACTCTCTCGGTCTCAGTCAAGTGCACACACAAACACTCACAAACCACAGTGTTATGTGCACATGATGGTAAACCGCACACAAACCGCACACAAACAAACACACCTACAGTGACACTAGCATGAAAAACACATTCAATCTCAATCTTATTTCTCTCTCTCTCTTTCACACACACACACACACACACACACACACACACACACACACACAGAGCAAGTTATGCTAAAAATTAGAAGAAAAAAACCACCTACCCCCCTTCCCCAGCTATTTCCACTTAGATAAGCTGTACAGGTCAGATAAAAATTAAAAATTAAATCACTGCAGGATTTCAAAGTAACACAAAACTCAGAAATAAAATTGTTGTTCGAGAAATCCAGATAAAACTTAACTATGATCCTTTCTATTATTTGCTTTTTGAAGCTGAAGCAAGGATTTCCACAAAGAGTGATTGTACGATTAATGTTGGCCATACACAGGACACAACGCTATTTTGGGCAAGGAACAGGAAAAAATTATCATGTGACCCAAAATTAAAAATGTGATACACTGAAAACTACTTGCAACACAAGGCAAATTTAAAATTCTGTTATACAAAAGAAAAACATTAATAAAAACAAACTCACCACAGAAAAATCAACAGCTGAGTCTGCAGAATATTTCCTGACATGGTCCGTCTCTTCTGTGGACGGTCTCCCATGTGGCAAGGACATCTGCAGTGAAAGAAAGAAAGAAAGAAAAAATAAGAGGAAGGAGAGAAGGGAGGAACTAAAAGTAAAACATGAAAAGTAAAAGAAAGGAAAAAACAACGCAAAGAATGGAAAAGAAAGAAACAAAAAAAGAAGAGGGAGAGAAGTAAAATTTAAGAAGGGAAAAAAGAAGTAAGCATTGCAATTGCCGTACTTTTCAGACTATAAGGAGCACCCCCCAAATTTGACACAAAATCCAGATTTGATTCTATTTTCTTACTATTTTATTAGTCATATTATAAGGCGCAGGGGTCTCACTCAGTCTGAGAAAAATGTATTGCCTTATAGTCCGAAAAATACGGTATTTAGATTCCTATCACAGAAAGAAAATAGGAAGGAAGAAAGAAAGAAGGCTAAAAAAAAAAAAAAAAAAGAAAATAGTACACAGTGTAAAGCACTGTGACCAAAGCCTCGTGTCCAAGTCACACACACTAGCTTCCAGTAAATCTTCTACTGCTGCAATAACGTGTCATTACATTGAAGCCAGAAGCATGTCATTTAAACGGAAACAGTGACAGTACAGATTTCTTAACTCTTGTTACGTACTGTTTCAAGTCAAAGCTGACTATACTGCTACCAAATAAACATGCACATAAGAAAACAAACATCTCTCTCTCTCTCCCTCTCACTCCTCACGTAACTAACAATGACTTTTAAACAGAACATAAGGCTTCCAGAGAATCCCACATACCAGTCTGTCAATACTCTCAGTCCACTCATGGAATGGCAGAGGCTCTCCATGAACTGACGCCAGGTGGAGTTCCAAACTGCTGACCAGCACAAAGGCAGCAGAGCAACGCTGACACACACGACCTCTTTTCAGAGACAGCAGTGACCCAGAAGTGTTATCAGACATGGGCTGTGCTGTTCTGTAGACAGCTGAGGGATGATCTGGTGAGTCTTCCTCCATGGACCATGCTGGTTCCTGCTTCTGTTTAAGAAAGAGAATATTGCTTTTAAAACAAAGTGAACATTACTAACATTTTCAGTCTGGAATTTGCCACACCATTATATACATGAACAAAACATTTATACAGACAAATATGTACACAAACTCACAAACACATGCACACACACAAAGAAACACAGTGTGCTGAACACAAAATCACTCTCAGTCTCCGTCAAATGCACACAAACCACAGTGTATGCGCACATGACAGTAAACCGCACAGAAACAAACACACCTACAGTGACACTAAAACACATTTAATCTCAATCTTATTTATCTATCTCTCTTTCACACACACACACACACACACACAGCAAGTTATGGTAAAAATTTGAAGAAAAAAACACCTACCCCCCTTCCCCAGCTATTTCCACTTTTACTAAAACTCAGAGATGTAAATTTTAAAGATCGACCACGTCATATGTTAAAATCACGGTTTTCACGTGCTTCCCTCTCTCGCTGGTAAGAAATCTTATTTTGGCCAGGTGTAACTCCCATACAAATTCCCCCATATATCAAAACGAGACATCACTTTGAAGAGCAGCCTCGTTTGAAGTTGGGGAATTTGTATGTGGGTCACACCTGGCCAGAAAAAAACAAGGGACTTAATGTTGCTGGGTCAGTGTGTCTTTAGAAAGGCCAGAAAGGGATTAGAGAAAACCCTGAAGAATTGTACTGACCACCACAACACCAAAATTCATCCAAGGTGTAAAGTCTCTTTCTATGACCTCTTCTTTAACTCTGTCCATTGTGTCTGAGACACCAGTGTCCATCCAAGGTGTAAAGTCTCTTTCTATGACCTCTTCTTTAACTCCGTCCATTGTGTCTGAGACACCAGTGTCCATCCAAGGTGTACAGTCTCCTTCTGTGACCTCTTCTTTAACTCCGTCCATTGTGTCTGAGACAGCAGTGTCCATCCAAGGTGTACAGTCTCCTTCTATGACCTCTTCTTTAACTCCGTCCATTGTGTCTGCAGTTCAGGTTCCTTGGACTGGTCTGTAACAAAGAAGTAAAGAAACTGTGGTTTGCCACATACACGATGCACACTAGTAACTTTATTTTGTAGAGAACATTAAGTTAAGTAGGCTTCTATTTTGTTTCTGCATTGTGCAGCCCTGAATCACGGAGGGTCTGTTTGTATGGCATATTTGAAGATTTACACACACATGCACCATGAAAGGAGAATTAATAATCACAATCTTCGTGCCTTCGTGCGTCCCTTGCTTGAGTATGCCTGCTCTGTCTGGGACCCATACACTGAGGAGAACATTGGCAAGTTGGAGGCGGTCCAGTGCAGGGCAGCACGATTTGTGCTCAACCAGTACAGGCCTACATCAAGTGTGAGCACCATGCTCGAAAACCTGGGCTGGGAATCACTGGAGAGCAGACGGCAGAGGACCAGGCTCTCCACGCTGCACAAGATCAGAACCATCGCTGTTCACTGCCCTAATCTTAATCTGCAAGCCAAACTGGTGCTGCTTCCATCTCGGCAAAGGCGTTGACACCACCTGCAGTTTCAGAGCATTCAGTGCCGCACTAAGTACAGATCCAACTCGTTCCTTCAAGGACCATCAGGGAGAGGAACGAACTGCGGCAGGACTCCATCGTAGCCTTCACTGCTGACGTGCGTGAGGCTGATCAGGAACTCATTAGTCTCCCCCTCCCCCCTTGCTCACTCCAAGTCCAGTCTCTATTTTTTGGTTGTTACACCACCACTGCCAACTGGAATTTTATCACCTTCGGAATCCCTCTTTTTCAGTCTTTTTTTTTCAAAAAGAGCCATAGACATCTTGTCTGTAGAAGTCAACGGCGTCCTAAAACTGCTGCGCCAGCTAAACCCATCCAAGTCCTCAGGCCCAGACGGCATACCAAACAGAGTCCTTAAGACCTGCACAAAATCTGTGGCCCCTCCCCCTACCTGCATCTTCAACCACTCCTTACAGACTGGACAGCTGCCATCAGATTGGCTCTCTGCCAACATCGCTGCCATGTTCAAGAAGGGTGACAGGAATCGAGCAGAAAACTACAGACCAGTTTCGCTCACTTCAGTGGCCTGCAAACTGCTCGAGCACATCATCTGTCTGCACCTTCAGAACCACCTGGAGAAGCACAGAATACTATCTGACAAGAATCACGGCTTCAGGTCTGGCCACTGTTGCGAGACCCAACTTCTCACCACAGTAAATGATCTCCTTGAGTCGTATGATATTGGGAAGCAGACTGATGTAGTGATGCTGGACTTCAGCAAAGCCTTCGACACGGTCCCCCACAGCAAACTTCTGCACAAGATGGACTACTACGGTGTCCGAGGCTCCCTCTACACATGGTTCACCAACTTCCTGAGCAGGAGAAAGAGGGTGGTTCTGGACAGCGAGGCATCGGAAGAAGCTGCTGTGGAGTCTGGTGTCCCCCAAGGCACTGTACTGGGTCCTTTACTCTTTCTCTGCCACATAAATGACTTGCCGGACTCAGTGACATCTTCAGTAAGACTCTTTGCCGACGACTGCCTGCTGTACCGGGAAATACTCATTTCCAAGACCACCTGACTCTGCAGGCAGATCTAAAAAACCTGGAAGAATGGGCTACGAGGTGGGGCATGTGATTCAACGCACAAAAGTGTTATACGCTCTCCACCAGAAACACTTCGTCCTTCCTCTACAGCCTAAGTGGAGTCTTCCTGAAGCAGGTGCATGAGACCCCTTATCTTGGAGTACAAATCTCGAGTGACTTGAAGTGGTCTTCCCACATCTCAAACATATGCCATAAAGCTGGATCGACCATAGGATTCCTCCGCCGGAACCTCTGGAATTGTCCTAGAGGATGCAGGCATCTGGCGTACATTGCTTTGGCCCGATCCAAGCTGGAATACAGTGCTACGGTGTGGGATCCATATCAGATCCAAGCTGGAATATAGTGCTACGGTGTGGGATCCATATCAGATCCAAGCTGGAATACAGTGCTACGGTGTGGGATCCATATCAGATCCAAGCTGGAATATAGTGCTACGGTGTGGGATCCATATCAGATCCAAGCTGGAATACAGTGCTACGGTGTGGGATCCATATCAGATCCAAGCTGGAATACAGTGCTACGGTGTGGGATCCATATCAGATCCAAGCTGGAATACAGTGCTACGGTGTGGGATCCATATCAGATCCAAGCTGGAATACAGTGCTACGGTGTGGGATCTATATCAGATCCAAGCTGGAATACAGTGCTACGGTGTGGGATCCATATCAGATCCAAGCTGGAATACAGTGCTACGGTGTGGGACCCATATCAGAGCCAGGACACTGAAAAGCTGGAGAGAGTGCAACGCCAAGCAGCATGCTTTATCACCGGGGATTACAGATCCAGAAGACCGGGATGCATAAGTGGCATGCTCAAGAATCTAGACCTGCCTCCCCTGGAGGAAAGACGCAGGTACCAACGCCTCAGCCTCTTTTATAAGATAGCTGAAGGCCTCCTCCCAGCTATTCCAACAGATAAATTGCTCACGCCGGCCATCACAAACCATCGCAGGATAAAGCCAACTAGATTTGAGGGGTTCAAAACAACTAACATCTTAGACAGACAGGCCATAAACCACTCCCGTGGATTTCGTGTCCCCAACGCAAGAACGGAGCAACATCATAGCTGCTCCTTCATCCGGACTGCCATGGAGTGGAACCAACTAAGCGAGGCCACTATCACCGCAGGCTCTGTCAGCGCATTTTCATCAACGCTGACCAGATCACCATCTGAGTCTGCAACTACTTTTTGTTGTTGCTTGCTTCTGGAAGTGGGGCCTGTCGCAGCCAAAAAAAAGTCGCTCGTTCAAATAAATCGCCCGGCTACTAAGTACTATGAGTGTGTATTTGCAACATTGAGCATGAACCACAAATTTCACTTTTTTCTAGGGTTAGGGATAGGGTTAGGGTTAGGGTTAGGTAAATGGTTCAAGTACAGAAAAAGTGAAATTTCTGGTTGTCGCAAATACACACTCTCATAGTAGCGGGCGATTTATTTGACTGAGCGACTTTTTTGACTGCGACAGGGCCTGGGCCCTTCCTGGGTCTTAACCCAGGGTAAGCAGTAGGTCTTTCTCCTTCTATGTTTTCTATTAGGTTCATGTGCCCTCCATGTTCCGTCGCGATTTATCATCCGAAGTGGCGTCTGCGACATATCCAGAGCCAGAATGGTCAGCTCATTGAAATTCTGTGTAGTCAAGTCTACTTCTTGCTAAATTGTTGAGTCAAAAAGCGTGGCCGGTTGGTTAGAGTCGCCGCTCGAAATGCAACGGGTTTGCGATGCGGTGGGTTCGAACCCGGCTGGTCATGGTGCTGCATCCTTGGGAAAGATACTTTACTCCTATTTCCTGGTCCTTTGGATGAGACCTAAAACCGAGGTTCTGTGTGCGAACGCACACATAAGATCTTGCGCGCACATTAACCCTTTCACCGCCAAAGTCGCATTTTAGCACCACAGTGATTTAACACCTATGTCACTAAAAGGCATCAAATTAGGATCTATTATCGTCTTAGTTTTACGAAGAACTTAAGGATAGACTTTATTTTATATATGTCACAGAAGAATCAGATGGATTTTGTTCTCTACCCAGGTAAATTTAATAGACATTTATGGCTGAAATATGGCTGGCGGTGAAAGGGTTAAAAAACCCATTCAGTACGAGTAAGCCGTGTGGAATGGATGACACAAACTCACAAAGCATGCATCCTGTGCGCCAATAGCAGTCTAAACGAAGACTTTGGGCGTGGGGCAGGATAAACATCCTCAATCGGAAGAAGAGACTACTCACACTTTATTCACTTTGATTTGGCTGATGATTGTTGAAAATAATCTGTGCATTCGTCCTTGACAGCGACAGGAAGTTACGTCAGTTCACATCAAAGGGATGTTACTTTGTAGTTCTACTGCACATTTCCTTCCTAGCGCTGGTTGGCCTTAACTTGGAAAAGGCAGAAAGACAAAGGTCAGTAGGGGCCTAGTAGTAGTAGTAGTAGTAGTATAATAGCCTAATAGGGACTAATCAAGCCGTTAAGCTTTTTAGCAGTCCCATCGATTTCCAATTTGGTAGGACGACTAGCTTCCCTCCCCCTCGCGGCCTCTCAAGCGTCCTTTCTCTTGATTGTGATTCTGTCCCCACTCAGTGACACAGCTCATGAGTCACAGACCTTTGTGTCGATGGTCACCAAATAGTTATCCAGCAACACTCCCCCTTCCCCAATTCCCTCCACCTCTACCCCTCTCCCTGTATTAAGGCGCTCTTCCGCAGATCCCCAATTTCTACAGTGACAGAATAGTCAAGTTTGACTGTGGTCACTTACTGGAAGGAAGGAAGGAAGGCGCACAGGATGCATGCTTTGTGAGTTTGTGTCATCCATTCCACACGGCTTACTCGTACTGAATGGGCTTTGTTAACCCCTTTCACCGCCAGCCATATTTCAGCCATAAATGTCTATTAAATTTACCTGGGTAGAGAACAAAATCCATCTGATTCTTCTGTGACATATAGTTGTATATATACAGAAAGTTGAAATTACCATCTCTGAAATACAGAAGAATTCGTGGGGATCTGATAAATACATACAACATTTTTCACAGTGATAACAATACTAATACATTTTTGTTCCAGCTAACAACTGACTCAAGAACCCGTAACAGTGATTTAAAAATACTAACCCACTATAGCCGAACTAATATTAGAAAAAAATTATTTTCTAACAGAGTAACAAAGTTTTGGAATACTCTTCCTGCACATATTAAACGAGCACAGAATCTAACACAATTCAAAAACCTCCTTGGTGGATACACCAACATATCAAAACTACAATACGAGCATGACTAAAAGGCAGATTTGCCGAAAACAATACAAAAACCTCTCAGCTGTGCAAAAGTTCAAACAAAAATGACAGGACAGTGAAGAGGCCGCGAGGCATAATGTCCTAACTACCTGACCTGACCTGATATATAAAATAAAGTCTATCCTTACTTCCTAAAACGAAGACGATAATAGACCCTAATTTGATGCCTTTTAGTGACATAGGTGTTAAATCACTGTGGTGCTAAAATGCGACTTTGGCGGTGAAAGGGTTAATGTGTGCGCAAGATCTTATGTGTGCGCAAGATCTTATGTGTGCGTTCGCACACAGAACCTCGGTTTTAGGTCTCATCCGAAGGACCAGGAAATAGGAGTATTAAGGTATTTGTCCCAAGGATACAACACCATGACCAGCCGGGTTCGAACCCACCGCACCGCAAACCCGTTGGATTACGAGCGGCGACTCTAACCAACCGGCCACGCTTTTTGACTCAACAATTTAGCAAGAAGTAGACGACTACACAGAATTTCAATGAGCTGACCATTCTGGCTCTGTTTCTGTCTGGATATGTCGCAGACGCCACTTCGGACGATAAATCACGATGGAACTTGGAGGGCACATGAACCTAATAGAGGATTGACTTCTGGTCGGCGAAGGTGGCGGACGTGTTCTGAATTTGTCTGATTTCCACAAGCATTGGCCCATGTTTTGAAGGATTTGGCTTCCGAGAATTTCTAGGTGGGTTTTTTTTAAAAGATCAAGCCAACCTTTTTTTATTATTGAGTTTTGAAGTGGAAATCAGAGATACTGACCTTTTACAGTGACATTTTATGACCTTGCATACTGGCTCAGGCAGTTCAGATACTCACTCGTGTTAACTTTCATTTTCATTTTCAGTTGAGGTTCTAATATTTGCACTCTTGAGTCTATTGCACGAGTCTAACCTAATGTTTAAATTATTTCAGTTTTAACTACATGTGAAGGCTACGATGGAGTCCTGCCGCAGTTAATTCCTCTCCCTGATGGTCCTTGGGAGGAACGAGTTGGATCTGTACTTAGTGCGGAACTGAATGCGCTGAAACTGCAGGTGGTGTCCACGCCTTTGCCGAGATGGAAGCAGCACCAGTTTGGCTTGCAGATTTAGGGCAGTGTACAGCGTTGGTGCTGATCTTGTGCAGCGTGGAGAGCCTGGTCCTCTGCCGTCTGCTCTCCAGTGATTCCCAGCCCAGGTTTTCGAGCATGGTGCTCACACTTGATGTAGGCCTGTACTGGTTGAGCACAAATCGTGCTGCCCTGCACTGGACCGCCTCCAACTTGCGAATATTCTCCTCAGTGTAGGGGTCCCAGACAGAGCAGGCATACTTAAGCAAGGGACGCACGAAGGCACGAGGATTGTGATTATTAATTCTCCTTTCATGGTGCATGTGTGTGTAAATCTTCAAATATGCCATACAAACAGACCCTCCGTGATTCAGGGCTGCACAATGCAGAAACAAAATAGAAGCCAACTTAATGTTCTCTACAAAATAAAGTTACTAGTGTGTGTGTATGTGGCAAACCAGTTTCTTTACTTCTTTGTTACAGACCAGTACAAGGAACCTGAACTGCAGACACAATGGACGGAGTTAAAGAAGAGGTCATAGAAGGAGACTGTACACCTTGGAAGGACACTGGTGTCTCAGACACAATGGACGGAGTTAATGAAGAGGTCATAGAAAGAGACTTTACACCTTGGATGAATTTTGGTGTTGTGGTGGTGGGTGACCGGAATAACGTCGAATGTACGGTTGCGCCTAAGGTCGAAACAAAATGGCATGACTAAACAAGTGTGCCTAATGTCAAAAATTTCATGTAAGTTTTACGTTTGAGCCTAAGGTCGAATGCACAGTTGAGCCCAACGTCGAATTTCAAAGTTGTGCCTAAGGTCGAATGTACGGTTGAGCCTAAGGTCGAATGCATCGTTGAGCCTAATGGTCGAATGCACAGTTGAGCCCAACGTCGAATTTCAAAGTTGTGCCTAAGGTCGAATGTTTAGTTGAGCCTAACATCTTTGAAATTCGACCTTAGGCGCAACTTTGCATTTCGACGTTAGGCTCAACTTTGCATTCGACCTTAGGCTCAACCGTACATTCGACCTTGGGCGCAACTTTGCAATTCGACGTTAGGCTCAACTTTGCATTCGACCTAAGGCTCAACTTTGCATTCGACCTTAGGCTCAACCGTATATTCGACGTTAGGCACAGCTCTGCAATTCGACATTAGGCTGAAGTGTGCATTTACTTATTTTTGACCTTAAGCACACCTGTACATTCGACCTTAGGCGTAACCGTACTTTCGACCTTATTCCGGATTCCTGTGGTGGTCAGTACAATTCTTCAGGGTTTTCTCTAATCCCTTTCTGGCCTTTCTAAAGACACACTGACCCAGCAACATTAAGTCCCTTGAGTTTTTTCTGGCCAGGTGTGACCCACATACAAATTCTGCCATACTCAAACGAGGCTGCTCTTCAAAGTGATGTCTCGTTTTGATGTATGGGGGAATTTGTATGGGAGTTACACCTGGCCAAATAAGATTTCTTACCAGCGAGAGAAGTTCTTTTTTTGAGAAGCACGTGAAAACCGTGATTTTAACATATGACGTGGTCGATCTTTAAAATTTACATCTCTGAGTTTTAGTAAAAGTGGAAATAGCTGGGGAAGGGGGGTAGGTGTTTTTTTCTTCAAATTTTTAACATAACTTGCTGTGTGTGTGTGTGTGTGTGTGTGTGTGTGTGTGTGTGTGAAAGAGAGATAGATAAATAAGATTGAGATTAAATGTGTTTTAGTGTCACTGTAGGTGTGTTTGTTTCTGTGCGGTTTACTGTCATGTGCGCATACACTGTGGTTTGTGTGCATTTGACGGAGACTGAGAGTGATTTTGTGTTCAGCACACTGTGTTTCTTTGTGTGTGTGCATGTGTTTGTGAGTTTGTGTACATATTTGTCTGTATAAATGTTTTGTTCATGTATATAATGGTGTGGCAAATTCCAGACTGAAAATGTTAGTAATGTTCACTTTGTTTTAAAAGCAATATTCTCTTTCTTAAACAGAAGCAGGAACCAGCATGGTCCATGGAGGAAGACTCACCAGATCATCCCTCAGCTGTCTACAGCACAGCACAGCCCATGTCTGACAACACTTATGGGTCACTGCTGTCTCTGAAAAGAGGTCGTGTGTGTCAGCGTTGCTCTGCTGCCTTTGTGCTGGCCAGCAGTTTGGAACTCCACCTGGCATCAGTTCATGGAGAGCCTCTGCCATTCCATGAGTGGACTGAGAGTATTGACAGACTGGTATGTGGGATTCTCTGGAAGTCTTATGTTCTGTTTAAAAGTCATTGTTAGTTACGTGAGGAGTGAGAGGGAGAGAGAAAGAGAGATGTTTGTTTTCTTATGTGCATGTTTTATTTGGTAGCAGTATAGTCAGCTTTGACTTGAAACTGTACGTAACAAGAGTTAAGAAATCTGTACTTTCACTGTTTCCGTTTAGATGACATGCTTCTGGCTTCAATGTAATGACACGTTATTGCAGCAGTAGAAGATTAACTGGAAGCTAGTGTGTGTGACTTGGACACGAGGCTTTGGTCACAGTGCTTTACACTGTGTCGATATTTTTTTTTTTTTTTTTTTTTTTTAGCCATTTTTCTTTCTTTCTTCCTTCCTATTTTCTTTCTGTGATAGGAATCTAGATACCGTATTTTTTCATGGACTATAAGGCGATACTTTTTTCTCAGACTGAGTGAGACCCCTGCGCCTTATAATATGACTAATAAAATAGTAAGAAAATATGATAACAAAATCTTAGTTTTGTGTAAAATTTGGGGGGTGCTCCTTATAGTCTGAAAAGTACGGCAATTGCAATGCTTACTTCTTTTTTCCCTTCTTATTTTTTACTTCTCTCCCTCTTCTTTTTTTGTTTCTTTCTTTTCCATTCTTTGCGTTGTTTTTTCCTTTCTTTTACTTTTCATGTTTTACTTTTAGTTCCTCCCTTCTCTCCTTCCTCTTATTTTTTCTTTCTTTCTTTCTTTCACTGCAGATGTTCTTGCCACATGGGAGACTGTCCACAGAAGAGACGGACCATGTCAGGAAATATTCTGCAGACTCAGCTGTTGATTTTTCTGTGGTGAGTTTGTTTTTATTAATGTTTTTTTTAATAAAATTTTTAAATTTGCCTTGTGTTGCAAGTAGTTTTCAGTGTATCACATTTTAAATTTTGGGTCACATGATAATTTTTTCCTGTTCCTTGCCCAAAATAGCGTTGTGTCCTGTGTATGGCCAACATTAATCGTACAATCACTCTTGGTGGAAATCCTTGCTTCAGCTTCAAAAAGCAAATAATAGAAAGGATCATAGTTAAGTTTTATCTGGATTTCTCGAACAACAATTTTATTTCTCAGTTTTATGTTACTTTGAAATCCTGCAGTGATTTTATTTTTATTTTTATCTGACCTGTACAGCTTGTCTAAGTGGAAATAGCTGGGGAAGGGGGGTAGGTGGGTTTTTTCTTCTAATTTTTAACATAACTTGCTCTGTGTGTGTGTGTGTGTGTGTGTTGAAAAAGACTGCAAATACTATAAAATGGGGATTATGCTTTTAATATTTCTGCAGTATTCTGTTTATACAAGTTATTATTTTTCGCAATAATACGTCAATGGACTATCTGAGGATAGTCCGTTTTGACTCTAAGCCATCAAAATTATCTCACAGCAGTGAGAAGTCAATAAGCGCAAGGAAAGTCCCAACTACCTGATACTGTGATAGCAAAGTTTCCTCAGTCCATATCCCACTTCTCACTCATCCTCCATCCCCATCCTCCCCCCACTCTCTCAAAAAAATGCACAAATATGGATGGTGACGTACTCTGCAGGTGGGGGCAGCCTCAATTTCACAGAGATGATTTTCTGTGACTTGAAAACAATGCAGAATAAATGTAACTTTTCCCACATATGTTAAATTCTTAACCCTTTCACTGCCAACATCGCATTTTTGCACCACAATGATTTCACACCCATGCCACTAAAAAGGCATCAAATCAGGATCTGCTATCCGAAGACCCTATTCTCTTAATTTTGGGAGGCAAGGACAGGCTTTTACTTTAAATATGTCACAGAGGAATCCCCGATATTACAGGCAGATTTTTCTTCTCTACCCAGGTAAGTTTAATGGAAATTTAATGCTGAAAAATGGCTGGCGGTGAAAAGGGTTAAGTTCTGCTATTTAAACAAAATAACTACTTACAAGAACAAACTCCACAGCTGAGTCTGCAGAATGTTCCCTGACAAGGTCCATCTCTTCAGTGGACAGTCTCCCATGTGGCAAGGACATCTGTAATGATCATAAAAAATACAGATTTTATTATTTCTTCATCTTTTCCCTCTTTATCTTATTCTCTTTAACGGTTTAATTTGTGCTTTAGTTTCTCTGTACAGCTGAAGAGGAAGGGAAGAATCTCAGCCAGACACTTCCTACCCTGTTCACAGTAGAGTCACACTGAATCCAGTGTTGAAGGGAAATGATAGAACACAATTACAGCACAGGCTTCACTGCTCTTTGTTCATTACATCACACTGAATCCAATGTTGAAGGGAAATGATAGAACACAATTACAGAACAGGCTTCACTGCTCTTTGTTCATTACATCACACTGAATCCATTGAAGGGAAATGATAGAACACAATTACAGCACAGGCTTTCACTTCT
>CM065709.1:2366298-2398754 GCA_017654935.2 Phymorhynchus buccinoides | reverse complement strand
CACACAAAACATTATTGCCCAATCATTCACCCAGGTACAACAAGATCAAGAAGGAAACATTTACAAACCGAATGAGCTTTGAAAGTAGTGAGTCTTGAGTTTAGCTGTGAAACCAGAGAGAGTTGGTTCATGGCGGAGATCGACTGGGAAGGAATTCCAAACAGCAGGGTCACTAAAACTGAAGTCACCAAATGATTTTAGATTTGTTTTTGGAACTTTCAGAAGTTTTGTGTTTGAGGACCTGAGTGAGCGGGAAAGAGTGTAGGTGTGAAGAGCACTGGGGAGGTAAGGCGGAAGGATAGGACAGCCAGCTTATACGAGAACTACCAGAACTTGTCACTAAGGGCGAAAGGTATTGCAGTACCTCCAGGATCAGCCCACATATTACTTCTTCACACCAGAAGAACTTGTCACTAAGGGCAAAAGCCATGAGGGTGTAAAACTGTTATATGTCTTTCTACTCTATGTTGGTTTGACTTCAGAAAGGCAGAATTCACCGTGTGTCAAGGACTGTTTTCAGGACGCTACATATATGTGGTGTTCAAGATGTTCTTTCACCAGGTTTGTCTGTCTACATGTGGTGTTCAAGATGTCACTTTCACCAGGTTTGTCGGTCTACATGTGGTGTTCAAGATGTTCTCTTTCACCAAGTTTGGTGGGTATTAGTTTGTCGTGTCTGTCTACATGTGGTGTTCAAAATCACTTTCACCAGGTTTGTCTGTCTACATGTGGTGTTCAAGATGTACTGTCACCAGGTTTGTCTGTCTA
Source organism: Phymorhynchus buccinoides (assembly GCA_017654935.2). Taxonomy (NCBI): domain Eukaryota; kingdom Metazoa; phylum Mollusca; class Gastropoda; order Neogastropoda; family Raphitomidae; genus Phymorhynchus; species Phymorhynchus buccinoides. The sequence continues at coordinate 2,397,986 of CM065709.1, read as the reverse complement.
CATGTACATGTGTTCAAGATGTTCACTGTCACCAGGTGTTGTCTACATGTGGTGTTCAAGATGTTCACTGTCACCAGGTTTGTCTGTCTACATGTGGTGTTCAAGATGTTCACTGTCACCAGGTTTGTCTGTCTACATGTGTTCAAGATGTTCACTGTCACCAGGTTTGTCTGTCTACATGTGGTGTTCAAGATGTTCGCTTTCACCAGGTTTGTCTGTCTACATGTGGTGTTTAAGATGTTCGCTTTCACCAGGTTTGTCTGTCTACATGTGGTGTTCAAAATGTTCACTTTCACCAGGTTTGGTGGGTAGTAGTTTCAAACAGACCTCTTTACCCTGAAATTCGGCTTCAGGTATTCGAACTCGAAAATAAGTGTATTTTTCACAAAATAGGACTACTCCAACAGGAAAGTTTCCACAACGGAGTGTAAACATGCATACATTTTTTTTACAACTTGTTGAAATACTGTGTCGAAAGTATCATCCATTTAAATTTACAACACACACACAGACAGAGCGCACCCGTTTCCTGAATCAGACAATATACAATTCTAAATTATATACTTTTTCCACAATTTCACGATATTTTTGTCACATGTACCATATTTATTATAATTATTTTTGTCAAATATGTGTACAAAATATGGCGAAATTTTATGGGTAAACAGGTCTGAGTTTGTCATGTCTGTAGAATGCTAAAACTAGTAAAAGCTGTGTTGCATTTGGTTGAATCAATACATTAAACCCATGATTCTGACCTTCATTAAATTGATTCTTCTGTTCGTTTCCTTGTTGTTGTGTTGTGGATATTGGTCCATTCTGATCTCTGAATATGAGTGGGGCTTGGTGGGAATGGATTCTTTAGATTTCACATCATTTTTGATCATGAAATAGTTTGGCCCAAAAAAAAAGAAGGATCATTTGGATATGCAATTACTATTGTTCTTGAACTAGTTTGAAACAGAAATAAACCACCTGAACCTTTACTTTGGCTTGGTGTGTTTCACTGAGTGAATGCTCCTGTTCCGTGTTTGTGTTGCCCCTGTCTTTCGCACTAACCTGTAGTTGTGTGTTTGTCAGTCGTGTACAACTATCACCACCAGATAGTAAAAGAGGAAACTGCTATTTAAGAAAGCTGGGGTGGAATTTGTTTATAGTGGAAACACCTTGCCCAGGGTACATCCCCACTCTCTTGGCAGTGAGGACTGACGACAATTGGGATTGTCCCCAAAGGCTAACTAATTCCCAAGGCTGCAGCACTAAGTATAATGCCTCCTATTTTGAAAGTCGTAGTCATTCACAAAAGACAAAGCTGTAAACTGATTCTCTATAACTGAAACTAAACAAATCAATCATCATTCAGCTCTCACTCTACACAGAGCAGAGGTCAAAGGTGAACATCAAACAACAAATTGTCTCACTCACACTGCAGGCCAGTTGGTTAGGTTGGGCTGTTTATTGAGGTCACTTTGAGTTCAGTTCTCATCAGAGTATATCATAGGACATAGCTGAACATTGACTACATGTACTACAAATACAGGGGTGCAACTACACAAAATGAAAAAAACCCTGAAAGGCCGGGGTCTAGGGGTAATGTCCCCCTGCAGCTGAAGAGAAAAAATTGATTTATGAAGGTATTTTAGTTTGCTTTTTCCACAATTTATACAAATGCTTTTTTTAAAAAGTGTTTGAAAAATACAGTAAACACACAAAGATCTTGTTTGACAAATTAAAAAAAAGAAAATTCCTTTTCTGGTAAATTTCAAAAACTGGAAATCCTTGTATACCAGGAAAAGTTGCACCCATGCTAATGTGTAATATATTTACATCACCAGAACACATGTCAAGGTATCCTGGTTGTTTCAGAGAGAAATGACACATTGGAAAATGCTCAGGAATGTAACACAGCCCCCTTGACCTCAATCCATGCTCTACCAACACACTGCCTGGCAGTCCCCTGTTTCCAACATTAAAGACAAAACAGCCTCACTTTTTTGTTATTTGGGTTTTTTCTTTTTTGTTGTTTCCAACAACCTGTACAGTGGAGCCTCCCTTATAAAGCCTGTTCTTAACCAGACGTAGTTCTGGTTGGTAAACATGTTCGGTGGATTAGGTTTTGCATACGAATAGAGTGTTGGACAACTAGTTTGGAAACAGCAATGTGGGCAAACACAGGTTGTGGCTCTTAACCGCGCCGGTTAATGATATGCATACGTCACGAAAGGAATCCAACGCGAAAGAGTTCGACCAATCAAAACGAAGGAACACAGAGGTTCCCAAACCATAGCTTGAAAACCAAAAACCTGTGTGCCAACCTGGTTTGCCAACCCCGCAGATAATGTTGCCCAACATGTGTTGGTGCGGTTCAGATGCAAAACTAGTTGGAAGTGTTGGCAAACACAGTTGGTAAACCAAGTGTTGGCTTGGTTAAGAACGGCCTTTTGACCTTCAAAAATCATCCAAAATGAGGTCTTATAAGGGAGGTAATTTTAATACTTACAAAGAAGGGCAAAATCTCAGAGAAGTAGGTCTTGTGTGGGAGGAGGTCTTATAAGGGAGGTTCCACTGTATTGACATTCATACACACACAGGCCCTGATACCCGATCTTTTTATTTAGAGGCCAATATACATACATCTCTCTCTCTGTTTTTAACACACGCATACACACACACACACGCACACACACACAAAGCTTATTCTTTTATCATCAACAAAGATAATTTTGACTTGACTTGACACACACACACCTCTCAACATATTAATCAGGAAAAGTCAGATGAACAATTATCTTCACACAGTTCATCTCCTGAACACAAGAACATTAAAAGCAGCAGGCAATTATACACAGGTCAGGAAATCAGCACAAACAGGCCAATTCAATAATGTGACAAATAAGCCTCTGCCAAAAAAATCAGCAAATATAAACAAACAGCTTGAAACAACCATGGTGCTCTCTCTCTCTCTCTCTCTCTCTCTCTCACACTCTCATTTCTCTCTCTCTCACACACACACACACACCATTAACATTTCAATATATCTACATTGTCACACACAAACACATACATATATATACACACACTATTGACATTTCAATATAATCGTCTACACTGTCCCACACACACACACACACACTATTGACATTTCAATATAATAGTCTACACTGTCACACACACACACACACACTATTGACATTTCAATATAATCATCTACACTGTCACACACACACACACACACTGTTGACATTTCAATATAATCGTCTACACTGTCACACACACACACACTATTGACATTTCAATATAATAGTCTACACTGTCACACACACACTATTGACATTTCAATATAATAGTCTACACACACACACACACACACACACACACTATTGACATTTCAATATAATCATCTACACTGGCACACACACACACACACACACACACACTATTGACATTTCAATATAATCATCTACACTGGCACACACACACACACACACACACACACACACACACACACACACACACAGAGGATAGGATATTAAAAAAGCTGTAATACTTATTCCTTTTATCCTCACTAAAGATCATTTTGACTTGACTTGACACACACATTATTGCTCACATAAACACAGGATTCATATGTCAGCTCGCGCCTTGGCTTAAGACTGTCAGACCAACTGACATAAGCTAGAACACCAAGGCTACATCAAAACATTGTTATGCTCTGGAAACTTATTCAGGGACACACTTTAGCCATTTCACGAATAGCTCCTAGCATAACTTCATCAGTCTCCAAAATCCCCCGATTTCGGAGTGTCATCTGCCCACATGGCACACACACAATAAACAAACGGTCACACACTTAATGTTCTCACTCCTAGCTGACATATTTGTACCATAGTGTTCAAGTGCTTTGGCTGTTGGGATGATCCTGGAGTCTTTTAGCCAGGGTATGTCAACAACAACAATGTATCAGCCCCCAAACGAAAGGGTACACACACTCCATTCGTGATGTACAAACACACAACAGCCATGCAAATGTGTAAGCATCAGGCATCAGAACAGCCTGAAGTCGTCCTCTGAAACCCGCGGTACAAGGGACATCAAGGTCCTAGACTGAAGAGGGACAACACTGAAATGAGTTCCCAACACCACCAAAAAGGCTTGATAAAGTGAGAAATCACTTTTAACCCTTTCACCGCCAGCCATATCTCAGCCACAAAATACCATTAAACTTGCCTGGGTAGAGAGAAAAAAAATCTGCAATATTGCAAATTCCTCTATGACAGGCATAACATCAGGCCTATCTTTACCTAAAAAAAATTAAGGAAATAGGGTCTTCAGATAACAGGCCCTGATTTGATGCTTTTTAGTGACATGGGTGTTAAACCATTGTGGTGCAAAAATGCGACATTGGCGGTGAAAGGATCAAAATGCTATTTAACAGAAAACATGACACTGAATAAAAAGACAAAACCTCTGTCAAGAGAAGCCAACCCTCTGCCAGAAATTCTGAATCCTCTGAAATTTGCAGATCTTCTGACAATTTTGATGCCTGTAGCATGAAAAGTATACACATACCGCTTATGCACAATACTATTCGTGAATATAAGCACACACACACACGCAAACAACCCCTACACACACACACAGAGAGGTGCACGCAAACAACCCCTACTATCACTGACTACTGACCAGAAAAAACTCTAGCAACACACACAGAGTATACACATCCATATGCATGGATATATGCCATATACATATACATCACCCAAAAGAATAGTCTCTCTCTCACTCTCTCTTATATTTTTTTCAGAAGAGGGGGGGTGGGGTGGCAGTGTAGGGGAGGGGGGGGGGGTGGACTAGGAAGGGAAGAAGGCAGATAAAGTCAGGAGTTTACAATTCACATCATCTTCATGTAAAGATATAAAGACCCACCAGGTCACGTGTCGAAATCTCGGGTTTCACGAGTGTTCCCTCTTATAGCTGGTAAGAAATTTTGTTTTGACCAGGATTTGTCCCCAAATTGAAAACGAAACAATTTTAAAGAGCAGCCTCAATTTGAAGTTGGGCACATTGGTAAAGGTCAAGATGTGCCACCCCCCCCCCTGCATTTCTCGGTTAATTGTATTTTTCCGTTTTTGCCTTTCTTACCATACATAAAGCTGTATTTAAGGAACATGTTGAGCTAATAACCTTTTTGGAATACTAACCCTATCCCTAACCCTACCCTATAAGACGGAAAAACGCAACGAACCACAACTGACAAATCGCGGTGTGGGGGTTAGGGGGGTTAGGGATAGGGTTAGTATTCCAAAAAGGTTATTAGCTCAAAATGTTCCTAAAATACAGCTTTATGTATGGTAAGAAAGGCAAAAACAGAAAAATACAATTAACGGAGAAATGCAGGGGGGGGGTGGCACATCTTTACCTTTACGGCACATTTGTATGTGGGTCACAGCTACCCAGAAAAAAACAAGGGACTTACAGACCTGTCTACCCATACGATTTCGCTGTATTTTATACGCGTACTTGACAAAAACACGATAAATACGGTACCTAAGAAAAAAATACCCAACAAAATCCGACTATCACTTCTGTTTACTGCACATGATATCGAGAAGGGGCGTATTGTTTTAGCTGCCGTGTGTATACTCTCTTTCTCGCGCCTTTTTCTGTTGATTGGCCGAGATCTTCCACTTCCGGTTCGAGATTTTGCGTGGTTTCGTGGCAGCCATTTTGTTTCCTTTGCTGTTTAGCAGACGATTACTCCGGTTATCTGTGAACATGTCGAAGCGTCCATCTAGTAGTAGTGAAGACGACGGCCCAAAATCGAAGAAAACGAAAAGGGAGCAAATATACCCAAGAACCAGGCATCACGGCTTCCAGTTTGGGGAAAACTTACGTGTACTGTAAGTGCTGTAAACGCGACTTCTTGATTGCATTGTTTGGGATGTTTGACATCACCCGCCATTGTGAGACGAAGGGGCACAGCTAGTTTTAAAGTTTTCCGCTGGAGTACTCCAATTTCGGAAAAAATACTCTTATTTTGGATTTGGAATACTCTAAACTGAATTTTGGGGTAGACAGGTCTGGACTTAATCGTGGTGCGTCAGTGTGTCTTTAAACAAACTTCACTCAAGCAAACATTAAGCATCACTGGTGAAAGTAAAACATTCTCTCAATCCTGAAATGACATGTTTCAATGTTCTCTGAATCTTCCCAATCCTGAAGTGGTGACCGCATTAAAAATCACTTCCTAGTATAAACTCTAAGTTTGTTGTGCTCTATGATCTTTTTGTTACTGCTGCTTTATCATATGATTGTTTATAAATAAATGTGTTTAAACCAAAAACAATATCCAACGTGTGTGTGTGTCTGTGAATACAGAATGGATGAGAGTAGTATTAGAATTGCATGTCTATCATTTTATTCCTTGACTATTCACTGTGTCTGTACATGTGATGCAGGTGAAACTGATCCATGGCCAATATTAAAATGATATGGCTGTGCCCAATGGAAGCTGTCTTTACCAGTGGCAGTTCTCCCTACACGCCGTAAAGAATTGTTGGTTGTTGTCACTCCACGGGTGGAGTGAATGTGTGGGTGGCTCCATGAATGGAGCAAAGTCCCCTGAAGTCGGAGTATGGCCGCCCATGTGGCGGGGCCCTTTAAAAGCAGCCATACACGTAATCTTCCCACCCAAGGCCATGAGAAATGTTCACATGGCACTGGGTGTGCCCCCAGAGCGCTTAAGCTGGGGAACAAAAACAACACTTCAATCTGCCATCAGTGTAGGCCGAAATGTTTGATTTTATAAGACTGGATTCGGATGACAAGATGGCCAATCCTAAGACTCTTTCTATCAGCTTTTTCAATCCTGATTTCAGGAGCATGCCTGAACTACTTTCATCCATGACTTAGGCTCAACTCTGAGCATTTTCAATTTCTTTTTCATTACATCACCCCCGATCACTCACCTCTCTCTTTGAGTTTTTCTTTCGCATGCCAAGTACACAGCTTTTGCCCCCTGAGTGACCAATGACATCCAGAGATGCTCAGGATCAATGAAGAAGACAGTGTCACTGATGTTTGCTCAGCATATGTCTCTTCACATTCTGTAAGGAAGTGGAAGCGTAAGGACAGTAAGAACAGCTGTGAGGTTTCTGTCCAGTGTGGGCCAGACAATGTCTTGCTAGATTACTGGATCTGGCAAAACCTTTTCCACAGTCTGAACACACATAGGGTTTTTCACCTGTGTGGGTCAGACAATGTTTTCTGAAAGAACTGGAGTGAGCAAATTCCTTCCCACAGTCTGAACACACATGGGGTTTTTCACCTGTGTGGATTCTCTTATGCACCGTTAAACCGCCTTTTCCAGAGAAAGCTGCCCCACAGACATCACAGCGATGGGGTCTGGCACCTTCATGAACTGATTTTATATGGATCTGTAAAGAACCTGACTGTGCAAAGACACTATTACAGTATGGACACTTGTAAGGCCTCTCCCCTGTGTGAACTTTCTTGTGTTGTGTCAAGTTACTAGGCAGAGTAAAACTCTTACTGCACACATCACATACAAAAGGTTTATAGCTGCCATGGGACAGCTTGTGTGCCTTCAAATGACCAGCCTGATTAAAACTCTTACTACACATGTCACATGCAAATGGCTTAACCCCACTATGAATCAATCTGTGCCTCCTTAGTGCGCTGGGTGCAAGGAAAGACTTTCTGCAGACATCACACACATGCTGTCTTCTACTTTTCTTTCCATCTGTATCACTAGTATCACTATCATCAAGTGTCTTTTTTGTTATTTTTCTGTTACCATGGCTAACTACCTCCTTATTTCTATCTGTGTTGCTACAGTTACCAGCATCACATCTGTCAGGTGTGGAGGACCCAGGTAACACCATGTGCAGTTTATCTCCATGAACTGACGCTAAGTGGAGTTCCAAACTGCTGACCAGCACAAAGGCAGCAGAACAATGCTGACACACACGACCTCTTTTCAGAGACAGCAGTGACCCAGAAGTGTTGTCAGACATGGGCTGTACTGTGCTGTAGACAGCTGAGGGCTGATCTGGTGAGTCTTCCTCCATGGACCATGCTGGTTCCAGCTTCTGTGAAAACAAACACCCCACTTGTAAAATGTTTTCATTTACGCTGATTTATACACTTTCTTGCAGATTTATACATTTTGATTGAGGGTTCACAGGTCTAATTGCAAGCAAACCCTGTTGATGACCTTAGATAAGCAGTACTGGTCAGAGAAATCTTTGCATAATTGGTAATAACATAAACCTAACTATGGTCCTTTCTATTATTTGTTTTTTTAAAAAGCTGAAGCAAGGATTTCCAGAGCGTTTGTACGATTATTGTCGGCCATACACAGGACATAATGCTATTTTAGGCAAGGAATAGGAAAAACATATTACCCAATGTATGTGGTATGTGACCCAAAATTTAAAATGTGATACACTGAAAACTACTTGCAACACAAGGCAAATTTAAAATTCTGTTATCATTTTTTAAAATAATAATTTAAAAAAACTCACCACAGCAAAATCAACAGCTGAGTCTGCAGAACATTTCCTGACATGGTCCGTCTCTTCTGTGGACAGTCTCCCATGTGGCAAGGTCATCTACAGTGAAAGAAAGAAAGAAAGAATAAGAAGGAGAGAAGGGAAGAACTAAAAGTGGAATATGAAAAGGAAAAGAAAGGAATAAAACATGCAAAGAATGGGAACAAAAGAAGAAGTAAAATATAAGAAGGAACGAAAGAAGTAAGCATTGCAATTATTTAGATTCCCGTCACAGAAAGAAAATGGGAACGAAGAAAGAAAGAAGGAAAGGTTAAAAAGAAGAAGGAAAGAAAATATTACACAGTGTAAAGCATTGTGACCAAAGCCTTGTGTCCAAGTCACACACACTAGCTTCCAGTAAATCTTGTACTGCTGCAATAACATGTCATTACATTGAAGCCAGAAGCATGTCATTTAAACGGAAACAGTGACAGTACAGATTTCTTAACTCTTGTTACGTACAGTTTCAAGTCAAAGCTGACTATACTGCTACCAAATAAAACATGCACATAAGAAAACAACCCCCCCTCTCTCTCTCTCCCAAGGAAGCTGTTTACTGGGAAGAAAGTATAAAAAGTAAAAAAAAAAGTTGTAAGAATAGGATTATTAAGTTATATTTTTCATTTATTCCAGTGTTGTCTACCTTGAATGTTAAATGGTTGTTCCCCCATTGCCATAAGGGTGTTTGTTTGCAAATGGCAATAAAACAGATATGATTTGATCTCTCTCTCTCTCTCTCTCTCTCTCTCTCTCTCTCTCTCTCTCTCTCTCTCTCTCTTTCTATCTCTCTCTCTCTCTCTCTCTCTCTCTCTCTCTCTCTCTCTCTCTCTCTCTCTATCTTCCCCTCACTAACAATGACTTTTAAACAGAACATAAGACTTCCAGAGAATCTCACATACCAGTCTGTCACTACTCTCAGTCCACTCATGGAACGGCAGAAGCTCTCCATGAACTGACACCAGGTGGAGTTCCAAACTGCTGACCAGCACAAAGGCAGCAGAACAACGCTGACACACACGACCTCTTTTCAGAGACAGCAGTGACCCAGAAGTGTTGTCAGACATGGGCTGTGCTGTGCTGTAGACAGCTGAGGGCTGATCTGGTGAGTCTTCCTCCATGGACCATGCTGGTTCCTGCTTCTGTTTAAGAAAGAGAATATTGCTTTTAAAACAAAGTGAACATTACTAACAATTTCAGTCTGGAATTTGTCACACCATTATATACATGAACAAAACATTTATACAGAGACAGATATGTACACAAACTGTTCCTGTGGGGATATCGGGGGGTCTTTCGTAAGAAATAGTTCACCCACCTTCTGGAAGTTCTGTGCCTGTAACTTCCTCTAATCTACCACTCTTTGACTCTGCCTTTTCCTTTGCTTTCTGTTATCTACTATCTTTCTGACTTATTGACCCATTCTCCTGCCTTTTTTGAAAAAACAATCTTCCAAATAATTTTTCTTCTTTGAGCTCCTCCGAAATCGGAATGTGTCGACTGTATGCAGCGGGGAGACCAGTGAAAACTGAAAACTGGACACATATGTACCTTAACCATTATGGCCATATGGCCTGGGAACGCAGAAGAAGAAGATCAAGAAGAAGAAGTACACAAACACATGCACAGACACAAAAAAACAGTACACAAAATCACTCTCTCGGTCTCAGTCAAGTGCACACACAAACACTCACAAACCACAGTGTTATGTGCACATGATGGTAAACCGCACACAAACCGCACACAAACAAACACACCTACAGTGACACTAGCATGAAAAACACATTCAATCTCAATCTTATTTCTCTCTCTCTCTTTCACACACACACACACACACACACACACACACACACACACACACAGAGCAAGTTATGCTAAAAATTAGAAGAAAAAACCCACCTACCCCCCTTCCCCAGCTATTTCCACTTAGATAAGCTGTACAGGTCAGATAAAAATTAAAAATTAAATCACTGCAGGATTTCAAAGTAACACAAAACTCAGAAATAAAATTGTTGTTCGAGAAATCCAGATAAAACTTAACTATGATCCTTTCTATTATTTGCTTTTTGAAGCTGAAGCAAGGATTTCCACAAAGAGTGATTGTACGATTAATGTTGGCCATACACAGGACACAACGCTATTTTGGGCAAGGAACAGGAAAAAATTATCATGTGACCCAAAATTAAAAATGTGATACACTGAAAACTACTTGCAACACAAGGCAAATTTAAAATTCTGTTATACAAAAGAAAAACATTAATAAAAACAAACTCACCACAGAAAAATCAACAGCTGAGTCTGCAGAATATTTCCTGACATGGTCCGTCTCTTCTGTGGACGGTCTCCCATGTGGCAAGAACATCTGCAGTGAAAGAAAGAAAGAAAGAAAAAATAAGAGGAAGGAGAGAAGGGAGGAACTAAAAGTAAAACATGAAAAGGAAAAGAAAGGAAAAAACAACGCAAAGAATGGAAAAGAAAGAAAGAAAAAAGAAGAGGGAGAGAAGTAAAATTTAAGAAGGGAAAAAAGAAGTAAGCATTGCAATTGCCGTACTTTTCAGACTATAAGGAGCACCCCCCAAATTTTACACAAAATCCAGATTTTGTTATTATATTTTCTTACTATTTTATTAGTCATATTATAAGGCGCAGGGGTCTCAGTCTGTCTGAGAAAAAGTATTGCCTTATAGTCCGAAAAATACGGTATTTAGATTCCTATCACAGAAAGAAAATAGGAAGGAAGAAAGAAAGAAGGCTAAAAAAAAAAAAAAAAGAAGAAAATAGTACACAGTGTAAAGCACTGTGACCAAAGCCTCGTGTCCAAGTCACACACACTAGCTTCCAGTAAATCTTCTACTGCTGCAATAACGTGTCATTACATTGAAGCCAGAAGCATGTCATTTAAACGGAAACAGTGACAGTACAGATTTCTTAACTCTTGTTACGTACTGTTTCAAGTCAAAGCTGACTATACTGCTACCAAATAAACATGCACATAAGAAAACAAACATCTATCTCTCTCTCCCTCTCACTCCTCACGTAACTAACAATGACTTTTAAACAGAACATAAGGCTTCCAGAGAATCCCACATACCAGTCTGTCAATATTCTCAGTCCACTCATGGAATGGCAGAGGCTCTCCATGAACTGACGCCAGGTGGAGTTCCAAACTGCTGACCAGCACAAAGGCAGCAGAGCAACGCTGACACACACGACCTCTTTTCAGAGACAGCAGTGACCCAGAAGTGTTATCAGACATGGGCTGTGCTGTTCTGTAGACAGCTGAGGGCTGATCTGGTGAGTCTTCCTCCATGGACCATGCTGGTTCCTGCTTCTGTTTAAGAAAGAGAATATTGCTTTTAAAACAAAGTGAACATTACTAACATTTTCAGTCTGGAATTTGCCACACCATTATATACATGAACAAAACATTTATACAGACAAATATGTACACAAACTCACAAACACATGCACACACACACACAGAAACACAGTGTGCTGAACACAAAATCACTCTCAGTCTCCGTCAAATGCACACAAACCACAGTGTATGCGCACATGACAGTAAACCGCACAGAAACAAACACACCTACAGTGACACTAAAACACATTTAATCTCAATCTTATTTATCTATCTCTCTTTCACACACACACACACACAGCAAGCTATGGTAAAAATTTGAAGAAAAAAACACCTACCTCCCTTCCCCAGCTATTTCCACTTTTACTAAAACTCAGAGATGTAAATTTTAAAGATCGACCACGTCATATGTTAAAATCACGCTTTTCACGTGCTTCCCTCTCTCGCTGGTAAGAAATCTTATTTTGGCCAGGTGTAACTCCCATACAAATTCCCCCATATATCAAAACGAGACATCACTTTGAAGAGCAGCCTCGTTTGAGAATGGCAGAATTTGTATGTGGGTCACACATGGCCAGAAAAGAACAAGGGACTTAATGTTGCTGGGTCAGTGTGTCTTTAGAAAGGCCAGAAAGGGATTAGAGAAAACCCTGAAGAATTGTACTGACCACCACAACACCAAAATTCATCCAAGGTGTAAAGTCTCTTTCTATGACCTCTTCTTTAACTCTGTCCATTGTGTCTGAGACACCAGTGTCCATCCAAGGTGTAAAGTCTCTTTCTATGACCTCTTCTTTAACTCCGTCCATTGTGTCTGAGACACCAGTGTCCATCCAAGGTGTAAAGTCTCCTTCTGTGACCTCTTCTTTAACTCCGTCCATTGTGTCTGAGACACCAGTGTCCATCCAAGGTGTACAGTCTCCTTCTATGACCTCTTCTTTAACTCCGTCCATTGTGTCTGCAGTTCAGGTTCCTTGGACTGGTCTGTAACAAAGAAGTAAAGAAACTGTGGTTTGCCACATACACACTGCACACTAGTAACTTTATTTTGTAGAGAACATTAAGTTAAGTAGGCTTCTATTTTGTTTCTGCATTGTGCAGCCCTGAATCACGGAGGGTCTGTTTGTATGGCATATTTGAAGATTTACACACACATGCACCATGAAAGGAGAATTAATAATCACAATCTTCGTGCCTTCGTGCGTCCCTTGCTTGAGTATGCCTGCTCTGTCTGGGACCCCTACACTGAGGAGAACATTGGCAAGTTGGAGGCGGTCCAGCGCAGGGCAGCACGATTTGTGCTCAACCAGTACAGGCCTACATCAAGTGTGAGCACCATGCTTGAGAACCTGGGCTGGGAATCACTGGAGAGCAGACGGCAGAGGACCAGGCTCTCCACGCTGCACAAGATCAGAACCATCGCTGTTCACTGCCCTAATCTTAATCTGCAAGCCAAGCTGGTGCTGCTTCCATCTCGGCAAAGGCGTTGACACCACCTGCAGCATTGACATTCACCACACTAAGTACAGTTTCAACTCGCATTCAAGGACCATCAGGGAGAGAAATTGAACTGCGGCAGGACTCCATCGTAGCCTTCACTGCTGACGTGCGTGAGGCTGATCAGGAACTCATCAGTCTCCCCCTCCCCCCTGGCTCACTCCAAGTCCAGTCTCTATTTTTTGGTTGTTACACCACCACTGCCAACTGGAATTTTAACACCTTCGGAACCCCTCTTTTTCAGTCTTTTTTTTTCAAAAAGAGCCATAGACAACTTGTCTGTAGAAGTCAACGGCGTCCTAAAACTGCTGCGCCAGCTAAACCCATCGAAGTCCTCAGGCCCAGACGGCATACCAAACAGAGTCCTTAAGACATGCACAAAATCTGTGGCCCTTCCCCCTACCTGCATCTTCAACCACTCCTTACAGACTGGACAGCTGCCATCAGATTGGCTCTCTGCCAACATCGCTGCCATGTTCAAGAAGGGTGACAGGAATCGAGCAGAAAACTACAGACCAGTTTCACTCACTTCAGTGGCCTGCAAACTGCTCGAGCACATCATCTGTCTGCACCTTCAGAACCACCTGGAGAAGCACAGAATACTATCTGACAAGAATCACGGCTTCAGGTCTGGCCACTGTTGCGAGACCCAACTTCTCACCACAGTAAATGATCTCCTTGAGTCGTATGATATTGGGAAGCAGACTGATGTAGTGATGCTGGACTTCAGCAAAGCCTTTGACAGTCCCCCACAGCAAACTTCTGCACAAGATGGACTACTACGGTGTCCGAGGCTCCCTCTACACATGGTTCACCAACTTCCTGAGCAGGAGAAAGAGGGTGGTTCTGGACAGTGAGACATCAGAAGAAGCTGCTGTGGAATCTGGTGTCCCCCAAGGCACTGTACTGGGTCCTTACTCTTTCTCTGCCACATAAATGACTTGCCGGACTCAGTGACATCTTCAGTAAGACTCTTTGCCGACGACTGCCTGCTGTACCGGGAAATACTCAGTTTCCAAGACCACCTGACTCTGCAGGCAGATCTAAAAAAACTGGAAGAATGGGCTACGAGGTGGGGCATGTGATTCAACGCACAAAAGTGTTATACGCTCTCCACCAGAAACACTTCGTCCTTCCTCTACAGCCTAAGTGGAGTCTTCCTGAAACAGGTGCATGAAACCCCTTATCTTGGAGTACAAATCTCAAGCAACTTGAAGTGGTCTTCCCACATCTCAAACATATGCCATAAAGCTGGATCGACCATAGGATTCCTCCGCCGGAACCTCTGGAATTGTCCTAGAGAATGCAGGCACCTGGCGTACATTGCTTTGGTCCGATCCAAGCTGGAATACAGTGCTACGGTGTGGGATCCATATCAGATCCAAGCTGGAATATAGTGCTACGGTGTGGGATCCATATCAGATCCAAGCTGGAATACAGTGCTACGGTGTGGGATCCATATCAGATCCAAGCTGGAATATAGTGCTACGGTGTGGGATCCATATCAGATCCAAGCTGGAATACAGTGCTACGGTGTGGGATCTATATCAGATCCAAGCTGGAATACAGTGCTACGGTGTGGGATCTATATCAGATCCAAGCTGGAATACAGTGCTACGGTGTGGGATCTATATCAGATCCAAGCTGGAATACAGTGCTACGGTGTGGGATCTATATCAGATCCAAGCTGGAATACAGTGCTACGGTGTGGGATCCATATCAGATCCAAGCTGGAATACAGTGCTACGGTGTGGGACCCATATCAGAGCCAGGACACTGAAAAGCTGGAGAGAGTGCAACGCCAAGCAGCACGCTTTATCACCGGGGATTACAGATCCAGAAGTCCGGGATGCATAAGTGGCATGCTCAAGAATCTAGACCTGCCTCCCCTGGAGGAAAGACGCAGGCACCAACGCCTCAGCCTCTTTTATAAGATAGCTGAAGGCCTCCTCCCAGCTATTCCAACAGATAAATTGCTCACGCCGGCCATCACAAATCATCGCAGGATAAAGCCAACTAGATTTCAGGGGTTCAAAACAACTAACATCTTAGACAGACAGGCCATAAACCACTCCCGTGGATTTCGTGCCCCCAACGCAAGAACGGAGCAAGATCATAGCTCCTCCTTCATCCGGACTGCCATGGAGTGGAACCAACTAAGCGAGGCCACTGTCACCGCAGGCTCTGTCAGCGCATTTTCATCAACGCTGACCAGATCACCATCTGAGTCTGCAACTACTTTTTGTTGTTGCTTGCTTCTGGAAGTGGGGCCTGTCGCAGCCAAAAAAGTCGCTCAGTCAAATAAATCGCCCGGCTACTATGAGAGTGTGTATTTGCGACATTTTGCGACATTGAGCATGAACCACAATTTTTTCTAGGGTTAGGGATAGGGTTAGGGTTAGGTAAATGGTTCAAGTACAGAAAAAGTGAAATTTCTGGTTGTTGCAAATACACACTCTCATAGTCATAGTAGCGGGCGATTTATTTGACTGAGCGACTTTTTTGACTGCGACAGGGCCTGGGCCTTTCCTGGATCTTAACCCAGGGTAAGCAGTAGGTCTTTCTCCTTCTATGTTTTCTATTAGGTTCATGTGCCCTCCATGTTCCGTCGCGATTTATCATCCGAAGTGGCGTCTGCAACATATCCAGAGCCAGAATGGTCAGCTCATTGAAATTCTGTGTAGTCAAGTCTACTTCTTGCTAAATTGTTGAGTCAAAAAGCGTGGCCGGTTGGTTAGAGTCGCCGCTCGTAATGCAACGGGTTTGCGGGTGCGGTGGGTTCGAACCCGGCTGGTCATGGTGTTGTATCCTTGGGAAAGATACTTTACTCCTATTTCCTGGTCCTTCGGATGAGACCTAAAACCGAGGTTCTGTGTGCGAACGCACACATAAGATCTTGCGTGCACATTAACCCTTTCACCGCCAAAGTCGCATTTTAGCACCACAGTGATTTAACACCTATGTCACCTAAAAGGCATCAAATTAGGATCTATTATCGTCTTAGTTTTAGGAAGAACTTAAGGATAGACTTTATTTTATATATGTCAACAGAAGAATCAGATGGATTTTGTTCTCTACCCAGGTAAATTTAATGGACTGTTAATGATTTTTGGCTGAAATATGGCTGGCGGTGAATAAGGGTTAAAAAAAACCCATTCAAGTACGAGTAAGCCGTGTGGAATGGATGACACGAACTCACAAAGCATGCATCCTGTGTGCCAATTGCAGTCTAAACGAAGACTTTGGGCGTGGGGCAGGATAAACATCCTCAATCGGAAGAAGAGACTACTCACACTTTATTCACTTTGATTTGGCTGATGATTGTTGAAAATAATCTGTGCATTCGTCCTTGACAGCGACAGGAAGTTACGTCAGTTCACATCAAAGGGATGTTACTTTGTAGTTCTACCGCACATTTCCTTCCTAGCGCTGGTTGGCCTTAACTTGGAAAAGGCAGAAAGACAAAGGTCAGTAGTAGTAGTAGTAGTAGTATAATAGGGACTAATCAAGCCGTTAAGCTTTTTAGACCATCCCATCGGACGACTAGCCTCGCGGCCTCTCAAGCGTCTTTCTCTTGATTGTGATTCTGTCCCCACTCAGTGACACAGCTCATCATCATGATCATGTCTGAGTCACAGACCTTTGTGTGGATGGTCACCAATAGTTATCCAGCAACACTCCCCCTCCCCCCACTCCCGCAATTCCACCCTCTCCACCTCTCCCCTTCTCCCTGTATTAAGACGCTCTTTTCCGCAGATCCCCAATTTTCTACAGTGGCAGAATAGTCAAGTTTGACTGTATACTACTAGTAGTAGTAACTAGTGTAGGTAGTAGTCGGGACAAGGCTTCCAAGCCTTAGGCCCTCGCGAACGCGGCCTTATTTTGGGTCTGAGCAAGTTTTTGAAAGACATCAGTCAAAATCATGAGACTCTGAAATTTCTGACTGGAATCCAGAAGATTTTTAAAGGTGTGGTCACTTACTGGAAGGAAGGCGCACAGTTACGTTTTTTTCAAGAACCCGTAACAGTGATTTTAAAATACTAACCCAGTATAGCCGAACTAATATTATAAAAAAATTATTTTCTAACAGAGTAACAAAATTTTGGAATACTCTTCCTGCACATAAAACAAGCACAAAATCTAACACCATTCAAAAACCTCCTTGGTGGATACACCAACATAATTATCAAAACTGCAATATGAGCATGACTAAATGGCAGATTTGCCGAAAACAAAATATAAATACCTCTCAGCTGTGCAAAATTTCAAAAAAAAATGACAGGACAGTGAAGAGGCCACAAGACCTAATGTCCTAACTACCTGAATTGACTACAGTGACAGAATAGTCAAGTTTGCACTGTATGGTCCACTTACTGGAAGGAAGGAAGGCGCACAGGATGCATGCGTTTGTGAGTTTTGTGTCATCCATTCCACACGGCTTACTCGTACTGAATGGCTTTTGTTAACCCTTTCACCGCCAGCCATATTTCAGCCATAAATGTCTATTAAATTTACCTGGTTAGAGAACAAAATCCATCTGATTCTTCTGTGACATATAGTTGTATATACAGAAAGTTGAAATTACCATCTCTGAAATATAGAAGAATTCGTGGGGATCTGATAAATACATACAACATTTTTCACAGTGATAACAATACTAATACATTTTTGTTCCAGCTAACAACTGACTCAAGAACCCGTAATAGTGATTTAATAATACTAACCCACTATAGCCGAACTAATATTATAATTTTTTTATTTTCTAACAGAGTAACAAAGTTTTGGAATACTCTTCCTGCACATATTAAACGAGCACAGAATCTAACACAATTCAAAAACCTCCTTGGTGGATACACCAACATATCAAAACTACAATACGAGCATGACTAAAAGGCAGATTTGCCGAAAACAAAATACAAAAAAAACCTCTCAGCTGTGCAAAAGTTCAAAAAAAAATGACAGGACAGTGAAGAGGCCGCGAGGCCTAATGTCCTAACTACCTGACCTGACCTGATATATAAAATAAAGTCTATCCTTACTTCCTAAAACGAAGACGATAATACTTTAAGAGACCCTAATTTGATGCCTTTTAGTGACATAGGTGTTAAATCACTGTGGTGCTAAAATGCGACTTTGGCGGTGAAAGGGTTAATGTGCGCGCAAGATCTTATGTGTGCGTTCGCACACAGAACCTCGGTTTTAGGTCTCATCCGAAGGATCAGGAAATAGGAGTAAAGTATTTTTCCCAAAGGATACAACACCGTGACCAGCCGGGTTCGAACCCACCGCACCCGCAAACCCGTTGGATTACGAGCGGCGACTCTAACCAACCGGCCACGCTTTTTGACTCAACAATTTAGCAAGAAGTAGACTTGACTACACAGAATTTCAATGAGCTGACCATTCTGGCTCTGTTTCTGTCTGGATATGTCGCAGACGCCACTTCGGACGATAAATCGCGATGGAACTTGGAGGGCACATGAACCTAATAGAGGATTGACTTCCGGTCGGCGAAGGTGGCGGACGTGTTCTGAATTTGTCTGATTTCCACAAGCACTGGCCCATGTTTTGAAGGATTTGGCTTCCGAGAATTTCTAGTTTAATTTTTTTTTAAAGATCAAGCCAACCTTTTTTTTTTTATTGAGTTTTGAAGTGGAAATCAGAGATACTGACCTTTTACAGTGACATTTTATGACCTTGCATACTGGCTCAGGCAGTTCAGATACTCACTCGTGTTAACTTTCAGTTTCATTTTCAGTTGAGGTTCTAATATTTGCACTCTTGAGTCTATTGCACGAGTCTAACCTTCTAATGTTTAAATTATTTCAGTTTTAACTACATGTGAAGGCTACGATGGAGTCCTGCCGCAGTTAATTCCTCTCCCTGATGGTCCTTGGTAGGAACGAGTTGGATCTGTACTTAGTGCGGCACTGAATGCGCTGAAACTGCAGGTGGTGTCAACGCCTTTGCCGAGATGGAAGCAGCACCAGTTTGGCTTGCAGATTAAGATTAGGGCAGTGAACAGCGATGTTTCTGATCTTGTGCAGCGTGGAGAGCCTGGTCCTCTGCCGTCTGCTCTCCAGTGATTCCCAGCCCAGGTTTTCAAGCATGGTGCTCACACTTGATGTAGGCCTGTACTGGTTGAGCACAAATCGTGCTGCCCTGCACTGGACCGCCTCCAACTTGCCAATATTCTCCTCAATGTAGGGGTCCCAGACAGAGCAGGCATACTTAAGCAAGGGACGCACGAAGGCACGAAGATTGTGATTATTAATTCTCCTTTCATGGTGCATGTGTGTGTAAATCTTCAAATATGCCATACAAACAGACCCTCCGTGATTCAGGGCTGCACAATGCAGAAACAAAATAGAAGCCAACTTAATGTTCTCTACAAAATAAAGTTACTAGTGTGTATCGTGTATGTGGCAAACCACAGTTTCTTTACTTCTTTGTTGCAGACCAGTCCAAGGAACCTGAACTGCAGACACAATGGACGGAGTTGAAGAAGAGGTCATAGAAGGAGACTGTACACCTTGGATGGACACTGGTGTATCAGACACATTGGACGGAGTTAAAGAAGAGGTCATAGAAAGAGACTTTACACCTTGGATGAATTTTGGTGTTGTGGTGGTGGGTGACCGGAATAACGTTGAATGTACGGTTGCGCCTAAGGTCAAAACAAAATGCATGACTGACAAGTGTGCCTAATGTCGAAAATTTCATGTAAGTTTTACGTTTGAGCCTAAGGTCGAATGCACAGTTGAGCCCAACGTCAAATTTCAAAGTTGTGCCTAAGGTCGAATGTACGGCTGAGCCTAAGGTCGAATGCATCGTTGAGCCTAAGGTCGAATGCACAGTTGAGCCCAACGTCGAATTTCAAAGTTGTGCCTAAGGTCGAATGTTTAGTTGAGCCTAACATCTTTGAAATTCGACCTTAGACTCAACTTTGCATTCGACCTTAGGCTGAACCGTACATTCGACCTTGGGCGCAACTTTGCAATTCAACGTTAGGCTCAACTTTGCATTCGACCTTAGGTTCAACTTTGCATTCGACCTTAGGCTCAACCGTATATTCGACGTTAGGCACAGCTCTGCAATTCGACATTAGGCTGAAGTGTGCATTTACTTATTTTCGACCTTAAGCACACCTGTACATTCGACCTTAGGCGTAACCGTACTTTCGACCTTATTCCGGATTCCCGTGGTGGTCAGTACAATTCTTCAGGGTTTTCTCTAATCCCTTTCTGGCCTTTCTAAAGACACACTGACCCAGCAACATTAAGTCCCTTGTTCTTTTCTGGCCATGTGTGACCCACATACAAATTCTGCCATTCTCAAACGAGGCTGCTCTTCAAAGTGATGTCTCGTTTTGATATATGGGGGAATTTGTATGGGAGTTACACCTGGCCAAAATAAGATTTCTTACCAGCGAGAGAGGGAAGCACGTGAAAACAGTGATTTTAACATATGACGTGGTCGATCTTTAAAATTTACATCTCTGAGTTTTAGTAAAAGTGGAAATAGCTGGGGAAGGGGGGTAGGTGTTTTTTTCTTCAAATTTTTACCATAACTTGCTGTGTGTGTGCGTGTGTGTGTGTGAAAGAGAGATAGATAAATAAGATTGAGATTAAATGTGTTTTAGTGTCACTGTAGGTGTGTTTGTTTCTGTGCGGTTTACTGTCGTGTGCGCATACACTGTGGTTTGTGTGCATTTGACGGAGACTGAGAGTGATTTTGTGTTCAGCACACTGTGTTTCTTTGTGTGTGTGCATGTGTTTGTGAGTTTGTGTACATATTTGTCTCTGTATAAATGTTTTGTTCATGTATATAATGGTGTGGCAAATTCCAGACTGAAAATGTTAGTAATGTTCACTTTGTTTTAAAAGCAATATTCTCTTTCTTAAACAGAAGCAGGAACCAGCATGGTCCATGGAGGAAGACTCACCAGATCAGCCCTCAGCTGTCTACAGCACAGCACAGCCCATGTCTGACAACACTTCTGAGTCACTGCTGTCTCTGAAAAGAGGTCGTGTGTGTCAGCGTTGCTCTGCTGCCTTTGTGCTGGCCAGCAGTTTGGAACTCCACCTGGCATCAGTTCATGGAGAGCCTCTGCCATTCCATGAGTGGACTGAGAGTATTGACAGACTGGTATGTGGGATTCTCTGGAAGTCTTATGTTCTGTTTAAAAGTCATTGTTAGTTACGTGAGGAGGGAGAGGGAGAGAGAAAGAGAGATGTTTGTTTTCTTATGTGCATGTTTATTTGGTAGCAGTATAGTCAGCTTTGACTTGAAACTGAACGTAACAAGAGTTAAGAAATCTGTACTTTCACTGTTTCCGTTTAGATGACATGCTTCTGGCTTCAATGTAATGACACGTTATTGCAGCAGTAGAAGATTAACTGGAAGCTAGTGTGTGTGACTTGGACACGAGGCTTTGGTCACAATGCTTTACACTGTGTACTATTTTCTTTTTTTTTTTTTTTTTTAGCCTTCTTTCTTTCTTCCTTCCTATTTTCTTTCTGTGATAGGAATCTAAATACCGTATTTTTCGGACTATAAGGCGATACATTTTTTCTCAGACTGAGTGAGACCCCTGCGCCTTATAATATGACTAATAAAATAGTAAGAAAATAGAATCAATCTGGATTTTGTGTCAAATTTGGGGGGTGCTCCTTATAGTCTGAAAAGTACGGCAATTGCAATGCTTACTTCTTTTTTCCCTTCTTATTTTTTACTTCTCTCCCTCTTCTTTTTTCTTTCTTTCTTTTCCATTCTTTGCGTTGTTTTTTCCTTTCTTTTACTTTTCATGTTTTACTTTTAGTTCCTCCCTTCTCTCCTTCCTCTTATTTTTTCTTTCTTTCTTTCTTTCACTGCAGATGTCCTTGCCACATGAGAGACCGTCCACAGAAGAGACGGACCATGTCAGGAAATATTCTGCAGACTCAGCTGTTGATTTTTCTGTGGTGAGTTTGTTTTTATTAATGTTTTTTTTAATAAAATTTTTAAATTTGCCTTGTGTTGCAAGTAGTTTTCAGTGTATCACATTTTTAATTTTGGGTCACATGATAATTTTTTCCCTATTCCTTGCCTAAAATAGCGTTGTGTCCTGTGTATGGCCAACATTAATCGTACAATCACTCTTGGTGGAAATCCTTGCTTCAGCTTCAAAAAGCAAATAATAGAAAGGATCATAGTTAAGTTTTATCTGGATTTCTCGAACAACAATTTTATTTCTCAGTTTTATGTTACTTTGAAATCCTGCAGTGATTTTATTTTTATTTTTATCTGACCTGTACAGCTTATCTAAGTGGAAATAGCTGGGGAAGGGGGGTAGGTGGGTTTTTTCTTCTAATTTTTAACATAACTTGCTCTGTGTGTGTGTGTGTGTGTGTGTGTGTGTGTGTGTGTGTGTGTGTGTGTGTGTGTGTGTGTGTGTATTGAAAAAGACTGCAAATATTATAAAATGGGGATTATGCTTTTAATATTTCTGCAGTATTCTGTTTATACAAGCGATTATTTTTCGCAATAATACGTCAAAGGACTATCTTGAGATAGTCCGTTTTGACTCTAAGCCATCAAAATGATCTCACAGCAGTGAGAAGTCAATAAGCGCAAGGAAAGTCCCAACTACCTGATACTGTGATAGCAAAGTTTCCTCAGTCCATATCCCACTTCTCACTCATCCTCCATCCCCACCCTCCCCCCACTCTCTCAAAAAAATGCACAAATATGGATGGTGACGCACTCTGCAGGTGGGGGCAGCCTCAATTTCACAGAGATGATTTTCTGTGACTTGAAAACAATGCAGAATAAATGTAACTTTTCCCACATAAGTTAAATTCTTAACCCTTTCACTGCCAACATCGCATTTTTGCACCACAATGATTTCACACCCATGTCACTAAAAGGCATCAAATCAGGATCTGTTATCCGAAGACCCTATTCTCTTAATTTTGGGCGGCAAGGACAGGCTTTGCTTTAAATATGTCACAAAGGAATCCCTGATATTACAGGCAGATTTTTCTTCTCTACCCAGGTAAGTTTAATGGAAATTTAATGCTGAAATCTGGCTGGCGGTGAAAAGGGTTAAGTTCTGCTATTTAAACAAAATAACTACTTACAAGAACAAACTCCACAGCTGAGTCTGCAGAATGTTCCCTGACATGGTCCGTCTCTTCTGTGGACAGTCTCCCATGTGGCAAGGACATCTGTAATGATCATAAAAAATACAGATTTTATTATTTCTTCATCTTTTCCCTCTTTATCTTATTTTCTTTAACGGTTTATTTTGTGCTTTAGTTTCCCTGTACAGCTGAAGAGGAAGGGAAGAATCTCAGCAAGACACTTCCTACCCTGTTCACAGTAGAGTCACACTGAGTCCAGTGTTGAAGGGAAATGATAGAACACAATTACAGGACAGGCTTCACTGCTCTTTGTTCATTACATCACACTGAATCCAGTGTTGAAGGGAAATGATAGAACACAATTACAGCACAGGCTTCACTGCTCTTTGTTCATTACGTCACACTGAATCCAGTGTTGAAGGGAAATGATAGAACACAATTACAGCACAGGCTTCACTGCTCTTTGTTCATTACATCACACTGAATCCAATGTTGAAGGGAAATGATAGAACACAATTACAGCACAGGCTTCACTGCTCTTTGTTCATTACATCACACTGAATCCAGTGTTGAAGGGAAATGATAGAACACAATTACAGCACAGGCTTCACTGCTCTTTGTTCATTACATCACACTGAATCCAATGTTGAAGGGAAATGATAGAACACAATTACAGCACAGGCTTCACTGCTCTTTGTTCATTACATCACACTGAATCCAGTGTTGAAGGGAAATGATAGAACACAATTACAGCACAGGCTTCACTGCTCTTTGTTCATTACATCACACTGAATCCAGTGTTGAAGGGAAATGATAGAACACAATTACAGCACAGGCTTCACTGCTCTTTGTTCATTACATCACACTGAATCCAATGTTGAAGGGAAATGATAGAACACAATTACAGCACAGGCTTCACTGCTCTTTGTTCATTACATCACACTGAATCCAGTGTTGAAGGGAAATGATAGAACACAATTACAGCACAGGCTTCACTGCTCTTTGTTCATTACATCACACTGAATCCAATGTTGAAGGGAAATGATAGAACACAATTACAGCACAGGCTTCACTGCTCTTTGTTCATTACATCACACTGAATCCAATGTTGAAGGGAAATGATAGAACACAATTACAGCACAGGCTTCACTGCTCTTTGTTCATTACATCACACTGAATCCAATGTTGAAGGGAAATGATAGAACACAATTACAGCACAGGCTTCACTGCTCTTTGTTCATTACATCACACTGAATCCAATGTTGAAGGGAAATGATAGAACACAATTACAGCACAGGCTTCACTGCTCTTTGTTCATTACATCACACTGAATCCAATGTTGAAGGGAAATGATAGAACACAATTACAGCACAGGCTTCACTGCTCTTTGTTCATTACATCACACTGAATCCAGTGTTGAAGGGAAATGATAGAACACAATTACAGCACAGGCTTCACTGCTCTTTGTTCATTACATCACACTGAATCCAATGTTGAAGGGAAATGATAGAACACAATTACAGCACTGGCTTCACTGCTCTTTGTTCATTACATAACACTGAATCCAGTGTTGAAGGGAAATGATAGAACACAATTACAGCACAGGCTTCACTGCTCTTTGTTCATTACATCACACTGAATCCAGTGTTGAAGGGAAATGATAGAACACAATTACAGCACAGGCTTCACTGCTCTTTGTTCATTACATCACACTGAATCCAGTGTTGAAGGGAAATGATAGAACACAATTACAGCACAGGCTTCACTGCTCTTTGTTCATTACATCACACTGAATCCATTGAAGGGAAATGATAGAACACAATTACAGCACAGGCTTCACTGCTCTTTGTTCATTACATCACACTGAATCCATTGAAGGGAAATGATAGAACACAATTACAGCACAGGCTTCACTGCTCTTTGTTCATTACATCACACTGAATCCAATGTTGAAGGGAAATGATAGAACACAATTACAGCACAGGCTTCACTGCTCTTTGTTCATTACGTCACACTGAATCCATTTGAAGGGAAATGATAGAACACAATTACAGCACAGGCTTCACTGCTCTTTGTTCATTACATCACACTGAATCCAATGTTGAAGGGAAATGATAGAACACAATTACAGCACAGGCTTCACTGCTCTTTGTTCATTACAGCACACTGAATCCAGCTTGTTGAAGGGAAATGATAGAACACAATTACAGAACAGGCTTCACTGCTCTTTGTTCATTACATCACACTGAATCCAGTGTTGAAGGGAAATGATAGAACAACAATTACAGCACAGGCTTCACTGCTCTTTGTTCATTACATCACACTGAATCCATTGAATGGAAATGATAGAACACAATTACAGCACAGGCTTTGTTGCTCTTTGTTCATTACATCACACTGAATCCATCATGAATGGGAAATGATAGAACACAATTACAGCACAGGCTTCACTGCTCTTTGTTCATTACATCACACTGAATCCAGTGAGCATTTCAAATGATTGAACACAATTTTTGAACAGATTTTGGCATGCTCTTTGTTCATATACAAAGCGATGACAGAACTATGATGCATTTGCGAAAAGGGGAAATGATAGAACACAATTCTGAGCACTTGCACTTAGGAAGAAGGAAGAAGAGAACAATTTACATACGCTTTGTACCAAGGCAAGCATTTTAGGATAGTAATTTTATTTGGGCCTTTTATCAATGACTTGCCAGATCAAGTACAAAGCGTATGCAAAGTATTTGCTGATGATATATAATTATGTACTATGTGATTCCCTCAGAATCAATCAGTATGACCGTAGCCCCTTTTCGCAATGCATCATAGTCATCAATATGATGACGGAGGATGCCAAAATCAAGACAAAAAATATACAAATTGAAATGAGGCCATTACTGTAATTGTGTTATATCATTTCCATTCAACACTGGATTCAGTGTTGTAATGAACAAAGAGCAGTGAAGCCTGTGCTGTAATTGTGTTATATCATTTCTATTCAACACTGGATTCAGTGTGATGTAATGAACAAAGAGCAGTGAAGCCTGTGCTGTAATTGTGTTATTTCATTTCCCTTCAACACTGGATTCAGTGTGATGTAATGAACAAAGAGCAGTGAAGCCTGTTGCTGTAATTGTGTTCTGTCATCACCCTTGTGTGGATTATCTGTGACGTAATGAACAAAGAGCAGTGAAGCCTGTGCTGTAATTGTGTTCTACCATTTCCCTTCTGGTTTGTGATTCAGTGTGATGTAATGAACAAAGAGCAGTGAAGCCTGTGCTGTAATTGTGTTCTATCATTTCCCTTCAACATTGGATTCAGTGTGATGTAATGAACAAAGAGCAGTGAAGCCTGTGCTGTAATTGTGTTCTATCATTTCCCTTCAACACTGGATTCAGTGTGATGTAATGAACAAAGAGCAGTGAAGCCTGTGCTGTAATTGTGTTCTATCATTTCCCTTCAACACTGGATTCAGTGTGATGTAATGAACAAAGAGCAGTGAGGCCTGTGCTGTAATTGTGTTCTATCATTTCCCTTCAACATTGGATTCAGTGTGATGTAATGAACAAAGAGCAGTGAAGCCTGTGCTGTAATTGTGTTCTATCATTTCCCTTCAACATTGGATTCAGTGTGATGTAATGAACAAAGAGCAGTGAAGCCTGTGCTGTAATTGTGTTCTATCATTTCCCTTCAACATTGGATTCAGTGTGACGTAATGAACAAAGAGCAGTGAAGCCTGTGCTGTAATTGTGTTCTATCATTTCCCTTCAACATTGGATTCAGTGTGATGTAATGAACAAAGAGCAGTGAAGCCTGTGCTGTAATTGTGTTATATCATTTCCCTTCAACACTGGATTCAGTGTGATGTAATGAACAAAGAGCAGTGAAGCCTGTGCTGTAATTGTGTTCTATCATTTCCCTTCAACATTGGATTCAGTGTGACGTAATGAACAAAGAGCAGTGAAGCCTGTGCTGTAATTGTGTTCTATCATTTCCCTTCAACACTGGATTCAGTGTGACGTAATGAACAAAGAGCAGTGAGGCCTGTGCTGTAATTGTGTTCTATCATTTCCCTTCAACACTGGATTCAGTGTGACGTAATGAACAAAGAGCAGTGAGGCCTGTGCTGTAATTGTGTTCTATCATTTCCCTTCAACATTGGATTCAGTGTGATGTAATGAACAAAGAGCAGTGAAGCCTGTTCTGTAATTGTGTTCTATCATTTCCCTTCATTGGATTCAGTGTGATGTAATGAACAAAGAGCAGTGAAGCCTGTTCTGTAATTGTGTTCTGTCATTTCCCTTCAACACTGGACTCAGTGTGACTCTACTGTGAACAGGGTAGGAAGTGTCTTGCTGAGATTCTTCCCTTCCTCTTCAGCTGTACAGAGAAACTAAAGCACAAATTAAACCGTTAAAGATCTGCAGACTCAGCTGTGGAGTTTGTCCTTGTAAGTAGTTATTTTGTTTAAATAGCAGAACTTAACCCTTTTCACCGCCAGCCATTTTTCAGCCAAAATTTCCATTAAACTTACCTGGGTAGAGAAAAAAATCTGCCTGTAATATTGGGGATTCCTTTGTGACATATTTAAAGCAAAGCCTGTCCTTACCTCCCAAAATTAAGAAGAATATGGTCTTCGGATAACAGACCCTGATTTGATGCCTTTTAGTGACATGGGTGTTAAATCATTGTGGTGCAAAAATGCGATGTTGGCAGTGAAAGGGTTAAGAATTTAACATATATATGTGGGAAAAGTTACATTTATTCTGCATTGTTTTCAAGTCACAGAAAATCATCTCTGTGAAATTGAGGCTGCCCCCACCTGCAGAGTGCGTCACCATCCATATTTGTGCATTTTTTTGAGAGAGTGGGGGGAGGGTGGGGATGGAGGATGAGTGAGAAGTGGGATATGGACTGAGGAAACTTTGCTATCACAGTATCAGGTAGTTGGGACTTTCCTTGCGCTTATTGACTTTTCACTGATGTGAGATCATTTTGATGGCTTAGAGTCAAAACGGACTATCTCACTATAGTCCATTGACGTATTATTGTGAAAACTAATAAATTGTATATAAAAGACTGCAGAAATATGAAAAGCACAATCTGCATTTTATATTATTTGCAGTTTTTTTTAATACAAGTTCTTAGTTTTTTCAATAGCATCAACAATAAGTCAATGGACCATCTAAAGATAGTCCATTTTGACTCCAAGCCATCGATTTGTTGCGTTAAATGCATGGGTTATAATGCTTTAGCTTAAGTCTTCATCCTAAGGACTCAATGTTCAAATCAGTTTTTCTCACTGATCTTGAAGAAAAGGGCTAGGGTGTAGTTCCAACGCATTGAATGAACGGGAGGAAATCTTAACCACCATGCCATTGGACAGGCGAAAATCTTACACCACCAATGCCAATTGACCTAGGACTAAAATCTTAACCACACCATGCCAATTGACAGTGCGAAAAGCTTAAACATCCATGCCAATTGACAGGCGCGAAATTCTTAAACTATCATATGGCCATTGAACAGGCAAAAAATCTTAAACCAACCATGCCATATGTGACAGGCAAAAATCGTAACCCACCTATAGGCCAATTTGACATGCAAAAATCTTAACCACCATGCCAGTTGACAGGCAAAAATCTTAACCACCATGCCAATTGACAGGCGGAAATCTTAGCCATCATACCAATTGACAGGTGAAAATCTTAACTATCATGCCAATTGACAGGTAAAAATCTTAACTATCATGTCAATTGACAGGCGGAAATCTTAACTATCATGCCAATTGACAGGTAAAAATCTTAACTATCATGTCAATTGACAGGCGGAAATCTTAACTATCATGCCAATTGACAGGTAAAAATCTTAACTATCATGTCAATTGACAGGTGGAAATCTTAACCACCATGCCAATTGACAGGCGAAAATCTTAACTATCATGCCAATTGACAGGTAAAAATCTTAACTATCATGCCAATCAGAGATAGTTTTAGGGAGAGAGCCAACTTGAAGGTAGGGTGATGACGACCCTAAAGAGTTATCTTTCTGTACAGGTAGGAACAATGGCGGCCCCCATCGGAATTTGATTCTGAATCGAAGCGACTGTTCCAACCAAATGTTGGAATGCAAGGTTCAAACTATTTAAGCAAGGTAAAAAAAAAAAGGTAAAGAAGCTGGAAATCGAGCATAGAAGCCTATAAAACATTGATGAACAGTCTTAGATCAACTGCTTAGGCTACATCTGACATACGATATCATGTTGAAACTCAAACGAGGAATCTTCTTCTCTTCAGGGCGAATCCTTGTTCTTTTGGTAATATTCACATTTTCCCCGTCAAGAACAATGATATGATGACTAAAAAAAACAATGGGCTATGTTCTTTTCTGCTACAAATTATCGTTCTTGGCGGGAAGAAATGTGATTACTACCCACTTGATCAAGTTGATGTAGATCTAATTACAGATCTGTCATGACTCGTGAAAAGACAACTCTTTGAGGCTGTTTCACATTGAAATTTGAACACTTGAGTTGCCCTCCTTACTTACAGGTTCATACCTGCAGGAAAAGATAACCAGGGCGGTTGACCTCACTTCTATAATAAGGAAAAGAGTTAAGTTCCCCCTCTCTATATATAAGCTCTCTGTGCCTACTTGACAGGTATAAAAATCCTTAACTATCAGGTCAATTGACAGGCGGAAATCTTAACTATCATGCCAATTGACAGGTAAAAATCTTAACTATCATGTCAATTGACAGGTGGAAATCTTAACCACCATGCCAATTGACAGGCGAAAATCTTAACTATCATGCCAATTGACAGGTAAAAATCTTAACTATCATGTCAATTGACAGGCGGAAATCTTAACTATCATGCCAATTGACAGGCGGAAATCTTAACTATCATGCCAATTGACAGGCGGAAATCTTAGCCATCATGCCAATTGACAGGCGAAAATCTTAACCACCATGCCAATTGACAGGCAAAAATCTTAACCATCATATGCCAAGTGACAGGCAAAATTCTTAACCATCATGCCAATTGACAGGCAAAAATCTTAACCACCATACCAATTGACAGGTGAAAATCTTAACCACCATGCCAATTGACAGGCAAAAATCTTAACCACCATGCCGCCTTCTTTCTTTAAGAGTCATGTCATAGGTGTAGAGTGTCACAGAGGTAACACGTTCGCCTCATATACAATAAACCTTCCTAAAATAACTTCTTACCATCATAATCATACCTCCTTCCTTGAAGAGTTCATGTTAACCCGTTTGCTGCCAGCCATTTTCAGTCCAAAAATATCATTTTAAAAAATCTGCAATATTTTGGAATTCCTCTGTGACATGTATAACATTAGGCCTACCCTTACCTCCCAACATTAAGAAAATAGGGTCTTCAGATAAACAGGCCCCGATTTGATGCTTTTTAGTGACATAGGCGTTACACCATTGTGGTGCAAAAGTTCGACATTGGCAGTGAAAGGGTTAATGTTGTAGTGGCACAGCCTTCGCCTCAAATACAGTAAACCTGAGTTTGAACCTGGGTACAAGGGATTCTTCCTCTCACTCTGCACTAGACCTTAACGGTCTGAAAGTGGAGTCTTTCGGATGAGACGATAAAACTGAGGTCCCATGTGCCCATGCACTTAGCACATGTTAAACCAGTGGCAACGAAAAAGTTGTCATTTGTTCAAAATTTACCCCACCCCCTTTTCCTTCCTCATCAATCACACAAAAAAATCACATGCAAAAAAAAAAAAGAAAAAGAAGGGTGGCGCGCCTCTTGCTGCGACCCTCTCTCCAGGTGGGAGCAACCTGAATTTCACAGAGGTGTTTCCTGTGATTATAAAGTACCAAATACACAAAGTTGAAATTGGTGTTTCATGTTTTCAAAACTTTAAATTATTACTTTGTTTTGAGAAATGCTCAATTGTGGATTCCTGTTCTTTTGTTGTTGTTTTATATTTTCTTGCTGCTGTAAAATCTGTAATAGCTGCCAGAATTAGGAAATGTGTATGTGTGTTCATATATATTCATGCATGTGTGTGTGTGTGTGTTTTGTTGTGTGTTTCATTTAATGGCTATCCACTCACATGCTATTAGACAAATGTGTGTGTGTATCCCCCTTT
>CM065709.1:2197907-2365798 GCA_017654935.2 Phymorhynchus buccinoides | reverse complement strand
TGGGGTCCTCAGACACAATGGACTGAGTTTAAGAAAGAGGTCATAGAAAGAGACTTTTACACCTTGGGAGACACTGGTGTCTCAGACACAATGGACAGAGTTAAGAAGAGGTCATAGAAAAGAGACTTAACACCTTGGATAATTTTGGTGTTTGGTGGTCATACCATTCCTTCAGGGTTTTCTCTATCCCATTTCTGCCTTTCTAAAGACAAACTGACCCAGCAACATTAGTCCCTTGTTCCTTTTCTGCCATGTGTGACCCAACATACAAATTCTGCCATTCTCATACGAGGCTGCTCTCAAAGTGAATGTCTCGTTTTGATTATAATGGTGAATTTTTGTATGGGATTTAACACCTGCCAAAATAAGATTTCTTACAGCGAGGAGGGGAAGCACTGAAAAGCGTGATTTTAACATATGACGTGGTCGATCTTAAAATTTTACTCTCTGAGTTTAGTAAAAGTGGACAATAGCTGGGGAAGGGAGGTAGGTGTTTTTTTTCTTCAAATTTTTACCATAGCTTGCTGTGTGTGTGTGTGTGTGAAAGAGAGATAGATAATATATTTGAGATATAAATGTGTTTAGTGCTCCTGTAGGTGTGTTTGTTTCTGTGCTGTTTACTGTCTGTGCGCATACACTGTGGTTTTTGTGCATTTGACGGAGGACCTGGAGTTATTTTGTGTCATCACTCTGTGTTTTCTGTGTGTGTGTGTGCATGTGTTTGTGAGTTTGGTACATATTTGTCTGTTAAATGTTTTGTTCATGTATTATGGTGTGGCAAATTCCAGACTGAAAATTTTAGTAATGTTTCATTTGTTTTAAGCAATATTCTCTTTCTTAACACGAGAAGCAGGACCAGCATGGGTCCATGGAGGAATACCTCAGACAGATCATCCACTCAGCTGTCTACAGAACAAGCACAGCCCCGATGTCTGATAACACTTCGGGTCACTGCTGTCTCTGAAAGCGGTCGTGTGTGTCAGCGTTTCTCTGCTGCCTTGTCTGTCAGCAGTTGGAACTCACCTGGCGTCAGTTCATGGATAGCCTCTTCCTGCCCATGAGTGAATGAGAATATTGACAAGACTGGTATGTGGGATTCTCTGGAAGGCCTTATGTTCTGTTTAAAGTTCATTGTTGTTTACGTGAGGAGTGGAGCGGAAGATAGAGATAGATGTTTGTTTTCTTATGTGATGTTTATTTGGTAGCAGTATAGTCAGCTTTTGACTGAAACAGTACGTAACAATAGTTAAGAAATCTGACTGTGCACTGTTCCGTTTAAATGACAATGCTTCTGCTTCATGTAATGACACGTTATTGCAGCAGTAGAAGATTTACTGGAAGCTAGTGGTGTGTGACTTGACACGATGCTTTGGTCATCAGTGCTTTACACTGTGTACTAGTTTCTTCTTTGTTTTGTTGTTTTTAGCCTTCGTTCGTTCTTCCTTCTATTTTCTTTTCATGGGTATAGGAATCTAAATACGTATTTTTCGACTAAAGGCAATACATTTTTCTCAACTGAGTGAGACGCCCTGCGCCTTATAAATATGACGTCATAAATAGTAAGAAATAGAATCCAATCTGGATTTGTGTCAAATTTGGGGGTGCTCCTTGAGTCTCGAAAGTTACGGCAATTGCAATGCTTACTTCTTTTTTCCCTTCTTAAATTTTACTTCTCTCCCTCTTCTTTTTTTCTTTCTTTCTTTTCCATTCTTGCGTTGTTTTTGTCCTTTCGTTTCTTTTCATGTTTTAACTTTTATTCCCTCCCTCTCTCTTCCTCTTATTTTTTCTTTCTTGTCTTACACTTCACTGCAGATGTTCTTGCACATGGGAGAGACCGTCCCAGAAGAGACGGACCATGTCGGAAATATTCTGCAGAGACTCAGCTGTTGATTTTTCATGGGGGGTGAGTTTGTTTTTATTAATGTTTTTTTCTTTTGTATAACAGATTTAAATTTGCCGTTGTGTTGCAAGGAGTTTTCAGTGTATCAACATTTTTATTTTGGGTCACGATAATTTTTTTCCTGTTCCTTGCCAAATAGCGTTTGTGTCCTGTGTATGGCCACATTATTCGCACAATCCACTCTTTGTGGAAATCCTTCTTTCATTCAAAAATCAAATAATAGAAAGGATCATAGTTAAGTTTTATCTGGATTTTCGAACAACATTTATTTCTGAGTTTTGTGTTACTTTGAAATCTGCAGTGATTTAATTTTTTAATTTTTATTCTGACCTGTACAGCTTTCTAAGTGGAAATAGCTGGGCGGGGGTAGGTGTTTTTTTCTTCTAATTTTTAGCATAACTTGCTCTGTGTGTGTGTGTGTGTGTGTGTGTTGTGTGTGTGAAAGAGAGGAGAGAAATAATATTGAGATTGTATGTGTTTTTCATGCTAGTGTCACTGTATGTGTGTTTGTTTGTGTGCGGTTTGTGTGCGGTTTACCATCATGTCACATAACACTGCTGGTTTGTGAGTGTTTGTGTGTGCACTTGACTGGAGACCGAAGAGGGAGTTTGGTGTAGTTTTTTTGTGTCTGTGCATGTGTTTGTGTACTTCTTCTTCTGATCGTCTTCTTCTGCGTTCCCAGGCCATATTTCCATAATGGTGTTAAGGTAGCATATGTGGTCCATTTTTTCAGTTTTCAACTGTCTCCCCGCTGCTACAGTCGACACATTCTGATTTCGTAGGAGCTTCAGACAAAAATTATTTTGGAACGATTGTTTTTCAAAAAAGGCAGGAGATGGTCAATATCGGAAGATAGTAGATACAGAAAGCAAAGGAACGGCAGAGGTCAAAGAGTGGTAGATTAGAGGAAGTTTTACAGGCACAGAACTTTCAGACGGTTGGTGAAGCTATTTCTTACGAAAGACCCCCGATATCCCCACAGGAACAGTTTGTGTACTATCTTCTCTGTATAAATGTTTTGTTCATGTATATAATGGTGGTGACAATTCACCAGACGAAAATTGTTAGTGAAGTTCACTTTTTTTAAAAGACTATTCTCTTTCTAAACAGAAGCAGAACCAGCATGGTCCGATGGATGAAGACTCACAATCTGCCTCGCTGTCTACAGCACAGCACAGCCCATGTCTGACAACATTCTGGGTCACTGGCATAGTCTCTAAAAGATGTCGTGTGGTGCCAGCGTTGTTCTGCTGCCTTTGTGCTGGTCAGCATTAGTTTGGAACTCCACCTGGTGTCATTCATGGAGAGCTTCTGCCGTTCCGATGAGTGACTGAGAGTAGTGACAGCCTGGTATGTGAGATTCTCTGGAAGTCTTATGTTTCTGTTAAAAAAGTCATTGTTAGTGAGGGGAAGATAGAAGAGAGAGAGAGAGAGGAGAGAGAGAGAGGAGAGAGAGAGAGAGTAGAAAGGGAGAGAGAAGAGAGATAGAGAGAGAGAGAGAGAGAGAGGGAGAGAGAGAGAGATCAAACATATCTTTTTTATTGCCATTTGTCAACAACACCCTATGGCAATGGGGGAAACAACCATTTAACATTCATGTAGACAACACTGGAATCAATGAAAAATATAACTTATATCCTATTCTTTACACAACTTTTTTTTCTTTTTATACTTTCTTCCAGTAAACAGCTTCCTTGGAGAGAGAGGAGGGGGGTTTGTTTTTCTTATGTGTCATGGTTTATTTGGTAGCAGTATAGTCAGCTTTGACTTGAAACTGTACGTAACAAGAGTAAGAATCTGTACGGTCCCTTTTCCCGTTTTAAAATGACATGCTTCTGCTTCAATTTAATGACATGTTATTGCAGCAGTACAGATTTACTGGAAGCTAGTGTGTGTGCTTGACCCAGGCTTTTGTCACAATGCTTTAAGCACTGTGTATATTTTCTTTCCTTCTCTTTTTACCTTTCCTTCTCTTCTTTCTCGTTCCATTTTCTTCTGGACGGGAATCTAATATTGACAATGCTTACTTCTTTCGTTCCTTTCTTTATTTTACTTCTTCTTTTGTTCCCATTCTTTGCATGTTTTAATTCCTTTCCTTTCCTTTTTCATATTCCACTTTTAGGTTCTTCCTTCTTCTCCGTCTTATTCTTTCTTTCCTTTCTTTCCTGTAGATTACCTTCCCAATGGGAGACTGTCCACAGAAGAGCGGACATGTCAGGATGGTTTCTGCAACCTCAGCTGTTGATTTTGCTGTGGTGAGTTTTTTTAAATTTATTTTAAAAATGCTAACTAATTTTAAATTTGCCTTGTGTTGGCAAGTGTTTTCAGTGTATCACATTTAATTTGGTCACATACACATACCTTTGGGGTACTATGTTTTTTCAGATTCCTTGGCCTAAAATGCATTATGTCCTGTGTATGGCCGCAATAATCGTACAACGCGCTGGACAATCCTTGCTTCGCTTTTTAAAAACAAATAAGAGAAAAGGCCATAGTTAGGTTATGTTATTACCAATTATGCAAAGATTTCTCTGACCAGTACTGCTTATCTAAGGTCATCAAACAGGGTTGCTTGCAATTAGACTGTGACCCTCAATCAAATGTATAAATCTGGCAGAAGTGTATAAATCAGGCGTAAATGAAAACAGTTTTTACAAGTGGGGTGTTTTTTTTCACAGAAGCTGGAACCAGCATGGTCCCATGGGAGGAAGACTCAACAGATCAGTCCTCGCTGTCAAGCACAGTACAGTCCCCATGCTGACAAGAACACTTCTGATCACTGCTGTCCTGAAAAGAGTCGTGTGTGTCAGCATTGTTCTGCATGCCTTTGTGCTGGTCATCAGTTTGGAACTTCCACTTAGCGTCCAGTTTCCATGGAGATAAACTTCACATGGTGTTACCTGTTCCTCCACGACCTGACAGTGATGTGGATGCTGTAACTGTAGCACACAGTAGAAATAAGGGTAGTAGCCATGGTAACAGAAAAATTACAAAAAGACACTTGATGATAGTGATACTAGTGATACGATGGAAAGAAAAGTAGAAGACAGCATGTTGGTGATGTCTGCAGAAAGTCTTTCCTTCCACCAGCCACTAAGGAGGGCACAGATTGATTCATATGGTGTTAAGCATTTGCATGTGACATGTGGTAGTAAGAGTTTTAATCAGGCTGTTCATTTGAAGGCACCAACTGTCCCTGGCGCTATAACCTTTTGTATGTGTGTGTGCATAAGAGTTTACTCCTGCCTAGTAACTTGACCCACACAAGAAGTTTCACACAGGGGAGAGGCCTTCAAGTGTCCATACTGTAATAGTGTCTTGCACAAAAAAAGTTCAGGTTCTTTTACAGATCCATATAAAATCAGTTCATAAGGTGCCGTACCCACATCGCTGTGATGTCTGTGGTGCAGCTTTCTCTGGAAAAGGGTAAAACGGTGCAACAAATCACACACAGGTGAAAAACCCCATGTGTGTTCAGTACTGTGGAAAGGAATTTTGCTCACTCCTTCTTTCAGAAAACTTTTTTTTTGTTGTTTTTTTTTTGGGGGTCTGACCCACACAGGTGAAAAACCTCTGTGTGTTCAGACTGTGGAAAACGGTTTTTGCCAGATCCAGTAATCTAGCAAGACATTGTCTGGCCCCACTGGACAGAAACCTCACAAGCTGTTCTTACTGTCCTTACCCTTCACTTCCCTTAACAGAATGTAAGAGACAGATGCTGAGCAACATCAGTGACAACTGTCTTCTCTTGTCTGAGCATCTCTGGATTCATTGTCACTCAGGTGGACCCAAAGCTGTGTACTTGTGATGCGAAAGAAAACTCAAAGAAGGGTGAGTGATCGGTGATGTAATGAAAAAGAAATGAAAATGCTCAGAGTTGAGCTGGTCCATGGATGAATCGTTCGGCATGCTCCTGAAATCAGGATTGAAAACAGCTGATATAAAGAGTCTTAGGATTGGCCATCTTGTCATCCGAATCCAGTTTATAAATCAAACATTTCGGCCTACACTGATTGCAGATTGACGTGTTTTTGTTTTTGTTCCCCAGCTTAAGCGCTCTGGGGGCACACCCAGTGCCAGGTGAAACATGTCTCATGGCCTTGGTGGGAAGATTACGTGCATGGCTGCTTTTAAAGGGCCCGCCACATGGGCAGCCTACTCCCGACTCAGGGACTTTGCTCCGATTCATGAGCCCACCCACACTTCACTCGATCGGTGGAGTGTCAACAACCAACCTTCTTTTACTGCGTGTTAGGGAGAACTGCCCTGGTAAGACAGCCTTCCATTGGCACAGCATATCATTTTTTACTATTGGCCAGGATCATTTTCCCCTGCATCACATGTACAGACACAGGGGTGGGGGGAAAATAAGGTTTTCAAGGAATAAAATGATAGACATGCAATTCTAATACTACTCTCTCCATTCTGTATTCACATACACAACACACACGTTGGATATTGTTTTTGTTTAAACCTTATTTATAAACAATCATAGATAAAGCAGCATAAACAAAAAGATTCATAGGAGCACACAAACTTAGAGTTTATACTAGGAAGTGATGTTTTTATGCGGTCACCACTCTCAGGATGGGAGATTCAGACGAACATTGAAACATGTCATTTTCAGGATTGAGAGAATGTTTACTTTCACCAGTGATGCTTATGTTTGCTTGAGTGAAGTTTTTAAAGACACACTGACGCACCACGATTAAGTCCCGACCTGTCTACCTCGCAAAATTCCAGTTTGAGGATTCAAATCCAAATAAGAGTATTTTTCCGAAATTGGAGTACTCCACGGAAAACTTTAAAAACTAGCTGTGCCCCTTCGTCTCACATGCGGGTGATGTCAAACATCTCCAAACAATGCAATCAAGAAGTCGCGTTTTACAGCATTCAGTACACGTAAGTTTTCCTTCCAAACTGAAGCCGTGATGCTGGTTTCTTGGGTATATTTGCTCCCTTTCGTTTTCTTCGATTTTGGGCCGTCGTCTTCAATACTACTAATGACGCTTCGACATGTTCACAGATAAACACCGAGTAATCGTACTGCTAAACAGCAAAGGGGGAAACAAAATGGCTGCCAACGAAACCACGCAAAATCTCGAACCGGAAGTGGAAGTCCGGCCATAACAGAAAAGCGCGAGAAAGAGAGTATACCACGGCGCTAAAGCAATACGCCCCTTCTCTGATATCATGTGCAGTAACAGAAGTGAGTAGTCGATTTTGTTGGTTATTTTTTTCTAGGTACCGATTTATCGTGTTTTTGTCAGTACGCGTATAAAATACGCGACATCGTATGGGTAAGACAGTCTGTAAGTCCCTTGTTTGTGGTGACAGGAGTTTAGCTGTGCCCCACGAGTCAAATGTGCGTAAAGTAAGATGTCCACCCCCCCTGCATTTCTCCGTTAATTGTATTTTTCTGTTTTTGCCTTTCTACCATACATAAGCGTATTTTAGGAACCTTTTGAGCTAATAACACCTTTTGGATACTAACCCTATCCTACCCCTACCCCCCCCCCACGGCGATTGTCAGTTTGTGGTTCGTTTGCGTTTTCCGTCTTATAGGGTAGGTTAGGGATAGTGTTGTATTCCAAAAAGGGTATTAGCTCAACATTGTTCCTTAAATACAGCTTTATGTATGGTAAGAAAGGCAAAAACGAATACAATTAACCGAGATGCGGGGGGGGGGTGGCACATCTGACCCTTTACCAATGTGCCCAACGTCAAATTGAGGCTGCTCTTTAAAATTGTTTCGTTTTCAATTGGGCCAATCTGGTCAAAACAAATGTCTTAACACTATAAGAGGGAACACTCGTGAAACGGCCGAGATTTTCGACGACGTGACTGGTGGGTCTTTATATCTTTCATGAAGATGATGTGAATGTAATCTCTGACTTATCTGCCTCTTCCCTCCTAGTCACCCCCGCCCCTCCCGCTCACTCCACCCCACCCCCTCTTCTGAAAAAAATATAAGAGAGAGTGAGAGAGAGACTATTCTTTTGGGTGCTGTATATGTATATGCATATATCCAGCATATGGATGTGTTACTCTGTTGTGTTTGCTAGAGTTTTTTCTGTCAGTAGTCCATGTGAATAGTAGGGGTTGTTGCGTGCCATCTCTGTGTGTTGTGTAAAGGGGTTTGTTTGCGTGTGTGTGTGTGCTATATTCACGAATCGTATTGTGCATAGCGTATGTGTAACGTTTCATGCTACATGCATCAAAATTGTCAGAAGATCTGCAAATTTCAGAGGTCAGAATTTCTGGCAGAGTGTTGGCTTCTCTTGTGACAGAGGTTTTGTCTTTTTATTCATTGTCTGTTTCTTGGTTAAATAGCATTTTGATCCTTCACCGCCAATGTCGCATTTTTTGGCACCACAATGTTTTAACAAACACTCCATGTCACTATAAAAGCATCAAATCGGGACTGTTATCTGAAGACCCTATTATCCTTAATTTTTTTTAAAAAAAAAGGGGTAAGTAGGCCTGATGTATGCCTGTCATAGAGGAATTTGCAATATTGCAGTTTTTTTTTTCTCTGCATAACCCAGGCACGTTTTAATTGTATTTTTTTGTGGCGAGATATGGCTGGCGGTGAAGGTTAAAAGTGATTTCTCACTTTATCAAGCCTTTTGTGTGTTGGGAACCTCATTTTCAGTGTTGTCCCTCTTCAGTCTAGGACCCGTGATGTCCCTTGTACCGCGGGTTTCAGAGGGAACGACTTCAGGCGTTCTGATGCTGATAGCTTAACATTTTGCATGCTTTGTGGTGTTTGTACATCACGAATGGAGTGTGTTTACCTTTCGTTTGGCTATACATTGTTGTTGTTGACATACCCTGGCTAAGACTCCAGGGATCGCATCCAACAGCCAAAGCCTTGAACACGATGTTACAAATATGTCACTAGGAGTGAAAACATTAAGTGTGTGCCCTTTGTTTTTATTTGCCGCTTGGTGGCACCACACTCCGTCTCGGGGATTTTGAGACCGGATGAAGTTGCTAGAGCTAGTCGTGGCTAACAAATCCCTGATAAGGTTTACCAGAGCATAACAACTGTTTTGATGTAGCCTTGGTGGTCTAGCTTATGTCAGTTGGTCTACAGTCTTAAGCCAAGGCGCGAGCTGACATATGATTCCTGTGTTTTGTGAGCATAATTGTGTGTCAATCAATCAAAATGATCTTTAGTGAGATAAAAGGAATAGTTATTACATCTTTTTTACATCCTAATCCTCGTTTGTGTGTGTGTTTGTTGGTGTTGTGTGTGTGGTGTGTGTGGTGTGCCAGGTAAGTGATTATATGAAATGGTCAATAGTGGTGTGTGTGTGTTTGTGTGTGTGTGCATGTAGATGAGTATATTGAAATGTCAATGTTGTGTGTGTGTGTGTGTGTGTGTGTGTGCCAGTGTAGTATGATTATATTGAAATGTCAATATTGTGTGTGTACAGTGTAGACTATTAATATTGAAATGTCACAGTGTGGTTGTGTGTGTGACAGTGTGATGATTCTATTGAATGTCAATAGTGTTGTGTGGTGTGTGACATGTAGACTATTATATGAATGCAATAGTGTGTGTTGTGTGTGTGGGACAGTGTAACGATTATATTGAAATGTAAATAGTCGTGTATATATAGGTATGTGTTGTGTGTGAGCAATGTAGATATATTGAAATGTTTAATGGTGTGTGTGTGTGTTAGAGAGAGATGAGAGAGAGAGAGAGAGAGAGTAGAGAGAGAGCACCTGGTTTGTTTCAAGCTGTTTTTATAATTTGCTGATTTTTTGGCAGAGGCCCTTATGTGTCACATTATTGATTGCCTTGTGGTTGCTGGATTCCTGACCTGTGTTATTGCATGCTGCTTTATGTTCTTGTGGTTCAAGAGATTAACTGTGTGAAGAGAATTTTTCTCTGACTTTTTTGCGCTGATTATATGTTGTAGAGGTGTGTGTGTCAGTCAAGTCAAAAATTATCTTCTTTTGTTTGATGATAAAGAATAAGCTTTGGTGTGTGTGTGCGTGTGTGTGTGTGATGCGTGTGTTAAAACAGAGAGAGAGATGTAGGTTATTTGGCCTCTAATAAAAGATCGGTATCAGGGCCTGTGTGTGTATGAATGTCAATACAGTGGAAACGGGGCCCTTAAAGACCTCCTCCACACAAGACCTACTTCTCTGAGATTTTGCCTTCTTTTGAAGTATTAAAATTACACCTCCCTTATTAAGACCTCATTTGGATGATTTTGAAGGTCAAAAGGCCGTTCTTACCACAGCCAACACTTGGGTTTCACATCTTTGTTTGCCAACACTTCCAACTAGTTTGCATCTGAACCGCACCAAAACATGTTGGGCAACATTATCTGCGGGTTTGGACCAGGTTGGCCGCAGGTTTTTGGATTTTCAAGCTATGGTTTGGGAACCCTGTGTTCCTGTCGTTGATTGTCCGAACCTTCGCTTTGGATTCCTTTCGTGACGTATGCATATCATTAACGGCGCGGTTAAGAGCCACAACCTGTGTTGCCCACATTGCTTGTTTCCAACTAGTTGTCCAACACCTATTCCGTATGCAAAACTAATCCACGAACTGTTTTAACTCAACAGAACTAACGTTCTGGTTAAGAACAGGCCTTTATAAGGGATGGCTCCACGGTTACAGGTTGTGAACAACAAAAA
The DNA here is from genome assembly GCA_017654935.2 of Phymorhynchus buccinoides. Lineage (NCBI taxonomy): Eukaryota > Metazoa > Mollusca > Gastropoda > Neogastropoda > Raphitomidae > Phymorhynchus > Phymorhynchus buccinoides. Next base: position 2,355,240 of record CM065709.1, on the reverse strand, counting down.
GAAAAAACCCAGATAACAAAAGTGAGGCTGTTTTGTCCTTACTGTGGAAACGGGTACACTGCCAGGCAGTGGTGTTGGTAGAGCATAGGATGAAGGTCAGGGATGTGTTACATTCCTGAGCATTTTCATGTGGTCATTTCTATCTGAAACAATCCCAGGATACCTTGCATGTGTTTCTGGTGATGTAAATATATTACACATTAGGCATGGGTTGCAACTTTTCCTGGTATACAAGGATTCCAGTTTTTGAAATTTACCAGAAAAGGAATTTTCTTTTTTTAATTGGGAGAGGAGGGTCACAGATCTTTGTGTGGTTTACTGTATTTTCCAAACACTTTTAAAAAAAGCATTCGTATACATTGTGGAAAAAGGCAAACTAAATACCTTCATAATCAATTTTTTCTCTATCAGCTGCACAGGGGGACATTATCCCTAGAAATCTCGGCCTTTCTGGTTTTTTCATTTGGGTAGTTGCACCCTGTATTTGTAGTACTTGTAGTCAATGTTCACTATGTCCCTATGATATACTCTGATGAGACTGAACTCAAAGTGACTCAATAACATCCAACCTACCAACTGGCCTGCAGGGTGGTGAGACAGTTTGTTGTTTGATGTTCACCTTTGACTCTGCTCTGTGTAGAGTGAGAGCTTGAATGATGATTGATTTGTTTAGTTTCAGTTTAGAGAATCAGTTTACAAGCTTTGTCTTTTTGTGATGACTACGACGTTCAAAATAGGAGGCATTATACTTCGTGCTGCAGCCTTTGGGAATTAGTTAGCCTTGGGGACAATCCCATTGTCGTCAGTCCTCATGCCAAAAGGTGGGGATGTACCTGGGCAAGGTGTTTTCCCTATAAACAATTCCCCTTCACTTCTTAATAGCGGTTCCTCTTTTTACTATCTGGTGTGTAGTTGTCACGACGACAAACACACACTACGGGTTTAGTCGAAAGACGGGCAAACAAAACACGGAACAGGATCATTCACTTCAGTGAACACCCCAATCCAAAGTAAAGGTTCAGGTGGTTTTTCTGTTTCAAACTAGTTCAAGAACAAGTATTGCATATCCAAATGATCCTTCTTTTTTTTTTGGGCCAAACTATTTCATGATCAAAAATGATGTGAAATCTACAGAATCCATTCCTACCAGCCCCACTTATTCAGGATCAGAATGGACCAATATCCACAAACACAACACAAGGAAACGAACAGAAGAATCAATTTAATGAAGGTCAGATATGGGTTTAATGTATTGATTCAACCAATGCAACACAGGCTTTTACTAGTTTTAGCATTCTACAGATGCCAAACCTCAGACCTGTTTACCCATAAAATTTCGCCATAAATTTTGTACACATATTTGACAAAATAATTATAATAAATATGGTACATGTGACAAAATATCGTGAATTGTGGAAAAGTATATAATTTAGAAATTGTAATTGTCTGATTCAGGAAACGGTGCGCTCTGTCTGTGTTGTGTTGTAAATTTAAATGGATGATACTTCGAACAGTATTTCAACATTTGTAAAAAGGTATACATGTTTACAACTCTGTTGTGGAAACTTTCCTGTTGGAGTAGTCCTATTTGTGAAAAATACACTTTTTTTCGAGTTCGAATACCTGAAGCCGAATTTCAGGGTAAAGAGGTCCTGTTTGAAACTACTACCCACCAAACCTGGTGAAAGTGAACATTTTGAACAACACATGTAGACAGACAAACCTGGTGAAAGCGAACATCTTAAAACCACATGTAGACAGACAACCTGTGAAAGCGAACATCTTGAACGCCACATGTAGACGACAAACTGTGCAGTGAACATCTGACACATTAGACGACAAACCTGTGAAGCGAACATCTTGACACCACATGTAGACAGACAAACCTGGCGAGAACCAGTTTACGTTGGTTTGTCTGTCTACATGTGGGTGTCCAGATGTTCGCTTTCACAGGTTTGTCTGTCCTACATTGTTCTAAGATTTCCCTGTCACCAGGTTTTGTCCTGTCTACATGTGGTGTTTCAAGGATGTTCGCTTCACCCAGGTTTGGCTGTCTACATGTGGTGTTTACAGACTGTCGCTTTCACCAGGTTTGTCTGTCTACATGTGGTGTTCAAAATGTTCACTTTCACCGGGGTTTGTGGTAGTAGTTTTCAAACAGACCTCTTTACTGAAATTCGGCTTCAGGTATTCGAACTCGAAATAAGTGTATTTTTCACAAATTAGAACTACTCCAACAGGAAGTTTCCACAACAGAGTGTAAACATGTAATACATTTTTCCACTTGTTGAAATACTGTTGTCGAAGTATCATCCATTTAAATTTTACAACACCCACCAGACAGAGCGCACCGTTTCCTGAATCAGACAATTACATTTCGAAATTATATACTTTTTCCACATTTTCACGATATTTTTGTCAGCATGTACCATTATTTATTTACTTATTTTTGCAAAACATCAATATTGTACAAAATTGGCGAAATTTTATGGGTAACAGGTATGAGTTTTGTCATGTCTGTAGAATGCTAAAACTAGTAAAAGCTGTTGTGCATTTGGTTGAATCAATACATTAAACCCTGATTCTGACCTTCATTTAAATTGATTCTTCTGTTCGTTGCCTTGTTGTTGTGTTGTGGGATATTGGTCCATTCTGATCTCTGAATATGTAGTGGGGCTTGGTAGGAATGGATTTCTTTAGATTTCCATCATTTTTGATCATGAAATAGTTTGGCCCAAAAAAAAAGAAGGATCATTTGTATATGCAATTACTATTGTTTCTTGAACTAGTTTGAAACATAAATAACCACTAAACCTTACTTTGGCTTGGTGTTTTCACTGAGGGAATGCTCCTGTTTCCGTGTTTGGGTGTTGCCCCTGTCTTTCGCACTAACCTGTAATTGTGTGTTTTCAGTCGTGGTACAACTATCACCACAGATAGTAAAGAGAAACTGCTTTTAAGAAAGCTTGGGGTGAATTTGTTTATATGAACCCTTGCCCCAGGGTACATCCACTCTCTTGGGGCAGTGAGGACTGACGACAATTGGGATTGTCCCCAAGGCTAACTAATTCCAGGCTGCAGCACCTAATTATAATGCCTCCTATTTTGAAGTCGATTCATTCACAAAAGACAAGCTGTACACTGATTCTCTATAAATGAACTAAACAAATCAATCATCAGTCAGCTCTCACCTACACAGAGCATAGGTCAAGGGGAACATCAACACAAACTGTCTCCCTCACCCTGCCGGCCAGTTGGTAGGTTGGGCCTGTTATTGAGGTCACCTTTTGCTTCAAGTTCTCATCGAGTATATCATAGGACATAGCTTAACATTGATTACATGTACTACCCATACATGGGTGCAACTACGCAAAATTGAAGAACCCGAAAGCCGCCGGGTCCTAGGATATGTCCCCCTGCACTAAGGAAAAAATTGATTTATGAAGTATTTTAGTTTGCTTTTTCCACAATTTATACGATGCTTTTTAAAAGTGTTTGAAAAATACAGTAAACACACAAAGATCTTGTTTGCAAATTAAAAAAAAGAAAATTCCTTTCTTTAAATTTCAAAACTGGAAATCCCTTGTATACCAGGACAAGTTGAACCATGCTAAATGTGTAATATTTTACATCACCAGAACACATGTCAAGGTATCCTGGTTGTTTCAGATAGAAATGACACATTGGAAATGCTCAGGAATGTAACACAGCCCCCTTGCCTCAAATCCATGCTCTACTCAACACACTGCTGGCAAGTCCCCTGTTTCCAACATTAGACAAAACAGCCTCACTTTTTGTTATTTGTGTTTTTCTTTTTTGTTGTTTCCACAACCTTACAGTGGAGCCTCCTTATAAAGCCTGTTTCTTAACCAGACCGTAGTTCTGGTTGGTAACATGTTTCGGTGGATTAGTTTTGCATACGAATAGAGTGTTGGACACTATTTGGAAACATCTGATGTGGCAAACACAGGTGTGGCTCTTAACCGCGCCGGGTAATGATATGCATACGTCACGAAAGGAATCCAACGCGAAAGAGTCGACCAATCAAAACGAGAAACAAGGTTTCCAAACCATAGCTGAAAACCCAAACCTGTGTGCACCTGGTTTTGCAACCCCGCAGATAATGTTGCCTAACAGGGTGTTGGTGCGGTTCGATGCAAACTAGTTGAATTTTGGCGAACACAGTTGGTTAACAGTGTTTGGATTGGTTAAGAACGGACTTTGACCTTCAAAAATCATCCAAATGAGGTCTTATAAGGGAGGTAATTTTTTAATACTTACAGGGGCAAAATCTCAGAGAAGAGGTCTTGTGTGGGAGGAGGTCTTATAAGGGAGGTTGCCACTGTATTGACCATTCATACACACACAGGCCCTGATACCCGATCTTTTATTTAGAGCAATATACATACATCTCTCTGCTCTGTTTTTAACACACCATACACACACACCACGCACACACACACAAGCTATTTCGTTTATCATCAACAAAGATATTTTGACTTGACTTGACCACACACCTCTCAACCATATTAATGCAGGAAAAGCAGATCATTATCTATCACCATTCATCTCCTGACCAAGACATTAAAGGCAGCAGGCAATTATACACAGGTCAGGAAATCAGCACAACAGGCCATTCAATAATGGTGACATAAGCCTCTGCCAAAAAAATCAGCAAATAAACAACAGCTTGAAACAACCATGTGCTCTCTTCTCTCTCTCTCTCTGTCTCTCTCTCTCTCTCTCTGCACACAGCACACACCCATTAACATTTCCATATATCTACATTGTTCCACACCACCAAACACTACATATATATAACAACTATTGACATTTCTTATACTCGTCTACACTGTCCACACACACACACACACACTTTGACATTTCATATAAATAGTCTACACGTCACACACACACACACACCCTAGTGAACATTTTCAATATAATCATCGACACTGTCACGACAGCACACACGACCACACTGTGGACGATTTCGAAGTATAATAGTCTACACTGTACACCACACACTATTGACATTTCAATATAATCATCTACACTGGCACACACAGCACACACACAACACACACACACTATTGACAATTTCCAAGTATAATCATTCTACACTGGCACACCACAACACACACACACACACACATTGACATTTCAATATAATATCTACCTGGCACACACACACGCATCACAACACACACACACAGGCAGCGGGACACAACACACCACACAGAGGATAGGATGTGGGAGTAGAAAAAAGCTGTAATACTTATTCCTTTTATCCTCACTAAAGATCATTTTGACTTGACTGGACACACACATTATTGCTCACATAAACACAGGATTCATATGTCAGCTCGCGCCTTGGCTTAAGACTGTCAGACCAACTGACATAAGCTAGACCACCAAGGCTACATCAAAACATTGTTATGCTCTGGAAACTTATTCAGGGATTGTGTTTAGCCACGACTAGCTCCTAGCATAACTTCATCAGTCTCCAAAATCCCCCGAAGAAGGAGTGTGGTTGCCCACATAGCGGGCAATAAAACAACGGTCACACACTTAATGTTCTCACTCCTAGCTGACATATTTGTACCATAGTGTTCAAGTGCTTTGGCTGTTGGGATGATCCCTGGAGTCTTTTAGCCAGGGTATGTCAACAACAACAATGTATCAGCCCCCAAACGAAAGGGTACACACACTCCATTCGTGATGTACAAACACACACCAGCCATTCAAATGTGTAAGCATCAGGCATCAGAACAGCCTGAAGTGCAGTCCTCTGAAACCTGCGGTACAAGGTCCTAGACTGAAGAGGGACAACACTGAAATGAGAAAAAACATTGCAATACTGCAAATTCCTCTATGACAGGCAACAGGCCTATCACCTAAAAAAAATTAAAAAAGGCTTGATAAAGTGATAAATCACTTTAAAATGCTATTTAACAGAAAACATGACACTGAATAAAAAGACAAAACCTCTGTCAAAAGAAGCCAATCCTCTGCCAGAAATTCTTAATCCTCTGAAATTTGCAGATCCTCTGACAATTCTGAAGCATGAAAAGTATACACATACAGCTTATGCACAATACTATTCGTGAATATAAGCACACACACACACGCAAACAACCCCTACACACACACACAGAGGTGCACGCAAACAACCCCTACTATCACTGACTACTGACCAGAAAAAACTCTAGCAACACACACAGAGTATACACATCCATATGCATGGATATATGCCATATACATATACATCACCCAAAAGAATAGTCTCTCTCTCACTCTCTCTTATATTTTTTTCAGAAGAGGGGGGGGTGGGGTGGCCAGTGTAGGGGAGGGGGGGGGTGGACTAGGAAGGGAAGAAGGCAGATAAAGTCAGGAGTTTACAATTCACATCATCTTCATGTAAAGATATAAAGACCCACCAGGTCACGTGTCGAAATCTCAGGGGTTTCACGAGTTTTCCCTCTTATAGCTGGTAAGAAATTTTGTTTTTTGACTCCCATACAAATGTCCCCAAATTGAAAACGAAACAATTTTAAAGAGCAGCCTCAATTTGAAGTTGGGCACATTGGTAAAGGTCAAGATGTGCCACCCCCCCCTGCATTTCTCGGTTAATTGTATTTTTCCGTTTTTGCCTTTCTTACCATACATAAAGCTGTATTTAAGGAACATTTTGAGCTAATAACCTTTTTGGAATACTAACCCTATCCCTAAACCCTACCCTATAAGACGGAAAAACGCAACGAACCACAACTGTGACAAATCGCTGTGTACTGCAGTACATAGGGGGGTAGGGTTAGGGTTAGGGATAGGGTTAGTATTCCAAAAAGGTTATTAGCTCAAAATGTTCCTAAAATACAGCTTTATGTATGGTAAGAAAGGCAAAAAGGGAAAAATACAATTAACGGAGAAATGCAGGGGGGGGGGTGGCACATCTTTACCTTTACCGGCACATTTGTATGTGGGTCACAGCTACCCAGAAAAAAAACAAGGGACTTACAGACCTGTCTACCCATACGATTTCGCTGTATTTTATACGCGTACTTGACAAAAACACGATAAATACGGTACCTAAGAAAAAAATACCCAACAAAATCCGACTATCACTTCTGTTTACTGCATACGATATCGAGAAGGGGCGTATTGTTTTAGCTGCCGTGTGTATACTCTCTTTCTCGCGCCTTTTTCTGTTGATTGGCCGAGATCTTCCACTTCCGGTTCGAGATTTTGCGTGGTTTCGTGGCAGCCATTTTGTTTCCTTTGCTGTTTAGCAGACGATTACTCCGGTTATCTGTGAACATGTCGAAGCGTCCATCTAGTAGTAGTGAAGACGACGGCCCAAAATCGAAGAAAACGAAAAGGGAGCAAATATACCCAAGAACCAGGCATCACGGCTTCCAGTTTGGGGAAAACTTACGTGTACTGTAAGTGCTGTAAACGCGACTTCTTGATTGCATTGTTCGGGATGTTTGACATCACCCGCCATTGTGAGACGAAGGGGCACAGCTAGTTTTAAAGTTTTCCGCTGGAGTACTCCAATTTCGGAAAAAATACTCTTATTTTGGATTTGGAATACTCTAAACTGAATTTTGGGGTAGACAGGTCTGGACTTAATCGTGGTGCGTCAGTGTGTCTTTAAACAAACTTCACTCAAGCAAACATTAAGCATCACTGGTGAAAGTAAAACATTCTCTCAATCCTGAAATGACATGTTTCAATGTTCTCTGAATCTTCCCAATCCTGAAGTGGTGACCGCATTAAAAATCACTTCCTAGTATAAACTCTAAGTTTGTTGTGCTCTATGATCTTTTTGTTACTGCTGCTTTATCATATGATTGTTTATAAATAAATGTGTTTAAACCAAAAACAATATCCAACGTGTGTGTGTGTCTGTGAATACAGAATGGATGAGAGTAGTATTAGAATTGCATGTCTATCATTTTATTCCTTGACTATTCACTGTGTCTGTACATGTGATGCAGGTGAAACTGATCCATGGCCAATATTAAAATGATATGGCTGTGCCCAATGAAAGCTGTCTTTACCAGTGGCAGTTCTCCCTACACGCCGTAAAGAATTGTTGGTTGTTGACACTCCACAGATCGAGTGAATGTGTGGGTGGCTCCATGAATGGAGCAAAGTCCCCTGAAGTCGGAGTATGGCTGCCCATGTGGCGGGGCCCTTTAAAAGCAGCCATGCACGTAATCTTCCCACCCAAGGCCATGAGAAATGTTCACATGGCACTGGGTGTGCCCCCAGAGCGCTTAAGCTGGGGAACAAAAACAACACTTCAATCTGCCATCAGTGTAGGCCGAAATGTTTGATTTTATAAGACTGGATTCGGATGACAAGATGGCCAATCCTAAGACTCTTTCTATCAGCTTTTTCAATCCTGATTTCAGGAGCATGCCTGAACTACTTTCATCCATGACTTAGGCTCAACTCTGAGCATTTTCAATTTCTTTTTCATTACATCACCCCCGATCACTCACCTCTCTCTTTGAGTTTTTCTTTCGCATGCCAAGTACACAGCTTTTGCCCCCTGAGTGACCAATGACATCCAGAGATGCTCAGGATCAATGAAGAAGACAGTGTCACTGATGTTTGCTCAGCATATGTCTCTTCACATTCTGTAAGGAAGTGGAAGCGTAAGGACAGTAAGAACAGCTGTGAGGTTTCTGTCCAGTGTGGGCCAGACAATGTCTTGCTAGATTACTGGATCTGGCAAAACCTTTTCCACAGTCTGAACACACATGAGGTTTTTTCACCTGTGTGGGTCAGACAATGTTTTCTGAAAGAACTGGAGTGAGCAAATTCTTTCCCACAGTCTGAACACACATGGGGTTTTTCACCTGTGTGGATTCTCTTATGCACCGTTAAACCGCCTTTTCCAGAGAAAGCTGCCCCACAGACATCACAGAGATGGGGTCTGGCACCTTCATGAACTGACTTTATATGGAGCTGTAAAGAACCTGACTGTTTAAAGACACTATCACAGTGTGGACACTTGTAAGGCCTCTCCCCTGTGTGAACTTTCTTGTGTTGTGTCAAGTTACTAGGCAGAGTAAAACTCTTACTGCACACATCACATACAAAAGGTTTATAGCTGCCATGGGACAGCTTGTGTGCCTTCAAATGACCAGCCTGATTAAAACTCTTACTACACATGTCACATGCAAATGGCTTAACCCCACTATGAATCAATCTGTGCCTCCTTAGTGCGCTGGGTGCAAGGAAAGACTTTCTGCAGACATCACACACATGCTGTCTTCTACTTTTCTTTCCATCTGTATCACTAGTATCACTATCATCAAGTGTCTTTTTTGTTATTTTTCTGTTACCATGGCTAACTACCTCCTTATTTCTATCTGTGTTGCTACAGTTACCAGCATCACATCTGTCAGGTGTGGAGGACCCAGGTAACACCATGTGCAGTTTACTCTCCATGAACTGACGCCAGGTGGAGTTCCAAACTGCTGACCAGCACAAAGGCAGCAGAACAATGCTGACACACACGACCTCTTTTCAGAGACAGCAGTGACTCAGAAGTGTTGTCAGACATGGGCTGTACTGTGCTGTAGACAGCTGAGGACTGATCTGGTGAGTCTTCCTCCATGGACCATGCTGGTTCCAGCTTCTGTGAAAACAAACACCCCACTTGTAAAATGTTTTCATTTACGCTGATTTATACACTTTCTTGCAGATTTATACATTTTGATTGAGGGTTCACAGGTCTAATTGCAAGCAAACCCTGTTGATGACCTTAGATAAGCAGTACTGGTCAGAGAAATCTTTGCATAATTGGTAATAACATAAACCTAACTATGGTCCTTTCTATTATTTGTTTTTTTAAAAAGCTGAAGCAAGGATTTCCAGAGCGTTTGTACGATTATTGTCGGCCATACACAGGACATAATGCTATTTTAGGCAAGGAATAGGAAAAACATATTACCCAATGTATGTGGTATGTGACCCAAAATTTAAAATGTGATACACTGAAAACTACTTGCAACACAAGGCAAATTTAAAATTCTGTTATCATTTTTTAAAATAATAATTTAAAAAAACTCACCACAGCAAAATCAACAGCTGAGTCTGCAGAATATTTCCTGACATGGTCCGTCTCTTCTGTGGACAGTCTCCCATGTGGCAAGGTCATCTACAGTGAAAGAAAGAAAGAAAGAATAAGAAGGAGAGAAGGGAAGAACTAAAAGTGGAATATGAAAAGGAAAAGAAAGGAATAAAACATGCAAAGAATGGGAACAAAAGAAGAAGTAAAATATAAGAAGGAACGAAAGAAGTAAGCATTGCAATTATTTAGATTCCCGTCACAGAAAGAAAATGGGAACGAAGAAAGAAAGAAGGAAAGGTTAAAAAGAAGAAGGAAAGAAAATATTACACAGTGTAAAGCATTGTGACCAAAGCCTTGTGTCCAAGTCACACACACTAGCTTCCAGTAAATCTTGTACTGCTGCAATAACATGTCATTACATTGAAGCCAGAAGCATGTCATTTAAACGGAAACAGTGACAGTACAGATTTCTTAACTCTTGTTACGTACAGTTTCAAGTCAAAGCTGACTATACTGCTACCAAATAAAACATGCACATAAGAAAACAACCCCCCCTCTCTCTCTCTCCCAAGGAAGCTGTTTACTGGGAAGAAAGTATAAAAAGTAAAAAAAAAGTTGTAAGAATAGGATTATTAAGTTATATTTTTCATTTATTCCAGTGTTGTCTACCTTGAATGTTAAATGGTTGTTCCCCCATTGCCATAAGGGTGTTTGTTTGCAAATGGCAATAAAACAGATATGATTTGATCTCTCTCTCTCTCTCTCTCTCTCTCTCTCTCTCTTTCTATCTCTCTCTCTCTCTCTCTCTCTCTCTCTCTCTCTCTCTATCTTCCCCTCACTAACAATGACTTTTAAACAGAACATAAGACTTCCAGAGAATCTCACATACCAGTCTGTCACTACTCTCAGTCCACTCATGGAACGGCAGAAGCTCTCCATGAACTGACGCCAGGTGGAGTTCCAAACTGCTGACCAGCACAAAGGCAGCAGAACAACGCTGACACACACGACCTCTTTTCAGAGACAGCAGTGACCCAGAAGTGTTGTCAGACATGGGCTGTGCTGTGCTGTAGACAGCTGAGGGCTGATCTGGTGAGTCTTCCTCCATGGACCATGCTGGTTCCTGCTTCTGTTTAAGAAAGAGAATATTGCTTTTAAAACAAAGTGAACATTACTAACAATTTCAGTCTGGAATTTGTCACACCATTATATACATGAACAAAACATTTATACAGAGACAGATATGTACACAAACTGTTCCTGTGGGGATATCGGGGGGTCTTTCGTAAGAAATAGTTCACCCACCTTCTGGAAGTTCTGTGCCTGTAACTTCCTCTAATCTACCACTCTTTGACTCTGCCTTTTCCTTTGCTTTCTGTTATCTACTATCTTTCCGACTTATTGACCCATTCTCCTGCCTTTTTTTGAAAAACAATCTTCCAAATAATTTTTTGTCTTTGAGCTCCTCCGAAATCAGAATGTGTCGGCTGTATGCAGCGGGGAGACCAGTGAAAACTGAAAACTGGACACATATGTACCTTAACCATTATGGCCATATGGCCTGGGAACGCAGAAGAAGAAGATCAAGAAGAAGAAGTACACAAACACATGCACAGACACAAAAAAACAGTACACAAAATCACTCTCTCGGTCTCAGTCAAGTGCACACACAAACACTCACAAACCACAGTGTTATGTGCACATGATGGTAAACCGCACACAAACCGCACACAAACAAACACACCTACAGTGACACTAGCATGAAAAACACATTCAATCTCAATCTTATTTCTCTCTCTCTCTTTCACACACACACACACACACACACACACACACACACACACACACACAGAGCAAGTTATGCTAAAAATTAGAAGAAAAAAACCACCTACCCCCCTTCCCCAGCTATTTCCACTTAGATAAGCTGTACAGGTCAGATAAAAATTAAAAATTAAATCACTGCAGGATTTCAAAGTAACACAAAACTCAGAAATAAAATTGTTGTTCGAGAAATCCAGATAAAACTTAACTATGATCCTTTCTATTATTTGCTTTTTGAAGCTGAAGCAAGGATTTCCACAAAGAGTGATTGTACGATTAATGTTGGCCATACACAGGACACAACGCTATTTTGGGCAAGGAACAGGAAAAAATTATCATGTGACCCAAAATTTAAAATGTGATACACTGAAAACTACTTGCAACACAAGGCAAATTTAAAATTCTGTTATACAAAAGAAAAACATTAATAAAAACAAACTCACCACAGAAAAATCAACAGCTGAGTCTGCAGAATATTTCCTGACATGGTCCGTCTCTTCTGTGGACGGTCTCCCATGTGGCAAGGACATCTGCAGTGAAAGACAGAAAGAAAGAAAGAAAAAATAAGAGGAAGGAGAGAAGGGAGGAACTAAAAGTAAAACATGAAAAGTAAAAGAAAGGAAAAAACAACGCAAAGAATGGAAAAGAAAGAAACAAAAAAAGAAGAGGGAGAGAAGTAAAATTTAAGAAGGGAAAAAAGAAGTAAGCATTGCAATTGCCGTACTTTTCAGACTATAAGGAGCACCCCCCAAATTTGACACAAAATCCAGATTGATTCTATTTTCTTACTATTTTATTAGTCATATTATAAGGCGCAGGGGTCTCACTCAGTCTGAGAAAAATGTATTGCCTTATAGTCCGAAAAATACGGTATTTAGATTCCTATCACAGAAAGAAAATAGGAAGGAAGAAAGAAAGAAGGCTAAAAAAAAAAAAAAAGAAGAAAATAGTACACAGTGTAAAGCACTGTGACCAAAGCCTCGTGTCCAAGTCACACACACTAGCTTCCAGTAAATCTTCTACTGCTGCAATAACGTGTCATTACATTGAAGCCAGAAGCATGTCATTTAAACGGAAACAGTGACAGTACAGATTTCTTAACTCTTGTTACGTACTGTTTCAAGTCAAAGCTGACTATACTGCTACCAAATAAAACATGCACATAAGAAAACAAACATCTCTCTCTCTCTCCCTCTCACTCCTCACGTAACTAACAATGACTTTTAAACAGAACATAAGGCTTCCAGAGAATCCCACATACCAGTCTGTCAATACTCTCAGTCCACTCATGGAATGGCAGAGGCTCTCCATGAACTGACGCCAGGTGGAGTTCCAAACTGCTGACCAGCACAAAGGCAGCAGAGCAACGCTGACACACACGACCTCTTTTCAGAGACAGCAGTGACCCAGAAGTGTTATCAGACATGGGCTGTGCTGTTCTGTAGACAGCTGAGGGATGATCTGGTGAGTCTTCCTCCATGGACCATGCTGGTTCCTGCTTCTGTTTAAGAAAGAGAATATTGCTTTTAAAACAAAGTGAACATTACTAACATTTTCAGTCTGGAATTTGCCACACCATTATATACATGAACAAAACATTTATACAGACAAATATGTACACAAACTCACAAACACATGCACACACACACAAGAAACACAGTGTGCTGAACACAAAATCACTCTCAGTCTCCGTCAAATGCACACAAACCACAGTGTATGCGCACATGACAGTAAACCGCACAGAAACAAACACACCTACAGTGACACTAAAACACATTTAATCTCAATCTTATTTATCTATCTCTCTTTCACACACACACACACACACACACACAGCAAGTTATGGTAAAAATTTGAAGAAAAAAACACCTACCCCCCTTCCCCAGCTATTTCCACTTTTACTAAAACTCAGAGATGTAAATTTTAAAGATCGACCACGTCATATGTTAAAATCACGGTTTTCACGTGCTTCCCTCTCTCGCTGGTAAGAAATCTTATTTTGGCCAGGTGTAACTCCCATACAAATTCCCCCATATATCAAAACGAGACATCACTTTGAAGAGCAGCCTCGTTTGAGAATGGCAGAATTTGTATGTGGGTCACACCTGGCCAGAAAAGAACAAGGGACTTAACCTTGCTGGGTCAGTGTGTCTTTAGAAAGGCCAGAAAGGGATTAGAGAAAACCCTGAAGAATTGTACTGACCACCACAACACCAAAATTCATCCAAGGTGTAAAGTCTCTTTCTATGACCTCTTCTTTAACTCTGTCCATTGTGTCTGAGACACCAGTGTCCATCCAAGGTGTAAAGCCTCTTTCTATGACCTCTTCTTTAACTCCGTCCATTGTGTCTGAGACACCAGTGTCCATCCAAGGTGTAAAGTCTCCTTCTGTGACCTCTTCTTTAACTCCGTCCATTGTGCCTGAGACAGCACTGTCCATCCAAGGTGTACAGTCTCCTTCTATGACCTCTTCTTTAACTCTGTCCATTGTGTCTGCAGTTCAGGTTCCTTGGACTGGTCTGTAACAAAGAAGTAAAGAAACTGGTTTGCCACATACACACTAGTAACTTTATTTTGTAGAGAACATTAAGTTAAATAGGCTTCTATTTTGTTTCTGCATTGTGCAGCCCTGAATCACGGAGGGTCTGTTTGTATGGCATATTTGAAGATTTACACACACATGCACCATGAAAGGAGAATTAATAATCACAATCTTCGTGCCTTCGTGCGTCCCTTGCTTGAGTATGCCTGCTCTGTCTGGGACCCCTACACTGAGGAGAACATTGGCAAGTTGGAGGCGGTCCAGTGCAGGGCAGCACGATTTGTGCTCAACCAGTACAGGCCTACATCAAGTGTAAGCACCATGCTTGAAAACCTGGGCTGGGAATCACTGGAGAGCAGACGGCAGAGGACCAGGCTCTCCACGCTGCACAAGATCAGAACCATCGCTGTTCACTGCCCTAATCTTAATCTGCAAGCCAAACTGGTGCTGCTTCCATCTCGGCAAAGGCGTTGACACCACCTGCAGTTTCAGCATTCAGTGCCGCACTAAGTACAGATCCAACTCGTTCCTCCCAAGGACCATCAGGGAGAGGAATGAACTGCGGCAGGACTCCATCGTAGCCTCCACTGCTGACGTGCGTGAGGCTGATCAGGAACTCATTAGTCTCCCCCTCCCCCCTTGCTCACTCCAAGTCCAGTCTCTATTTTTTGGTTGTTACACCACCACTGCCAACTGGAATTTTATCACCTTCGGAATCCCTCTTTTTCAGTCTTTTTTTTTCAAAAAGAGCCATAGACATCTTGTCTGTAGAAGTCAACGGCGTCCTAAAACTGCTGCGCCAGCTAAACCCATCCAAGTCCTCAGGCCCAGACGGCATACCAAACAGAGTCCTTAAGACCTGCACAAAATCTGTGGCCCCTCCCCCTACCTGCTTCTTCAACCACTCCTTACAGACTGGACAGCTGCCATCAGATTGGCTCTCTGCCAACATCGCTGCCATGTTCAAGAAGGGTGACAGGAATCGAGCAGAAAACCACAGACCAGTTTCGCTCACTTCAGTGGCCTGCAAACTGCTCGAGCACATCATCTGTCTGCACCTTCAGAACCACCTGGAGAAGCACAGAATACTATCTGACAAGAATCACGGCTTCAGGTCTGGCCACTCTTGCGAGACCCAACTTCTCACCACAGTCAATGATCTCCTTGAGTCGTATGATACTGGGAAGCAGACTGATGTAGTGATGCTGGACTTCAGCAAAGCCTTCGACACGGTCCCCCACAGCAAACTTCTGCACAAGATGGACTACTACGGTGTCCGAGGCTCCCTCTACACATGGTTCACCAACTTCCTGAGCAGGAGAAAGAGGGTGGTTCTGGACAGCGAGACATCGGAAGAAGCTGCTGTGGAATCTGGTGTCCCCCAAGGCACTGTACTGGGTCCTTTACTCTTTCTCTGCCACATAAATGACTTGCCGGACTCAGTGACATCTTCAGTAAGACTCTTTGCCGACGACTGCCTGCTGTACCGGGAAATACTCATTTCCAAGACCACCTGACTCTACAGGCAGATCTAAAAAACCTGGAAGAATGGGCTACGAGGTGGGGCATGTGATTCAACGCACAAAAGTGTTATACGCTCTCCACCAGAAACACTTCGTCCTTCCTCTACAGCCTAAGTGGAGTCTTCCTGAAACAGGTGCATGAAACCCCTTATCTTGGAGTACAAATCTCGAGTGACTTGAAGTGGTCTTCCCACATCTCAAACATATGCCATAAAGCTGGATCGACCATAGGATTCCTCCGCCGGAACCTCTGGAATTGTCCTAGAGGATGCAGGCATCTGGCGTACATTGCTTTGGTCCGATCCAAGCTGGAATACAGTGCTACGGTGTGGGATCCATATCAGATCCAAGCTGGAATACAGTGCTACGGTGTGGGATCCATATCAGATCCAAGCTGGAATACAGTGCTACGGTGTGGGATCCATATCAGATCCAAGCTGGAATATAGTGCTACGGTGTGGGATCCATATCAGATCCAAGCTGGAATACAGTGCTACGGTGTGGGATCCATATCAGATCCAAGCTGGAATACAGTGCTACGGTGTGGGATCCATATCAGATCCAAGCTGGAATACAGTGCTACGGTGTGGGATCCATATCAGATCCAAGCTGGAATACAGTGCTACGGTGTGGGATGCATATCAGATCCAAGCTGGAATACAGTGCTACGGTGTGGGATCCATATCAGATCCAAGCTGGAATACAGTGCTACGGTGTGGGACCCATATCAGAGCCAGGACACTGAAAAGCTGGAGAGAGTGCAACGCCAAGCAGCATGCTTTATCACCGGGGATTACAGATCCAGAAGACCGGGATGCATAAGTGGCATGCTCAAGAATCTAGACCTGCCTCCCCTGGAGGAAAGACGCAGGTACCAACGCCTCAGCCTCTTTTATAAGATATTGAAGGCCTCCTCCCAGCTATTCCAGCAGATAAATTCCTCACGCCGGCCATCACAAATCGTCGCAGGATAAAGCCAACTAGATTTGAGGGGTTCAAAACAACTAACATCTTAGACAGACAGGCCATAAACCACTCCCGTGGATTTCGTGTCCCCAACGCAAGAACGGAGCAAGATCATAGCTCCTCCTTCATCCGGACTGCCATGGAGTGGAACCAACTAAGCGAGGCCACTATCACCGCAGGCTCTGTCAGCGCATTTTCATCAACGCTGACCAGATCACCATCTGAGTCTGCAACTACTTTTTGTTGTTGCTTGCTTCTGGAAGTGGGGCCTGTCGCAGCCAAAAAAAGTCGCTCAGTCAAATAAATCGCCCGGCTACTAAGTACTATGAGAGTGTGTATTTGCGACATTGAGCATGAACCACAAATTTCACTTTTTTCTAGGGTTAGGGATAGGGTTAGGGTTAGGGTTAGGTAAATGGTTCAAGTACAGAAAAAGTGAAATTTCTGGTTGTCGCAAATACACACTCTCATAGTAGCGGGCGATTTATTTGACTGAGCGACTTTTTTGACTGCGACAGGGCCTGGGCCCTTCCTGGGTCTTAACCCAGGGTAAGCAGTAGGTCTTTCTCCTTCTATGTTTTCTATTAGGTTCATGTGCCCTCCATGTTCCGTCGCGATTTATCATCCGAAGTGGCGTCTGCGACATATCCAGAGCCAGAATGGTCAGCTCATTGAAATTCTGTGTAGTCAAGTCTACTTCTTGCTAAATTGTTGAGTCAAAAAGCGTGGCCGGTTGGTTAGAGTCGCCGCTCGTAATGCAACGGGTTTGCGGGTGCGGTGGGTTCGAACCCGGCTGGTCATGGTGCTGCATCCTTGGGAAAGATACTTAATACTCCTATTTCCTGGTCCTTTGGATGAGACCTAAAACCGAGGTTCTGTGTGCGAACACATAAGATCTTGCGCGCACATTAACCCTTTCACCGCCAAAGTCGCATTTTAGCACCACAGTGATTTAACACCTATGTCACTAAAAGGCATCAAATTAGGATCTATTATCGTCTTAGTTTTACGAAGAACTTAAGGATAGACTTTATTTTATATATGTCACAGAAGAAACTCAGATGGATTTTGTTCTCTACCCAGGTAAATTTAATAGACACATGATTTATGGCTGAAATATGGCTGGCGGTGAAAGGGTTAAAAACCCATTCAGTACGAGTAAGCCGTGTGGAATGGATGACACAAACTCACAAAGCATGCATCCTGTGCGCCAATAGCAGTCTAAACGAAGACTTTGTGCGTGGGGCAGGATAAACATCCTCAATCGGAAGAAGAGACTACTCACACTTTATTCACTTTGATTTGGCTGATGATTGTTGAAAATAATCTGTGCATTCGTCCTTGACAGCGACAGGAAGTTACGTCAGTTCACATCAAAGGGATGTTACTTTGTAGTTCTACCGCACATTTCCTTCCTAGCGCTGGTTGGCCTTAACTTGGAAAAGGCAGAAAGACAAAGGTCAGTAGTAGTAGTAGTAGTAGTAGTAGTAGTAGTAGTAGCAGTCCCATCGGAACTAGGCCTCGCGGCCCTAATGATTGGATTCTGACTCAATCAAGCTCGTTCAGCTTTTAGCAGTCACCAAATAGTTATCGATCCCCCTTCCAATTTGGTAGGACGACTAAGGCTCTTCCGCGGCCTCTCAAGACGTCCTTTCTCTAGTATTGTGATAGTCTGTCCCCTACTCAGTGCCATTATTTTGGGTCTCAGTTTTTGAAAGACAATCAGTCAAAATCATTAAAAAGACTCTGAAATTTCTGACTGGAATCCAGAAGATTTTTAAAGGTGTGGTCACCTGGAAGGAATAGTTATCGTTTTTTTCAGAACCCAACAGTGATTTAAAAATACTATAGCCGAACCTAACAGAGTAACAAAGTTTTGGAATACTCCCTGCCCTCCACCTCTAACACCCCTCCTTGGTGGATACCCTGTATTAAGGCGCTCTTCCGACAGGACATGAAGAGGCCCGAGGCCTAATTTCTGACCTGACAGTGACAGAATAGTCAAGTTTGACTGTGGTCACTTACTGGAAGGAAGGAAGGAAGGCGCACAGGATGCATGCTTTGTGAGTTTGTGTCATCCATTCCACACGGCTTACTCGTACTGAATGGGCTTTGTTAAACCCTTTCACCGCCAGCCATATTTCAGCCATAAATGTCTATTAAATTTACCTGGGTAGAGAACAAAATCCATCTGATTCTTCTGTGACATATAGTTGTATATACAGAAAGTTGAAATTACCATCTCTGAAATACAGAAGAATTCGTGGGGATCTGATAAATACATACAACATTTTTCACAGTGATAACAATACTAATACATTTTTGTTCCAGCTAACAACTGACTCAAGAACCCGTAACAGTGATTTAAAAATACTAACCCACTATAGCCGAACTAATATTAGAAAAAAATTATTTTCTAACAGAGTAACAAAGTTTTGGAATACTCTTCCTGCACATATTAAACAAGCACAGAATCTAACACAATTCAAAAACCTCCTTGGTGGATACACCAACATATCAAAACTACAATACGAGCATGACTAAAAGGCAGATTTGCCGAAAACAAAATACAAAAACCTCTCAGCTGTGCAAAAGTTCAAACAAAAAAAATGACAGGACAGTGAAGAGGCCGCGAGGCCTAATGTCCTAACTACCTGACCTGACCTGATATATAAAATAAAGTCTATCCTTACTTCCTAAAACGAAGACGATAATATAGACCCTAATTTGATGCCTTTTAGTGACATAGGTGTTAAATCACTGTGGTGCTAAAATGCGACTTTGGCGGTGAAAGGGTTAATGTGTGCGCAAGATCTTATGTGTGCGCAAGATCTTATGTGTGCGTTCGCACACAGAACCTCGGTTTTAGGTCTCATCCAAAGGACCAGGAAATAGGAGTATTAAGGTATTTTTCCCAAGGATACAACACCATGACCAGCCGGGTTCGAACCCACCGCACCGCAAACCCGTTGGATTACGAGCGGCGACTCTAACCAACCGGCCACGCTTTTTGACTCAACAATTTAGCAAGAAGTAGACTTGACTACACAGAATTTCAATGAGCTGACCATTCTGGCTCTGTTTCTGTCTGGATATGTCGCAGACGCCACTTCTGACGATAAATCGCGATGGAACTTGGAGGGCACATGAACCTAATAGAGGATTGACTTCTGGTCGGCGAAGGTGGCGGACGTGTTCTGAATTTGTCTGATTTCCACAAGCATTGGCCCATGTTTTGAAGGATTTGGCTTCCGAGAATTTCTAGTTTAATTTTTTTTTAAAGATCAAGCCAACCTTTTTTTTTTATTGAGTTTTGAAGTGGAAATCAGAGATACTGACCTTTTACAGTGACATTTTATGACCTTGCATACTGGCTCAGGCAGTTCAGATACTCACTCGTGTTAACTTTCATTTTCATTTTCAGTTGAGGTTCTAATATTTGCACTCTTGAGTCTATTGCACGAGTCTAACCTTCTAATGTTTAAATTATTTCAGTTTTAACTACATGTGAAGGCTACGATGGAGTCCTGCCGCAGTTAATTCCTCTCCCTGATGGTCCTTGGGAGGAACGAGTTGGATCTGTACTTAGTGCGGAACTGAATGCGCTGAAACTGCAGGTGGTGTCAACGCCTTTGCCGAGATGGAAGCAGCACCAGTTTGGCTTGCAGATTAAGATTAGGGCAGTGAACAGCAATGGTTCTGATCTTGTGCAGCGTGGAGAGCCTGGTCCTCTGCCGTCTGCTCTCCAGTGATTCCCAGCCCAGGTTTTCAAGCATGGTGCTCACACTTGATGTAGGCCTGTACTGGTTGAGCACAAATCGTGCTGCCCTGCACTGGACCGCCTCCAACTTGCGAATATTCTCCTCAGTGTAGGGGTCCCAGACAGAGCAGGCATACTTAAGCAAGGGACGCACGAAGGCACGAAGATTGTGATTATTAATTCTCCTTTCATGGTGCATGTGTGTGTAAATCTTCAAATATGCCATACAAACAGACCCTCCGTGATTCAGGGCTGCACAATGCAGAAACAAAATAGAAGCCAACTTAATGTTCTCTACAAAATAAAGTTACTAGTGTGTATGTGGCAAACCACAGTTTCTTTACTTCTTTGTTACAGACCAGTACAAGGAACCTGAACTGCAGACACAATGGACGGAGTTGAAGAAGAGGTCATAGAAGGAGACTGTACACCTTGGATGGACACTGGTGTCTCAGACACAATGGACGGAGTTAAAGAAGAGGTCATAGAAAGAGACTTTACACCTTGGATGAATTTTGGTGTTGTGGTGGTGGGTGACCGGAATAACGTTGAATGTACGGTTGCGCCTAAGGTCGAAACAAAATGGCATGACTGACAAGTGTGCCTAATGTCGAAAATTTCATGTAAGTTTTACGTTTGAGCCTAAGGTCGAATGCACAGTTGAGCCCAACGTCGAATTTCAAAGTTGTGCCTAAGGTCGAATGTACGGTTGAGCCTAAGGTCGAATGCATCGTTGAGCCTAAGGTCGAATGCACAGTTGAGCCCAACGTCGAATTTCAAAGTTGTGCCTAAGGTCGAATGTTTAGTTGAGCCTAACATCTTTGAAATTTTGCTCAAATTCGACCTTAGGCTCAACTTTGCATTCGACCTTAGGCTGAACCGTACATTCGACCTTGGGCGCAACTTTGCAATTCGACGTTAGGCTCAACTTTGCATTCGACCTTAGGCTCAACTTTGCATTCGACCTTAGGCTCAACGGTATATTCGACGTTAGGCACAGCTCTGCAATTCGACATTAGGCTGAAGTGTGCATTTACTTATTTTCGACCTTAAGCACACCTGTACATTCGACCTTAGGCGCAACCGTACTTTCGACCTTATTCCGGATTCCTGTGGTGGTCAGTACAATTCTTCAGGGTTTTCTCTAATCCCTTTCTGGCCTTTCTAAAGACACACTGACCCAGCAAGATTAAGTCCCTTGTTCTTTTCTGGCCAGGTGTGACCCACATACAAATTCTGCCATACTCAAACGAGGCTGCTCTTCAAAGTGATGTCTCGTTTTGATATATGGGGGAATTTGTATGGGAGTCACACCTGGCCAAAATAAGATTTCTTACCAGCGAGAGAGGGAAGCACGTGAAAACCGTGATTTTAACATATGACGTGGTCGATCTTTAAAATTTACATCTCTGAGTTTTAGTAAAAGTGGAAATAGCTGGGGAAGGGGGGTAGGTGTTTTTTTCTTCAAATTTTTACCATAAACTGTGTGTGTGTGTGTGTGTGTGTGTGTGTGTGTGTGTGTGAAAGAGAGATAGATAAATAAGATTGAGATTAAATGTGTTTTAGTGTCACTGTAGGTGTGTTTGTTTCTGTGCGGTTTACTGTCATGTGCGCATACACTGTGGTTTGTGTGCATTTGACGGAGACTGAGAGTGATTTTGTGTTCAGCACACTGTGTTTCTTTGTGTGTGTGCATGTGTTTGTGAGTTTGTGTACATATTTGTCTCTGTATAAATGTTTTGTTCATGTATATAATGGTGTGGCAAATTCCAGACTGAAAATGTTAGTAATGTTCACTTTGTTTTAAAAGCAATATTCTCTTTCTTAAACAGAAGCAGGAACCAGCATGGTCCATGGAGGAAGACTCACCAGATCAGCCCTCAGCTGTCTACAGCACAGCACAGCCCATGTCTGACAACACTTCTGAGTCACTGCTGTCTCTGAAAAGAGGTCGTGTGTGTCAGCATTGTTCTGCTGCCTTTGTGCTGGTCAGCAGTTTGGAACTCCACCTGGCATCAGTTCATGGAGAGCCTCTGCCATTCCATGAGTGGACTGAGAGTATTGACAGACTGGTATGTGGGATTCTCTGGAAGTCTTATGTTCTGTTTAAAAGTCATTGTTAGTTACGTGAGGAGTGAGAGGGAGAGAGAAAGAGAGATGTTTGTTTTCTTATGTGCATGTTTTATTTGGTAGCAGTATAGTCAGCTTTGACTTGAAACTGAACGTAACAAGAGTTAAGAAATCTGTACTTTCACTGTTTCCGTTTAGATGACATGCTTCTGGCTTCAATGTAATGACACGTTATTGCAGCAGTAGAAGATTAACTGGAAGCTAGTGTGTGTGACTTGGACACGAGGCTTTGGTCACAATGCTTTACACTGTGTACTATTTTCTTTTTTTTTTTTTTTTTAGCCTCTTTCTTTTTCTTCCTTCCTATTTTCTTTCTGTGATAGGAATCTAAATACCGTATTTTTCGGACTATAAGGCGATACATTTTTCTCAGACTGAGTGAGACCCCTGCGCCTTATAATATGACTAATAAAATAGTAAGAAAATAGAATCAATCTGGATTTTGTGTCAAATTTGGGGGGTGCTCCTTATAGTCTGAAAAGTACGGCAATTGCAATGCTTACTTCTTTTTTCCCTTCTTATTTTTTACTTCTCTCCCTCTTCTTTTTTCTTTCTTTCTTTTCCATTCTTTGCGTTGTTTTTTCCTTTCTTTTACTTTTCATGTTTTACTTTTAGTTCCTCCCTTCTCTCCTTCCTCTTATTTTTTCTTTCTTTCTTTCTTTCACTGCAGATGTCCTTGCCACATGAGAGACTGTCCACAGAAGAGACGGACCATGTCAGGAAATATTCTGCAGACTCAGCTGTTGATTTTTCTGTGGTGAGTTTGTTTTTATTAATGTTTTTTTTAATAAAATTTTTAAATTTGCCTTGTGTTGCAAGTAGTTTTCAGTGTATCACATTTTTAATTTTGGGTCACATGATAATTTTTTCCCTATTCCTTGCCTAAAATAGCGTTGTGTCCTGTGTATGGCCAACATTAATCGTACAATCACTCTTGGTGGAAATCCTTGCTTCAGCTTCAAAAAGCAAATAATAGAAAGGATCATAGTTAAGTTTTATCTGGATTTCTCGAACAACAATTTTATTTCTCAGTTTTGTGTTACTTTGAAATCCTGCAGTGATTTTATTTTTATTTTTATCTGACCTGTACAGCTTATCTAAGTGGAAATAGCTGGGGAAGGGGGGTAGGTGGGTTTTTTCTTCTAATTTTTAACATAACTTGCTCTGTGTGTGTGTGTGTGTGTGTGTGTGTGTGTGTGTGTGTGTGTGTGTGTGTGTGTGTGTGTGTGTGTATTGAAAAAGACTGCAAATACTATAAAATGGGGATTATGCTTTTAATATTTCTGCAGTATTCTGTTTATACAAGTTATTATTTTTCGCAATAATACGTTAATGGACTATCTTGAGATAGTCCGTTTTGACTAAGCCATCAAAATGATCTCACAGCAGTGAGAAGTCAATAAGCGCAAGGAAAGTCCCAACTACCTGATACTGTGATAGCAAAGTTTCCTCAGTCCATATCCCACTTCTCACTCATCCTCCCCCCACTCTCTCAAAAAAATGCACAAATATGGATGGTGACGCACTCTGCAGGTGGGGGCAGCCTCAATTTCACAGAGATGATTTTCTGTGACTTGAAAACAATGCAGAATAAATGTAACTTTTCCCACATATGTTAAATTCTTAACCCTTTCACTGCCAACATCGCATTTTTGCACCACAATGATTTCACACCCATGTCACTAAAAGGCATCAAATCAGGATCTGTTATCCGAAGACCCTATTCTCTTAATTTTGGGAGGCAAGGACAGGCTTTGCTTTAAATATGTCACAAAGGAATCCCTGATATTACAGGCAGATTTTTCTTCTCTACCCAGGTAAGTTTAATGGAAATTTAATGCTGAAAAATGGCTGGCGGTGAAAAGGGTTAAGTTCTGCTATTTAAACAAAATAACTACTTACAAGAACAAACTCCACAGCTGAGTCTGCAGAATGTTCCCTGACATGGTCCATCTCTTCAGTGGACAGTCTCCCATGTGGCAAGGACATCTGTAATGATCATAAAAAATACAGATTTTATTATTTCTTCATCTTTTCCCTCTTTATCTTATTCTCTTTAACGGTTTATTTTGTGCTTTAGTTTCTCTGTACAGCTGAAGAGGAAGGGAAGAATCTCAGCAAGACACTTCCTACCCTGTTCACAGTAGAGTCACACTGAATCCAGTGTTGAAGGGAAATGATAGAACACAATTACAGCACAGGCTTCACTGCTCTTTGTTCATTACATCACACTGAATCCAGTGTTGAAGGGAAATGATAGAACACAATTACAGCACAGGCTTCACTGCTCTTTGTTCATTACGTCACACTGAATCCATTGAAGGGAAATGATAGAACACAATTACAGCACAGGCTTCACTGCTCTTTGTTCATTACATCACACTGAATCCAATGTTGAAGGGAAATGATAGAACACAATTACAGCACAGGCTTCACTGCTCTTTGTTCATTACATCACACTGAATCCAGTGTTGAAGGGAAATGATAGAACACAATTACAGCACAGGCTTCACTGCTCTTTGTTCATTACATCACACTGAATCCAATGTTGAAGGGAAATGATAGAACACAATTACAGCACAGGCTTCACTGCTCTTTGTTCATTACATCACACTGAATCCAGTGTTGAAGGGAAATGATAGAACACAATTACAGCACAGGCTTCACTGCTCTTTGTTCATTACATCACACTGAATCCAGTGTTGAAGGGAAATGATAGAACACAATTACAGCACAGGCTTCACTGCTCTTTGTTCATTACATCACACTGAATCCAATGTTGAAGGGAAATGATAGAACACAATTACAGCACAGGCTTCACTGCTCTTTGTTCATTACATCACACTGAATCCAGTGTTGAAGGGAAATGATAGAACACAATTACAGCACAGGCTTCACTGCTCTTTGTTCATTACATCACACTGAATCCAGTGTTGAAGGGAAATGATAGAACACAATTACAGCACAGGCTTCACTGCTCTTTGTTCATTACATCACACTGAATCCAATGTTGAAGGGAAATGATAGAACACAATTACAGCACAGGCTTCACTGCTCTTTGTTCATTACATCACACTGAATCCAGTGTTGAAGGGAAATGATAGAACACAATTACAGCACAGGCTTCACTGCTCTTTGTTCATTACATCACACTGAATCCAATGTTGAAGGGAAATGATAGAACACAATTACAGCACAGGCTTCACTGCTCTTTGTTCATTACATCACACTGAATCCAATGTTGAAGGGAAATGATAGAACACAATTACAGCACAGGCTTCACTGCTCTTTGTTCATTACATCACACTGAATCCAGTGTTGAAGGGAAATGATAGAACACAATTACAGCACAGGCTTCACTGCTCTTTGTTCATTACATCACACTGAATCCAGTGTTGAAGGGAAATGATAGAACACAATTACAGCACAGGCTTCACTGCTCTTTGTTCATTACATCACACTGAATCCAGTGTTGAAGGGAAATGATAGAACACAATTACAGCACAGGCTTCACTGCTCTTTGTTCATTACATCACACTGAATCCAGTGTTGAAGGGAAATGATAGAACACAATTACAGCACAGGCTTCACTGCTCTTTGTTCATTACATCACACTGAATCCAGTGTTGAAGGGAAATGATAGAACACAATTACAGCACAGGCTTCACTGCTCTTTGTTCATTACGTCACACTGAATCCATTGAAGGGAAATGATAGAACACAATTACAGCACAGGCTTCACTGCTCTTTGTTCATTACATCACACTGAATCCAGTGTTGAAGGGAAATGATAGAACACAATTACAGCACAGGCTTCACTGCTCTTTGTTCATTACATCACACTGAATCCAGTGTTGAAGGGAAATGATAGAACACAATTACAGCACAGGCTTCACTGCTCTTTGTTCATTACGTCACACTGAATCCAGTGTTGAAGGGAAATGATAGAACACAATTACAGCACAGGCTTCACTGCTCTTTGTTCATTACATCACACTGAATCCAATGTTGAAGGGAAATGATAGAACACAATTACAGCACAGGCTTCACTGCTCTTTGTTCATTACATCACACTGAATCCAATGTTGAAGGGAAATGATAGAACACAATTACAGAACAGGCTTCACTGCTCTTTGTTCATTACATCACACTGAATCCATGTGTTGAAGGGAAATGAAATAACACAATTACAGCACAGGCTTCACTGCTCTTTGTTCATTAATCACACTGAATCCAAATGAAGGGAAATAATAGAACACAATTACAGCACAGGCTTCATTGCTCTTTGTTCATTACATCACACTGAATCCAATGTTGAGGGGAAATGATAGAACACAATTACAGCACAGGTTTGTCACTGCATTTGTTCATTACCCACACCTAGAATAGTATCATTACTATGTGAAAGTTGATTGGGGCTTTTTTTTAAAAATTAGTGTAATGGTTTTAAAAATAAGTAATGGAGCATTTCAATTTGTATATTTTTTGTCTTGATTTTGGCATCCTCCGTCATCATATTGATGACTATGATGCATTGCGAAAAGGGGTTACGGTGTACTGATTGATTCTGAGGGAATCACATAGTAATAATATATATCATCAGCAAATACTTTGCATACGCTTTGTACTTGATCTGGCAAGTCATTGATAAAAAATAAATAAAATTGGTCCTAAAATGCTTCCTTGGCAAAGGTGTGTAAATTGTTCTCTTCTTCCTTGCTTCCTAAGTACAAAGTGTATGTAAGTATGTGCTGATCATATCCCTTATTACTATGTGATTCCCTAAGAATCAATCAGCACCGTAGCCAGGGCTGTAATGCATCATAGTCATCAATATGATGACGGAGGATGACGTAATGAACAAAGAGCAGTGACAAAAGGGCTGTAATTGTGTTCCATTACTTATTTTCAACACTGGATTCACACTAATTAATGAACAAAAAGCAGTGAATCAACTGTAACATAGTATATGATTTCTATTCAACTACTGGATTGTGGGTGATGTAATGAAATGCTGCAGTGAAACCTGTGCTGTCATGTCATTTTTTAAATTTCCTTGTAATTTGGATTCAGTGAAATTAATGAACAATGTTAGTGAAATTGTTGGTGGTTTATCATTTTGCTCACACATGTGTTCAGTGTGATCTTTGAACAAAGAGCAGTGAAGCCTTTCTGTAATTGTGTTCTGTCATCTCCCTTCAACAAGCTGGTTTCAGCTGTGACAGTAATGAACAAAGAGCAGTGAAGCCTGTGCTGTAATTGTGTTCTATCATTTCCCTTCAACATTGGATTCAGTGTGATGTAATGAACAAAGAGCAGTGAAGCCTGTGCTGTAATTGTGTTCTATCATTTCCCTTCAACATTGGATTCAGTGTGATGTAATGAACAAAGAGCAGTGAAGCCTGTGCTGTAATTGTGTTCTATCATTTCCCTTCAACACTGGATTCAGTGTGATGTAATGAACAAAGAGCAGTGAAGCCTGTGCTGTAATTGTGTTCTATCATTTCCCTTCAACATTGGATTCAGTGTGATGTAATGAACAAAGAGCAGTGAAGCCTGTGCTGTAATTGTGTTCTATCATTTCCCTTCAACACTGGATTCAGTGTGATGTAATGAACAAAGAGCAGTGAAGCCTGTGCTGTAATTGTGTTCTATCATTTCCCTTCAACACTGGATTCAGTGTGCTGTAATGAACAAAGAGCAGTGAAGCCTGTGCTGTAATTGTGTTCTATCATTTCCCTTCAACATTGGATTCAGTGTGATGTAATGAACAAAGAGCAGTGAAGCCTGTGCTGTAATTGTGTTCTATCATTTCCCTTCAACAATGGATTCAGTGTGATGTAATGAACAAAGAGCAGTGAAGCCTGTGCTGTAATTGTGTTCTATCATTTCCCTTCAACACTGGATTCAGTGTGACGTAATGAACAAAGAGCAGTGAAGCCTGTGCTGTAATTGTGTTCTATCATTTCCCTTCAACACTGGATTCAGTGTGACGTAATGAACAAAGAGCAGTGAAGCCTGTGCTGTAATTGTGTTCTATCATTTCCCTTCAACACTGGATTCAGTGTGATGTAATGAACAAAGAGCAGTGAGGCCTGTGCTGTAATTGTGTTATATCATTTCCCTTCAACACTGGATTCAGTGTGACGTAATGAACAAAGAGCAGTGAAGCCTGTGCTGTAATTGTGTTCTATCATTTCCCTTCAATGGATTCAGTGTGATGTAATGAACAAAGAGCAGTGAAGCCTGTGCTGTAATTGTGTTCTATCATTTCCCTTCAACACTGGATTCAGTGTGACTCTACTGTGAACAGGGTAGGAAGTGTCTGGCTGAGATTCTTCCCTTCCTCTTCAGCTGTACAGGGAAACTAAAGCACAAATTAAACCGTTAAAGAGAATAAGATAAAGAGGGAAAAGATGAAGAAATAATAAAATCTGTATTTTTTATGATCATGACAGATGTCCTTGTCACATGGGAGACTGTCCACTGAAGAGATGGACCGTGTCAGGGAACATTCTGCAGACTCAGCTGTGGAGTTTGTCCTTGTAAGTAGTTATTTTGTTTAAATAGCAGAACTTAACCCTTTTCACCGCCAGCCATTTTTCAGCATTAAATTTCCATTAAACTTACCTGGGTAGAGAAGAAAAATCTGCCTGTAATATCGGGGATTCCTTTGTGACATATTTAAAGCAAAGCCTGTCCTTGCCTCCCAAAATTAAGAGAATATGGTCTTCGGATAACAGATCCTGATTTGATGCCTTTTAGTGACACGGGTGTGAAATCATTGTGGTGCAAAAATGCGATGTTGGCAGTGAAAGGGTTAAGAATTTAACATATATATGTGGGAAAAGTTACATTTATTCTGTATTGTTTTCAAGTCACAGAAAATTATCTCTGTGAAATTGAGGCTGCCCCCACCTGCAGAGTGCGTCACCATCCATATTTGTGCATTTTTTTGAGAGAGTGGGGGGAGGGTGGGGATGGAGGATGAGTGAGAAGTGGGATATGGACTGAGGAAACTTTGCTATCACAGTATCAGGTAGTTGGGACTTTCCTTGCGCTTATTGACTTTTCACTGATGTGAGATCATTTTGATGGCTTAGAGTCAAAACGGACTATCTCAAGATAGTCCATTGACGTATTATTGCGAAAAATAATCGCTTGTATAAAAACAATACTGCAGAAATATTAAAAGCATAATCCCCATTTTATATTATTTGCAGTCTTTTTCAATACAACTTCTTAGTTTTTGCAATAACATCAATAATAAGTCAATGGCCTATCTAGAGATAGTCCATTTTGACTCCAAGCCATCGATTTGTTGCGTTAAATGCATGGGTTATAATGCTTTAGCTTAAGTCTTCATCCTAAGGACTCAATGTTCAAATCAGTTTTTCTCACTGATCTTGAAGAAAAGGGCTAGGGTGTAGTTCCAACGCATTGAATGAACAGGAGAAAATCTTAACCACCATGCCAATTGACAGGCGAAAATCTTAACCACCATGCCAATTGACAGGCGAAAATCTTAACCACCATGCCAATTGACAGGCAAAAATCTTAACCACCATGCCAATTGACAGGCGAAAATCTTAACTATCATGCCAATTGACAGGCAAAAATCTTAACCACCATGCCAATTGACAGGCAAAAATCTTAACCACCATGCCAATTGACAGGCAAAAATCTTAACCACCATGCCAATTGACAGGCAAAAATCTTAACCACCATGCCAATTGACAGGCAAAAATCTTAACCATCATGCCAATTGACAGGCGAAAATCTTAACTATCATGCCAATTGACAGGTAAAAATCTTAACTATCATGCCAATTGACAGGCGGAAATCTTAACTATCATGCCAATTGACAGGTAAAAATCTTAACTACCATGCCAATTGACAGGCGGAAATCTTAACTATCATGCCAATTGACAGGTAAAAATCTTAACTATCATGCCAATTGACAGGCGGAAATCTTAACCACCATGCCAATTGACAGGCGGAAATCTTAACTATCATGTCAATTGTCAGGTGGAAATCTTAACTATCATGCCAATCAGAGATAGTTTAGGGGAGATAGCCAACTTGAAGGTAGGGTGATGACGACCCTAAAGAGTTATCTTTCCGTACAGGTAGGAACAATGGTGGCCCCCATCGAAATTTGATTCTGAATCGAAGCGACTGTTCCAACCACATGTTGGAATGCAAGGTTCAAACTATTTAAGCAAGGTAAAAAAAAAAAGGTAAAGAAGCTGGAAATCGAGCATAGAAGCCTATAAAACATTGATGAACAGTCTTAGATCAACTGCTTAGGCTACATCTGACATACGATATCATGTTGAAACTCAAACGAGGAATCTTCTTCTCTTCAGGGCGAATCCTTGTTCTTTTGGTAATATTCACATTTCCCCCGTCAAGAACAATGATATGATGACTAAAAAAACAATGGGCTATGTTCTTTTCTGCTACAAATTATCGTTCTTGGCGGGAAGAAATGTGATTATTACCCACTTGATCAAGTTGATGTAGATCTAATTACAGATCTGTCATGACTCGTGAAAAGACAACTCTTTGAGGCTGTTTCACATTGAAATTTGAACACTTGAGTTGCCCTCCTTACTTACAGGTTCATACCTGCAGGGAAAGATAACCAGGGAGGTTGGCCTCACTTCTCTAATAAGGAAAAGAGTTAAGTTCCCCCTCTCTATATATAAGCTCTCTGTGCCAATTGACAGGTAAAAATCTTAACTATCATGTCAATTGACAGGCGGAAATCTTAACTATCATGCCAATTGACAGGCAAAAATCTTAACTATCATGTCAATTGACAGGTGGAAATCTTAACCACCATGCCAATTGACAGGCAAAAATCTTAACCACCATGCCAATTGACAGGCGGAAATCTTAACTATCATGCCAATTGACAGGCAAAAATCTTAACTATCATGCCAATTGACAGGCGGAAATCTTAACTATCATGCCAATTGACAGGCGGAAATCTTAGCCATCATGCCAATTGACAGGCGAAAATCTTAACCACCATGCCAATTGACAGGCAAAAATCTTAACCATCATATGCCAAGTGACAGGCAAAATTCTTAACCATCATGCCAATTGACAGGCAAAAATCTTAACCACCATACCAATTGACAGGTGAAAATCTTAACCACCATGCCAATTGACAGGCAAAAATCTTAACCACCATGCCGCCTTCTTTCTTTAAGAGTCATGTCATAGGTGTAGAGTGTCACAGAGGTAACACGTTCGCCTCGTATACAATAAACCTTCCTAAAATAGCTTCTTACCATCATAATCATACCTCCTTCCTTGAAGAGTTCATGTTAACCCTTTCTCCGCCAGCCATTTTCAGCCAAAAAATATCATTTTAAAAAATCTGCAATATTTGGAATTCCTCTGTGACATGTATAACATTAGGCCTATCCTTGCCTCCCAAAATTAAGAAAATAGGGTCTTCAGATAACAGGCCCTGATTTGATGCTTTTTAGTAACATGGGTGTTAAACCATTGTGGTGCATAAATGTGACATTGGCGGTGAAAGGGTTAATGTAGAGTGGCACAGAGGTAACGCCTTCGCCTCAAATACAGTAAACCTGAGTTTGAACCTGGGTACAGGGGATTGTTCCTCTCACTCTGAACTAGGCCTTATGGTCTGATCATGGAGTCTTTCAGATGAGACGATAAACTGAGGTCCCATGTGCCCATGCACTTAGCACATGTTAAACCCAGTGGCAACGAAAAAGTCATTTGGTCAAAATTTACCCCACCCCCTTTTCCTTCCTCATCAATCACACAAAAATTAATGCAAATAAATAAAAGAAAAAGAAGGGTGGCGCGCCTCTTGCTGCGACGCTCTCTCCAGGTGGGAGCAACCTGAATTTCACAGAGGTGTTTCTGTGATTATAAAGTACCAAATACCAAAGTTTGAATTGGTGTTCATGTTTTCAAAACTTTAAATTATTACTTTGTTTTGAGAAATGCTCAATTGTGGATTCCTGTTCTTTTGTTGTTGTTTTATATTTTCTTGCTGCTGTAAAATCTGTAATAGCTGCCAGAATGAGGAAATGTGTATGTGTGTTCATATATATTCATGCATGTGTGTGTGTGTGTGTGTGTGTTTGTGTGTGTTTCATTTAATGTCTATCCACTACACATGCTATTAGACAAATGTGTGTGTGTATCCCCCTTTCCAATTCATCATTTGTGAAATTTGAAGACTCCACAGCTTGGTGTGCTTTCTCTGACCAAGTACAGCATGCCTAACAATTCATGGGGTGCAGCTACTGCTAATTCTTTGTTTTGTAAGGTGGAATAAGTTAAAATCTATTTAAACACTTGCAATGTTTGTGTTCACAGAATCATGCTGATCCTTTGCTGTTGGGTGGAATAAGTTAAAAGGCTTTTAAAGACTTGTAATGATTGTTTTCACAGAAGCTGGAGCCAGCATGGTCCATGGAGGAAGACTCACCAGATCAGCCCTCAGCTGTCTACAGCACAGTACAGCCCATGTCTGACAACGCTTCACTGGTGTCTCTGGACTTAAAGCACCCGTGCTACCTTTGTCCTGCTGCCTTTGTGCTGGTCAGCAGTTTGGAACTCCACCTGGCGTCAGTTCATGGAGAAAAACTGCACATGGTGTTACCTGGGTCCTCCACACCTGACAGATGTGATGCTGGTAACTGTAGCAACACAGACATAGATGAGGAGGTAGATGGCTGTGGCAACAGGAACATGGCAGCAAATAAAGTTGATGATAATGGTACTGGTGATAAAGATGGAAAGAATAGGAGTAGACAGCATGTGTGTGATGTCTGCAGAAAGTCTTTCTCTTTATCCAGTGAACTGAATAGGCACAAACTGATTCATTGTGGTGTTAAGCCATTTGTCTGTGGTGAGTGTGGTAAGGGTTTTATGTGGACTAGTGACTTGACAAGACACAAGAGAGTCCACTCAGGGGAAAGGCCTTACAAGTGTGCACACTGTGACAGTGGTTTTAAAGAGTCAGGCACTTTACAACGTCATATCAAGTCAGTCCATGAAGGTGCCAGACCCCATCTCTGTAATGTCTGTGGGGCAGCTTTCTCGACGCCTGGCGAGTTAACAGTACACATGAGAATTCACACAGGTGAAAAACCCCATGTGTGTTCAGACTGTGGGAAATGTTTTGCCCAGGCCTGTGATCTAGGAAAGCATCGTCTGACCCACACAGGCGAAAAACCCCATGCGTGTTCAGACTGTGGGAAACGTTTTGCCAGGTCCAGTCATCTAAAAACACATCATCTGACACACACTGGACAAAAACCTCACAGCTGTCCTCACTGCCCTGCTGTTTTCAGGCTGTTACAGCATTTAAAGGTACACGTACAGAGAAAACACCAGTGATGTTGCAGCGACAAACTAGTTTTATGTGAAAGAAAACGCTCAATTATCAACAAAAACAAACCAAAAAAATGCAAAGAATTTGTTTTTAAAGATGAAAATGTTGGCAATAAACCCCAAATGTTTGTCCTGAATAGGATTCCACACAAACAACAACACAATAAGTGTTGAGTGACGTTATCAAAACACAAGTCGAGTTACTTAACAGAGCATGATGTCCCATGTAAAGTGTTGTATGAGTTAGCTTGATGAGTGAATGACATTTGTATAATGTGTAAAGCTCACAAAGGGTTGTCAGTGAATATGCATGATGCCTTTCTGATCACAAACTAAATTTTCTTCGAGTCCTGCAGTTTTGGGTATCGGTTGACGTTTTTTGAATCCTCACCATTGCTACTTGTTCTGAATTCCTCTTGACCGAGAGAGTGAGAATATATCCTGGGCAAGCAGACATTTCTGTTATAACAAATTTCATCCCAGCCCTCCAGAATAGCGACTTATTTCTCTGGTGTTTGAAGGTCATGGTCAGACACGAGACTGACTGGCCAATGGTCAACTTAGGACGCTGATTTCACCGCCAGGGGGCACTCAAACCAGTAGGGGCTTAGCGCGTGGTATTCTTAGTTGGGGGTAGAGAGAGGGAGATGAGTCCCTCCCTCTCTCTCTCTCTCACTACCCTCCCCCTCTCTCTCTCTCTCACTACCCCCAACTAAGAATATCACCCGCTAAGCCCCAACTGGTTTGATAACCCCCTGGCGGTGAAATGTGCGTCCTAAACCGCTCATTGGATTTGCATGTCTCTCAGGCCCAACCCCCACCCCTCCAATGCAAAATGTGCTTATATATGAAGCACAAAACAATTGAACATCTTTGGGATTGTTCACCTTGCAAGAGATATGCACTCTTCAAACTCAGTTTATGACATGAAATTGATGTTTATTTGTTTGTTTTTTGTTGTGTTTTGTTCTTTTTTAGCATTTGGCTTTTGTTGTTTTTAAGTGAGAATTGTACAGTTTTGGAGTAGGCACTAGCTGTCCATTATTCGATGAGGGTTCATCAGAACCCATTTTTAAAATGCGATGCAAACACACTGTGCATCAATAGTTAACTCCCTTTGTTTCAATCTCACCACTTCCGTCTTCCGACCGCTCTTTTAGTCTAGCGCCAATTTAACCCCGAATCTCTCTTTTTGTTGCATGTTTGGGGAATGTTCTCATCGATTAAAGCTTTCCGATGCCACATGCTTGTGTTTGCGTCGTCCTTTAACCTTTACCGGACTTCTGGGGTCGCCCACGACCCCTTGACACACAAAACATGTTATATCTCTAAAACTATTTAAGCAATCTTCATGAAATTTCATGACTTTGTCAAAAACGTAAATGGCTTTAAGTGTGTTAAATTTTATTAATGTGTATAAAATATAAATGACGTAATATGACGCGTAATTTTGATATACCTGTCCGGATGACGGGGGTCTCCCACGACCCCTACTTTAAAGAGCACTGCAGTGCATTGAGTAGGGGTCGTGGGAGACCCCCGCCATCCGGACAGGGATAAACACATGGTGACTCTTTGACAAGTAGGGGTCGTGGGAGACCCCCGCCATCCGGACAGGGATAAACACCTCGGAATTTGCTCTTTGCTGAGTAGGGGGTCGTGGAAGACCCCCGCCATCGTGTCCGTGTAGTCAAAAGCATGATCCGGTAAAGGTTAAAGCGTGCATTAGCATTTTACATTTTTGTTAGGTGTGTTTTTGTTTTGTTGTCTGAATTATTTTTTTGAAAACAGGAGTAATAAATTGAGCACTATGGCTGGCAACCTTTGCACAACCTAACATATGTTGTAGATTTCAATGTGGAAGTTCATACTTCATCTTTTGTAGATTTCAACATAGAAATTCATATTTCATCTTTTGTGAACAACCTAACATCGTGTGCTGTAGATTTCAATGTGGAAGTCTTCATATTTCATCTGTTGTGCACAACCTAACATCATGTGCTGTAGATTTCAATGTGGAAGTTCATATTTCATCTGTTGTGCACAACCTAACATCATGTGCTGTAGATGTCAATGAGGAAGTTCATATTTCATCTGTTGTGCACAACCTAACATCATGTGCTGTAGATGTCAATGAGGAAGTTCATATTTCATCTTTTGTGCACAACCTAACATCATGTGCTGTAGATTTCGATGTGGAAGTTCATATTTCATCTGTTGTGCACAACTTAACATCATGTGCTGTAGATTTCAATGTGGAAGTTCATATTTCATCTGTTGTGCACAACCTAACATCATGTGCTGTAGATTTCGATGTGGAAGTTCATATTTCAACAACCTAACATCATGTGCTGTAGATTTCAATGTGGATGTTCACATTTCATCTCCTTTTGCATTTTCTCTTTTTTTTTCCCTTTGAGTGAAGATGTGTTAGGTTATGTAACTGAATTACAATCAAACATGTTTGAATGTTGCATGTCTGCAGTTGATGAGACTGTAGGCAACTGAATTATATGTAATGTCATGTTTCCGTGTGCGTTGTACAATGCCACTGGACAATAAAGAAACTTATGGCTTATGTTTGAAAACTTCAATGAGAGACTTAGTGCGATTTTTTTCACGCCAGAGGGCATGACGCTCGTGTGGGGCTAATCCTCTCTATATTCTTAGTTGGGGATAAAGAAAATGAGAGAGAGAGTGAGTAGTCCTACCATCTCTCTCTCTCTTACTACGCCCAACTAAGAAAATCGCGTGATAAGCCCCTAGTGCATTGACTGCCCTCTGGCGTGAAAAATATCGCCAAAAGTCGACCATTGCTCACTCTGTGTTTGTTTGTGTGTGTGTGGATAAGTTATTGTTCTTGTTGTGAAGAAAAGTTGAACTTTTTGCTAGCAATGACATGCTGGCGAGTCTTTTGAACGTATTCAGATGTCTATCATGTGACGTGCAACACTGACCATGGTGGGTCACTGGGTGGAGCCCCACACCTTAAACTGGCCTTTCTCTCCAATGGCTTTTGTCATTGGTTGACATTAGCCTGAAGCTGGGGCCAATAGTACAGTGACAGTGAGAGCTGTAGGATAAATGATGTTCTGCAGTAATGGAAAGTCATTGTACAGCTTAGTGTTTCCTGAATGACTGTGATTCACATTTAAAATAAAGAGGCTTTAGCTCTGGCTGCAGCCTTGGGGATTGGTTGGCCTTTGGGGACCTTCTCCAATCCCAGCAGTCCTCTTGGCTCAGAGTGGGGATGTACTCTGGGCAAGGCTTCTCCGCTATAAACAGATTTCAGCCCAGCCCTCTGGAATAGCAGCTGCCTCCTCTGCTATCTGGAAGTCATAATGGGACACGACTGACTGGCTCACACTGGTATGAAGTGGAATGCCTCGCTTGGTTGTTGTTCATTGTGTTTCTTCAGGTGTGAATGGTGTACATGCTGGGTTTCAGAAAGACATCATGATTTGTGTGTTGTCTTTTTCAG
This sequence comes from Phymorhynchus buccinoides, assembly GCA_017654935.2. Classification (NCBI taxonomy): domain Eukaryota; kingdom Metazoa; phylum Mollusca; class Gastropoda; order Neogastropoda; family Raphitomidae; genus Phymorhynchus; species Phymorhynchus buccinoides. The sequence continues at coordinate 2,317,536 of CM065709.1, read as the reverse complement.
AGATACACTGCAAGATACACTGTTCATGTTATCTGCTGTGCCCTCTGTCTGTATTTCTTTGGATTCTTTATTTCAGGATTCTTTATTGTGTGTTTTAGAATGGAGCAGTTGATTGTTTTTTAGATTTATTCATTCTGATTGTTATCTTGATTTTGTCAAAGTTTATCCCATGATTTTTATTGTTCATGAAACAAGTAGAGACCATAATAAAACTGAACTTAAAATTGGTTTCATTTAGTAGTGGGTGTTGTTCCTGTGATGTACACAAATTCACACACACACACACACACACACACACACACACACACACACACACACACACACACACACACACACACACATTCATAACCACACACACACACACACACACACACACACACACACATTCATAACAAGATACTCATAAATTCTAAATGTCATAAAAGCTTTTAATTTATCTCATAAAGTGAACAAAACATGTCATAAACACAAACATACTTTCACAATCCAAGCATTCATCTGCTCACTGCATTATGCAGCCACTAAGCATGAATTGATATAATTTGAAACAGATTTTTAAAAAAGTGTTTTAAATTTTAGCATTGTATTCTGCACAAAAAACACACATGTCAAATATAAGTATATTTCAAAACATACATACATGGACAGAAATAAACATAAACCCTTGTAGTAAACTTCACTTGACTCACACACTGGCCAATCCCACCTTAACCCTTTCACCGCCAAAGTCGCATTTTAGCACCACAGTGATGTAACACCTATGTCACTAAAAGGCATCAAATTGGGGTCTATTATCCAAAGACCCTATTGTCTTAGTTTTGGGAAGTAAGGGTAGACCTTATGTTATATAAGTCACAGAGGAATCCCCAAATACTGCAGATGGATTTTGTTCTCTACCCAGGTAATTTCAATGGACATTTTGGGCTGAAATATGGCTGGCGGTGAAAGGGTTAAAACAAAGCAATCTGTATTGACATTCCAACACACAGTCCCTGACACCTGGTCTTCTTCTTCTTCTTCAGCTTCAGTGGCCAACATCAGTCGGCTGATGACAAACACCACTTTAACTATATTATACTTGTGGCGGTGCCATAGCCGATGAGGTTTAACCGATGCGTGGTCACCGCTACAGCTATCTGTAATTTTTAAAAATCGGGACTTTACTGGTTTCATACTGCCTCCGGGCATTGCCTCCAGTATTGTTCCCACCATATTTGTATTTACAAATGTCCCATATGTGTCTGATTCAGACCAAGAGGACGTAAAACACCATTTTCGTCGACACCACTTTAACTGGGGGAGGACCCAGAAGAAAAGAAAGATGTCACGCTTTTCTTTACACCTCCACCAAGGAGGTCCTGTTTGTGCTGTTGTTGGTTTGTCTGTTGGTCAGTGACAAACACAACACAGAAAGATGTCACGCTTTTCTTTACACCTCCACCAAGGAGGTCCTGTTTGTGTTGTTGTTGGTTTGTCTGTTGGTCAGTGACAAACACAACACAGAAAGATGTCACGCTTTTCTTTACACCTCCGCCAAGGAGGTCCTGTTTGTGTTGTTGTTGGTTTGTCTGTTGGTCAGTGACAAACACAGCACAGAAAGATGTCACGCTTTTCTTTACACCTCCACCAAGGAGGTCCTGTTTGTGTTGTTGTTGGTTTGTCTGTTGGTCAGTGACAAACACAACACAGAAAGATGTCACGCTTTTCTTTACACCTCCGCCAAGGAGGTCCTGTTTGTGTTGTTGTTGGTTTGTCTGTTGGTCAGTGACAAACACAACACAGAAAGATGTCATGCTTTTCTTTACACCTCCACCAAGGAGGTCCTGTTTGTGTTGTTGTTGGTTTGTCTGTTGGTCAGTGACAAACACAACACAGAAAGATGTCACGCTTTTCTTTACACCTCCACCAAGGAGGTCCTGTTTGTGTTGTTGTTGGTTTGCCTGTTGGTCAGTGACAAACACAACACAGAAAGATGTCACGCTTTTCTTTACACCTCCACCAAGGAGGTCCTGTTTGTGTTGTTGTTGGTTTGCCTGCTGGTCAGTGACAAACACAACACAGAAAGATGTCACGCTTTTCTTTACACCTCCACCAAGGAGGTCCTGTTTGTGTTGTTGTTGGTTTGTCTGTTGGTCAGTGACAAACACAACACAGAAAGATGTCACGCTTTTCTTTACACCTCCACCAAGGAGGTCCTGTTTGTGCTGTTGTTGGTTTGTCTGTTGGTCAGTGACAAACACAACACAGAAAGATGTCACGCTTTTCTTTACACCTCCACCAAGGAGGTCCTGTTTGTGTTGTTGTTGGTTTGTCTGTTGGTCAGTGACAAACACAACACAGAAAGATGTCACGCTTTTCTTTACACCTCCACCAAGGAGGTCCTGTTTGTGTTGTTGTTGGTTTGTCTGTTGGTCAGTGACAAACACAACACAGAAAGATGTCATGCTTTTCTTTACACCTCCACCAAGGAGGTCCTGTTTGTGTTGTTGTATTTGTTCGTTGGTTTGTCTGTTGGTCAGTGACAAACACAACACAGAAAGATGTCACGCTTTTCTTTACACCTCCACCAAGGAGGTCCTGTTTGTGTTGTTGTTGGTTTGTCTGTTGGTCAGTGACAAACACAACACAGAAAGATGTCACGCTTTTCTTTACACCTCCACCAAGGAGGTCCTGTTTGTGCTGTTGTTGGTTTGTCTGTTGGTCAGTGACAAACACAACACAGAAAGATGTCACGCTTTTCTTTACACCTCCACCAAGGAGGTCCTGTTTGTGCTGTTGTTGGTTTGTCTGTTGGTCAGTGACAAACACAACACAGAAAGATGTCACGCTTTTCTTTACACCTCCACCAAGGAGGTCCTGTTTGTGCTGTTGTTGGTTTGTCTGTTGGTCAGTGACAAACACAACACAGAAAGATGTCATGCTTTTCTTTACACCTCCACCAAGGAGGTCCTGTTTGTGTTGTTGTTGGTTTGTCTGTTGGTCAGTGACAAACACAACACAGAAAGATGTCACGCTTTTCTTTACACCTCCACCAAGGAGGTCCTGTTTGTGTTGTTGTTGGTTTGTCTGTTGGTCAGTGACAAACAACACGGAAAGTTGTAAACAGATTTTGAGGACATTCTGTGGAGGTTAGGGTATCATCCAACAATTCAACCAAATTCAGATTCATCTGAATTGTCTTTTGGATTTTATTTGTTAAATAATCATTTTTAATACTCACTCTCTCTCTCTCTCTCTCTCTCTCTCTCTCTCTCCCCCAAACAAACGAAACAAAACTAATAACCTAAAGAAAACTGTTCATGAAATGATGTACTTCTATACAAGCCATCTACAACATTTCATAAAAACAAGCGCAACGCCAAGTACCGGTAACGCTGAGTACCGGTTTCGCCGTGTCTGCGAAACATTATATTATTACCTTTGTCTCTCTCCCTACTTCCATCTTCTTCTTTCATCCCCCCCCGATCCCCCCCCCCCCCCCCCCCCCATAAAAATTAGCGCAACGCCTAGTACCGGTAACGCCAAGTATCGGTAACGCTGAGTACTGGTTTCGCCGTGTCCGCAAAACATTATTACCTTTGTCTCTCTGCCTACTTCCATCTTCTTCTCTCATCATCCCCCCCCCCCCCCCCCCCTTACCCATAAGAGAGGAGTATACCTCTCTATTCAGACCCAAGCATTTGTCTGCGTGAAGGTCGCCCAGACTGAATCATTCAAAATCACCATCATATTCACACAAAATACATTATTACACTGGGTAATCCTCCAAATTTGAATGACATTCTACAATGTTAATGTACGTTATTTCTTCACAAAATTATCCTGGATTGTTTGACTGAAGGCCGCTTGTGGTTGTTCAGTTTTAGTTATAAACTTCACAAAATTCCTCTCACTGCTCCACTATAGCTCCTGCTATATGCAGCAGGGCAGTGAGGACACCTGTGAGGTTTTTCTCCTGTGTGAATCAGACGATGTTCTTGTAGATTACTGGAATTGGTCAACCTTTTCCCACATGGCGTTTCTCACCAGTGTGGGTCCGACGATGTTGTGATAGAGCCCAGGACCTGGCAAAACCTTTCCCACAGTCTGAACACACATGGGGTTTCTCACCTGTGTGAATTCTCCTGTGCATTGTTAAATAGTCAGCCCTAGAAAAAGCTGCCCCACACACATCACAGACATGGGGTCTGGCACCTTCATGAACTGACTTTGTATGGTGCCGTAAATCACGAGGCCATCTAAAAGCACTGTCACAGTGTGAACACTTGTAAGGCCTCTCCTCTGTGTGAACTATTTTGTGCATTTTCATGGTAGCAGCCCGAGTAAATCTCTTACTGCACACATCACACGCAAAGGCCTTAACACCACTGTGACTCAATTTGTGTCTCTTCAGTTTGCTGGCTACAGGGAAAGATTTGGGGCAAAGATCACATACATGCTGTCCACCCCTTCTTTCCCCATCTCCATGCTCTGTAGCATTATCATCATTTCTGTTTTCATGTGTCAGTTTGTGTCTCTCAAGATGATTGGGTGTAGGGAAAGACTTTCTGCAGACATCACACACATGCTGTCCACTCCTTTCCCCATCTCCATGCTCTGTAGCATTATCATCATTTCTGTTTTCACGTGTCAGTTTGTGTCTCTCAAGATGACTGGGTGTAGGGAAAGACTTTCTGCAGACATCACACGCATGCTGTCTGCTCCTTCTCTCATCTCTATGCTCTGCAGTATTATCATCATTTCTGTTTTCATGTGTCAGCTTGTGTGTCTTCAGGTGAGAAGCCTGAGAGAAACACTCCCAGCACACATCACACACAAATAACCGAACACTACAATGCATCATGTTGTGTTCCGTCAAATTGCTAGAGTCAAAGAAAGATTCTTCGCAAACATTGCACACATGCTGTCTACTATTCTTTCCATCTTTATCACCAGTATCAGTATCATCAACTTTCCTTTTTTTTGTTGTTCTGTTGTCCAGGTTATCCTCCTTCTTAAGGTTATATACTGTTATGTCTGTGTTGCTACAGTTACCAGCATCACATCTGTCAGGTGTGGAGGACCCAGGTAACACCATGTGCAGTTTCTCTCCATGAACTGATGCCAGGTGGAGTTCCAAACTGCTGAACAGCACAAAGGCAGCAGAACAATGCTGACACACACGACCTCTTTTCAGAGACAGCAGTGACCCAGAAGTGTTGTCAGACATGGGCTGTACTGTGCTGTAGACAGCTGAGGGCTGATCTGGTGAGTCTTCCTCCATGGACCATGCTGGTTCCTGCTTCTGTGAAAACAAACATTCCACTTATAAACAGTTTTCATTTACGTTGATTTATACATTTTCTTTCTTTTTCTTGCTGATTTATACATACATTTCTTTCTTCTTCTTGCTGATTTATACATTTTGATAGAGGGTTCACAAAAATCTAATAGCAAGGAAACCCCATTGATGACCTTAGATAACATGGTTCGTGGGGACTTGGAAGAGTGCCAAAAAAGGACCTTTAAAGGACCAGCAAATTTTTTTAAAGGACCTATTTAAACCTTGTTTGTAGTTGTACTTGCAGACGTGGTGGGCGCAGAGCCAGACGCCGACGATTGTGGCTGAGCAGATTCTTTTCTTTTTTTTTTTTGGCTGAGCAGATTCATTTGTTGTTACAGTAGTACTTCTGCTGCTTGCAAAAAAAGTCGGTCACATTGCACCTCGATTCCGCCTTGTGCCTTCTTTCAGCTTTCTTGTGATTTTCAGTCTTTGCGTGTTGTTTCAGCACCGACTCTCCCATTGACAAGATGTTGATGTTTTTTTCACAATATGCACAACGAACTGCATGTTTACAAGTTGTCCATCACTTTTCGGACCCAGTCCTTATAAATGTCTTCTCTCAGCCAACGATCCTGAAAACGAACACTTTCCAGACATTTTTACACTTTTTTACTTGAAGACAAGCACTGAAGCAGCCGCATGTGGGAAGAATTTCAACATGGCGCATAAGATATCTCGCCGAATCTCGCGCACGTGACCGGATTTACAGTGACTATTAAAATTAGATCGTCTGCTCGAAAGATACGAAGGCGATCGATTTTGGGCAAATTTTATTTCATTTAATATATTTTTTTGAGTTCATTTCTTATGACAAGGTACTTAGTTTTGTTTTTTGGCCCGATTAAAGGATTTAAACTGACCGCACCAATATTAAAAGGACCTTTGACTGATTTGAAAGGACCTCCTTGCTGATATAAAGGACTTAACAGGCCTTTTGATGACCGATCAATTTCACAGCACTTTAAAGCACCTGAAAGGACCCCACGAACCCTGGATAAGTAGTAGTAGTGATAAGGGCTTGATCTGGGCCTTGCGGCCCTTGCATGCCCTATCATTTCTCTTATGTGTAGATTCTTTTCTTATTTGAGTATTTGTATTGGTGATTTGCAAATTTTCCTATGCTACAAAAAAAGAAATAAGAATGGCCAATATGTTTATTCGTCAAATTCCTTCTTTTTTCATAAATGGTTCTTTATCCAGAAGATTTTTAAACATATTAGAATCTAGTACTTGGTGCAACCTTAATGTTGGATGGTAAACAATTCCAAAATTGAATGAATCTATTAGAAAATGAATATTTTCCAATGTTAGTATTAGAACACTTTTTCCCATCACTATTCCTAGTTTTATCTACATAACTTAACACAAAATATTCATGTAAGTCAATGTATGGTTAAAACTTGCATATAATAATAATAATAGTACATTTATATAGCGCTTTACCTCAGATGAGCCCAAAGCGCTTTACAATCAATTATTCATCAACAGACAACAAAAAACAGCATTCAAGAGTGATACCTACCAGCAACAGCGCATATACAAAGCAACTCTCTCTCTCTCTCTAACACACACACACACACACACACACACGCATGCATGCACGCACACACACACACACACACACACACACACATTTATCGACGCCAACTCGTTCATACCCCATTCGGTAAGCCACAGCAACCGAGACCCATGGACTGACCACATACACCAACACACATACACAAACACCCTCACACAAAACATACGCACGCAGACAGACACACAGACACGCACACAAACACAGACACACACACACACATGCGTGCACACACAACCCACAAAACCAAAACACACACAAGCACACATGTATGCACACATTCATGCTCACACACACACACACACACACACACACACACACACACACACACACACACACACACACACACACACACACATACGATACTTGAATGAGATCATCTCTCACCCTTCTCCCCTTTAGTGAAGGCAGTTTCAGAAAGTTAAGTCTTTCTTCATAAGTCTTGTTTTTACATGCTTTTACTAATTTAGTGGCTCTTCTTTGGACCTTTTCCAAGGAAATACTTTGTCTTTTAAGAGCTGGAAACTATACTACATTACAATATTCAAGATGTGGTCTGACTAATGCCTTATACAACTTCACAAATACTTCTTTATTCAGATAATCAAAAGACCTTTCTATTAGCCCTAACATATTTGATTTGCCTTTTTAATAACATTGCTTATATATTCATCAAAACTTAATGAGGCGTCAAAAGTTATACCCAAATCTTTTTCTTGTTCACTTTCTTCAATGAGGCTTTATACCGAAAATTATCTGCCCCTGTCTCGCGACCTCAAATGCGAACGCCACCTACTTAAGATTATCGCCCTTGCCTGTCAGGAACTAGTGGTATGTAGCCACAGAAGATTATCTGCTCCTGACTTGTCACCAGGGGGCATCGGCAGTTCGGCCCTAAAATTATCGCCTTTTCGTCTCGGCAAGGAGTAATAGAACGCCTCATTGTATCAGTACTGTTAGTAAGTTTAATGAAATATCCATGTTTTGGGTTACGTTTCCCGGAATGCATTACTTTACATTTTTTAACATTAAAATACAAGTTTCAAGTGTTTGACCACTCATGTAAAGTGTATAAATCTGCCTGTAATATATCTTTATTATTAGAATTGTTGTATATCTTAGTATCGTCGGCATAGATCTTATAATTGCTACTTATATACTGACAGGCAGAAGTTCTGCACACACGCATTGCAAAAATCATCAAAAATGTAAATCAGACTCAAAATTAATTTTACTTTGGGTAATCCTAAATCATGCAATTGTACACACAGCATCATTTAGGATTACCCAAAGTAAAATTAATTTTGTATCTGATTTACATTTTTGATGATTTTTGCAATGCGTGTGTGCAGAACTTCTGCCTATATTATCTGGTAGATCATTTATGAGTATTGTGAATAAAACAGGGCCTAATATGTTACCTTGGGGAATACCAATAAGGAGCTTTGCTTCCTCTGAATAAGACTTACCAACTCTAACCCGTTGAGTTCTTTGAGACAAGAATCCTTTAATCCACTGTAAATAATTCACCTTCTATTCCATACGCTAACAATTCAATTAGCAATCTCTCATGCGGGACAGAGTCAAAAGCCTTTCTAAAGTCTAGATACCCCACATCTAAAGATTCTCCATTGTCTAACATCGTAGTGAAATGTTCTATGACCTGTAGTAGCTGGGTAACACAAGAGCTGAGTGGCACAGTGGTAGCGCGTTCGCTTCGTGTCAAGTAAACCCGAGTTCGAACCTGGGTACAGGGGATTTTTTCCTCTCATTCTGCACTAGGCCTTAACGGTCTGAACGTGGAGTCTTTCGGATGAGACGATAAACCGAGGTCCCGTGTGCCCATGCACTTAGCATACGCTAAACCCAGTGGCAACGAAAAAGTTGTCATTTGGTAAAAATTTACACCCCCCCCCCCCCCTCATCAGTGACAAAAATCGCATGCAAAAAAAAAAAAAAAAAAAAAAAAAAAAATTGTGGCGCGCCTCTGGCTGCGACGCGCTCTCCAGGTGGGAGCAACCAGAATTTCACAGAGACGTCTCTGTGACTATAAAGTACCTAATACTACTACTACTACTACTACTAATCTTTTATTTCTAAAACCATCTTGACAGTCTGAATATAGATTATCTGTGAAAAACTTAACAATATTGTCACGTAAAATAGATTCCATTACTTTACATGTTACACAAGTGAGACTTACTGGTCTATAGTTACCTGGATCGGACCTTGATCCTTTTTTTTAAAAAATGGCAACAACTTCAGCTTTCTTCCAGTCATCAGGTATTACCCCATGTTCCATTGTTTTGTTAAATAGCTTAGTTCAAGGTACACTAATCTACACTAATCTCCGCTAAGCTCGCTTGCTAGATAAGCTGTACTGGTAAGATCGGTAATAAACGAAACCTAACCAGTGTCCTTTTTATTATTTGCTTTTTCAAGCTGAAGGAAAGATTTCCACAAAGAGTTTTTGTAAGATTATTGTTGTTCATACATAGGACATAATGCTATTTTGGGCAAGGAACATGAAAAAATTATGATGTGACCCAAAATTCAAAATGTGATACACATTGAAAACTACATGTAACACAAGTCAAAATTTGAAATTCTGTTATTAAAAAAAATAAAAAGTAAATCAAAAATAAAAACTCACCACAGCAAAATCAACAGCTGAGTCTGCAGAATATTTCCTGACATGGTCCGTCTCTTCTGTGGACAGTCTCCCATGTGGCAAGGACATCTGTAGTGAAAGAAAACAAAAGAAAGAAAGAAATAAGGGGGAGAAGGAAAGAAGTAAAATGTAAGAAAAAAAAAAGAACAGAAAGAAAGAAAGAAAGAAAGAAGTAGGCATTGCAACACATTACAGTCCTATCAAGGAAAGAAAGAAGTAGGCATTGCAACACATTACAGTCCTATCAAGGAAAGAAAGAAGTAGGCATTGCAACACATTACAGTCCTATCAAGGAAAGAAAGAAGTAGGCATTGCAACACATTACAGTCCTATCAAAGAAAGAAAGAAGTAGGCATTGCAACACATTACAGTCCTATCAAAGAAAGAAAGAAAGAAGTAGGCATTGCAACACATTACAGTCCCATCAAAGAAAGAAAGAAAGAAGTAGGCATTGCAACACATTACAGTCCCATCAAAGAAAGAAAGAAAGAAGTAGGCATTGCAACACATTACAGTCCTATCAAAGAAAGAAAGAAGTAGGCATTGCAACACATTACAGTCCTATCAAAGAAAGAAAGAAAGAAGTAGGCATTGCAACACATTACAGTCCCATCAAAGAAAGAAAGAAAGAAGTAGGCATTGCAACACATTACAGTCCTATCAAAGAAAGAAAGAAGTAGGCATTGCAACACATTACAGTCCTATCAAAGAAAGAAAGAAAGAAGTAGGCATTGCAACACATTACAGTCCTATCAAAGAAAGAAGTAGGCATTGCAACACATTACAGTCCTATCAAAGAAAGAAAGAAGTAGGCATTGCAACACATTACAGTCCTATCAAAGAAAGAAAGAAAGAAGTAGGCATTGCAACACATTACAGTCCTATCAAAGAAAGAAAGAAGTAGGCATTGCAACACATTACAGTCCTATCAAAGAAAGAAAGAAGTAGGCATTGCAACACATTACAGTCCTATCAAAGAAAGAAAGAAGTAGGCATTGCAACACATTACAGTCCTATCAAAGAAAGAAAGAAAGAAGTAGGCATTGCAACACATTACAGTCCCATCAAAGAAAGAAAGAAAGAAGTAGGCATTGCAACACATTACAGTCCTATCAAAGAAAGAAAGAAGTAGGCATTGCAACACATTACAGTCCTATCAAAGAAAGAAAGAAGTAGGCATTGCAACACATTACAGTCCTATCAAAGAAAGAAAGAAAGAAGTAGGCATTGCAACACATTACAGTCCCATCAAAGAAAGAAAGAAAGAAGTAGGCATTGCAACACATTACAGTCCCATCAAAGAAAGAAAGAAAGAAGTAGGCATTGCAACACATTACAGTCCCATCAAAGAAAGAAAGAAAGAAGTAGGCATTGCAACACATTACAGTCCTATCAAAGAAAGAAAGAAGTAGGCATTGCAACACATTACAGTCCTATCAAAGAAAGAAAGAAAGAAGTAGGCATTGCAACACATTACAGTCCCATCAAAGAAAGAAAGAAAGAAGTAGGCATTGCAACACATTACAGTCCCATCAAAGAAAGAAAGAAAGAAGTAGGCATTGCAACACATTACAGTCCTATCAAAGAAAGAAAGAAAGAAGTAGGCATTGCAACACATTACAGTCCTATCAAAGAAAGAAAGAAAGAAGTAGGCATTGCAACACATTACAGTCCTATCAAAGAAAGAAAGAAGTAGGCATTGCAACACATTACAGTCCTATCAAAGAAAGAAAGAAAGAAGTAGGCATTGCAACACATTACAGTCCTATCAAAGAAAGAAAGAAAGAAGTAGGCATTGCAACACATTACAGTCCTATCAAAGAAAGAAAGAAGTAGGCATTGCAACACATTACAGTCCTATCAAAGAAAGAAAGAAGTAGGCATTGCAACACATTACAGTCCTATCAAAGAAAGAAAGAAGTAGGCATTGCAACACATTACAGTCCTATCAAAGAAAGAAAGAAGTAGGCATTGCAACACATTACAGTCCTATCAAAGAAAGAAAGAAAGAAGTAGGCATTGCAACACATTACAGTCCCATCAAAGAAAGAAAGAAAGAAGTAGGCATTGCAACACATTACAGTCCTATCAAAGAAAGAAAGAAGTAGGCATTGCAACACATTACAGTCCTATCAAAGAAAGAAAGAAAGAAGTAGGCATTGCAACACATTACAGTCCCATCAAAGAAAGAAAGAAGTAGGCATTGCAACACATTACAGTCCTATCAAAGAAGGAAAGAAAGAAGTAGGCATTGCAACACATTACAGTCCTATCAAAGAAGGAAAGAAAGAAGTAGGCATTGCAACACATTACAGTCCTATCAAAGAAAGAAAGAAGTAGGCATTGCAACACATTACAGTCCCATCAAAGAAAGAAAGAAAGAAGTAGGCATTGCAACACATTACAGTCCCATCAAAGAAAGAAAGAAAGAAGTAGGCATTGCAACACATTACAGTCCCATCAAAGAAAGAAAGAAAGAAGTAGGCATTGCAACACATTACAGTCCCATCAAAGAAAGAAAGAAAGAAGTAGGCATTGCAACACATTACAGTCCCATCAAAGAAAGAAAGAAAGAAGTAGGCATTGCAACACATTACAGTCCCATCAAAGAAAGAAAGAAAGAAGTAGGCATTGCAACACATTACAGTCCTATCAAAGAAAGAAAGAAAGAAGTAGGCATTGCAACACATTACAGTCCTATCAAAGAAAGAAAGAAAGAAGTAGGCATTGCAACACATTACAGTCCCATCAAAGAAAGAAAGAAAGAAGTAGGCATTGCAACACATTACAGTCCCATCAAAGAAAGAAAGAAGTAGGCATTGCAACACATTACAGTCCTATCAAGGAAAGAAAGAAAGAAGTAGGCATTGCAACACATTACAGTCCTATCAAAGAAAGAAAGAAAGAAGTAGGCATTGCAACACATTACAGTCCTATCAAAGAAAGAAAGAAGTAGGCATTGCAACACATTACAGTCCCATCAAAGAAAGAAAGAAAGAAGTAGGCATTGCAACACATTACAGTCCTATCAAAGAAAGAAAGAAGTAGGCATTGCAACACATTACAGTCCTATCAAAGAAAGAAAGAAAGAAGTAGGCATTGCAACACATTACAGTCCCATCAAAGAAAGAAAGAAAGAAGTAGGCATTGCAACACATTACAGTCCTATCAAAGAAAGAAAGAAAGAAGTAGGCATTGCAACACATTACAGTCCTATCAAAGAAGGAAAGAAGTAGGCATTGCAACACATTACAGTCCTATCAAGGAAAGAAAGAAAGAAGTAGGCATTGCAACACATTACAGTCCTATCAAAGAAAGAAAGAAAGAAGTAGGCATTGCAACACATTACAGTCCCATCAAAGAAAGAAAGAAAGAAGTAGGCATTGCAACACATTACAGTCCTATCAAAGAAAGAAAGAAGTAGGCATTGCAACACATTACAGTCCTATCAAAGAAAGAAAGAAGTAGGCATTGCAACACATTACAGTCCTATCAAAGAAAGAAAGAAGTAGGCATTGCAACACATTACAGTCCTATCAAAGAAAGAAAGAAAGAAGTAGGCATTGCAACACATTACAGTCCTATCAAGGAAAGAAAGAAGTAGGCATTGCAACACATTACAGTCCTATCAAAGAAAGAAAGAAGTAGGCATTGCAACACATTACAGTCCTATCAAAGAAAGAAAGAAAGAAGTAGGCATTGCAACACATTACAGTCCCATCAAAGAAAGAAAGAAAGAAGTAGGCATTGCAACACATTACAGTCCTATCAAAGAAAGAAAGAAAGAAGTAGGCATTGCAACACATTACAGTCCTATCAAAGAAAGAAAGAAGTAGGCATTGCAACACATTACAGTCCTATCAAAGAAAGAAAGAAGTAGGCATTGCAACACATTACAGTCCTATCAAAGAAAGAAAGAAAGAAGTAGGCATTGCAACACATTACAGTCCCATCAAAGAAAGAAAGAAGTAGGCATTGCAACACATTACAGTCCTATCAAAGAAAGAAAGAAGTAGGCATTGCAACACATTACAGTCCTATCAAAGAAAGAAAGAAGTAGGCATTGCAACACATTACAGTCCTATCAAAGAAAGAAAGAAGTAGGCATTGCAACACATTACAGTCCTATCAAAGAAAGAAAGAAAGAAGTAGGCATTGCAACACATTACAGTCCTATCAAAGAAAGAAAGAAGTAGGCATTGCAACACATTACAGTCCTATCAAAGAAAGAAAGAAGTAGGCATTGCAACACATTACAGTCCCATCAAAGAAAGAAAGAAAGAAGTAGGCATTGCAACACATTACAGTCCTATCAAAGAAAGAAAGAAAGAAGTAGGCATTGCAACACATTACAGTCCTATCAAAGAAAGAAAGAAAGAAGTAGGCATTGCAACACATTACAGTCCTATCAAAGAAAGAAAGAAGTAGGCATTGCAACACATTACAGTCCTATCAAAGAAAGAAAGAAAGAAGTAGGCATTGCAACACATTACAGTCCTATCAAAGAAAGAAAGAAGTAGGCATTGCAACACATTACAGTCCTATCAAAGAAAGAAAGAAGTAGGCATTGCAACACATTACAGTCCCATCAAAGAAAGAAAGAAAGAAGTAGGCATTGCAACACATTACAGTCCTATCAAAGAAAGAAAGAAAGAAGTAGGCATTGCAACACATTACAGTCCTATCAAAGAAAGAAAGAAAGAAGTAGGCATTGCAACACATTACAGTCCTATCAAAGAAAGAAAGAAAGAAGTAGGCATTGCAACACATTACAGTCCCATCAAAGAAAGAAAGAAGTAGGCATTGCAACACATTACAGTCCTATCAAAGAAAGAAAGAAGTAGGCATTGCAACACATTACAGTCCTATCAAAGAAAGAAAGAAAGAAGTAGGCATTGCAACACATTACAGTCCTATCAAAGAAAGAAAGAAGTAGGCATTGCAACACATTACAGTCCTATCAAAGAAAGAAAGAAAGAAGTAGGCATTGCAACACATTACAGTCCTATCAAAGAAAGAAAGAAGTAGGCATTGCAACACATTACAGTCCTATCAAAGAAAGAAAGAAGTAGGCATTGCAACACATTACAGTCCTATCAAAGAAAGAAAGAAAGAAGTAGGCATTGCAACACATTACAGTCCTATCAAAGAAAGAAAGAAAGAAGTAGGCATTGCAACACATTACAGTCCTATCAAAGAAAGAAAGAAGTAGGCATTGCAACACATTACATTCCTATCAAAGAAAGAAAGAAGTAGGCATTGCAACACATTACAGTCCTATCAAAGAAAGAAAGAAGTAGGCATTGCAACACATTACAGTCCTATCAAAGAAAGAAAGAAGTAGGCATTGCAACACATTACAGTCCTATCAAAGAAAGAAAGAAAGAAGTAGGCATTGCAACACATTACAGTCCCATCAAAGAAAGAAAGAAAGAAGTAGGCATTGCAACACATTACAGTCCTATCAAAGAAAGAAAGAAGTAGGCATTGCAACACATTACAGTCCTATCAAAGAAAGAAAGAAAGAAGTAGGCATTGCAACACATTACAGTCCCATCAAAGAAAGAAAGAAGTAGGCATTGCAACACATTACAGTCCTATCAAAGAAAGAAAGAAATAGGCATTGCAACACATTACAGTCCTATCAAAGAAGGAAAGAAGTAGGCATTGCAACACATTACAGTCCTATCAAAGAAGGAAAGAAGTAGGCATTGCAACACATTACAGTCCCATCAAAGAAAGAAAGAAAGAAGTAGGCATTGCAACACATTACAGTCCCATCAAAGAAAGAAAGAAGTAGGCATTGCAACACATTACAGTCCTATCAAAGAAAGAAAGAAAGAAGTAGGCATTGCAACACATTACAGTCCTATCAAAGAAAGAAGTAGGCATTGCAACACATTACAGTCCTATCAAAGAAAGAAAGAAGTAGGCATTGCAACACATTACAGTCCTATCAAAGAAAGAAAGAAAGAAGTAGGCATTGCAACACATTACAGTCCTATCAAAGAAAGAAAGAAAGAAAGAAGTAGGCATTGCAACACATTACAGTCCTATCAAAGAAGGAAAGAAAGAAAGAAGTAGGCATTGCAACACATTACAGTCCTATCAAAGAAAGAAAGAAGTAGGCATTGCAACACATTACAGTCCCATCAAAGAAAGAAAGAAAGAAGTAGGCATTGCAACACATTACAGTCCCATCAAAGAAAGAAAGAAAGAAGTAGGCATTGCAACACATTACAGTCCCATCAAAGAAAGAAAATGGGAAGGAAGAAAGAAAGAAGGTTAAAAAAATAAGCAAAGAAACAAAGTAGGAAAGAAAATAGTACACAGTGTAAAGCATTCTGACCAAAGCCTTGTGTCCAAGTCACACACACTAGCTTCCAGTAAATCTTCTACTGCTGCAATAACATGTCATTACATTGAAGCCAGAAGCATGTCATCCAAACTTAAACTGTGAAAGCATAGATTTCTTAACCCTTGCTACCAATACACATTTTAAATTCTAATTATGTCACTGCCAACTAAACAAGCACAGAGGCTAACAATCTCTCTCTCTCTCTCCCCTTCCCATTCCCCAATTTTTACTTTTGAATGAAGAACACAACGCAAGACTTCCAGAGAATTCCACCTACCAGCCTGTCACTACTCTCAGTCCACTCAGGGAATGGCAGAGGCTCTCCATGAACTGACGCCAGGTGGAGTTCCAAACTGCTGACCAGCACAAAGGCAGCAGAACAACGCTGACATGTGCGACCTCTTTTCAGAGACAGCAGTGACTCAGACGTGTTGTCAGACATGGGCTGTGCTGTGCTGTAGACAGCTGAGGGCTGATCTGGTGAGTCTCCCTCCATGGACCATGCTGGTTCCTGCTTCTAATGAACACAGAAGTACAGACATTTGCAACGCCAACATCACACAACTATACAGAGATGGACAAACAGACTGATGTACACACACACACACACACACACACACACACACACACACACACACACACACACACACACACACACATGCCACATACAAGTATGCCTACTAGTAACTACATATAGTGACGCTAACATAAAAGACCCATTCACTCTCAATCACATGTGCATGCTTGCACAGACACACACACACACATCAACTTATGTGGGATAAAGAGAACAGCAAACACCCAGGTAGTGGCAATCTAACATTTTCGGTTTATTGTTAAAACCTTTGTCGATAAAACCAAGGACTGCTAAAGAAAGCGAATGGCTGTGCCTTTTTATACCCTTTGTTGTCAGCAGAAATCACCACTCACTCATTCTTTAAAAAAATAACAACTCACTCACTCAAAAAAAACCACACACTTGTTCACGCTTTTTCTCTCTTTCTCTAAAAAAAAGTTACATTAATCACTCGAATTCAAACAATGAAAAAAACGTGTAAACGTGTAGTGAAATAAAATCAAAGAGAGATAAAAATCTTTGCTACTCCTATTGCTCCTCTCTATCACTCTCTCCCTCTCTTGCTGTCACCCTCTCCCTCTCCCAAACTGATGTCAGTCCACAATATGCTTCACAAAGTCCCTTGTTCAATCATGCACATTGTCCATCTGGCCAGTTTGTTTTGAGTTTGTGTCGCTAGAATCTCTCTCTGGCCCTTCTGGTGGTGGTGTCTTTGGCACGCATCCTGTCGATGATGGTGACCCTCATGTCCAGAATGCTGTGTTCAGTCCCCTGAAAGTGGCGGACCACCAACATGTCCTGTTTGTGGTGGCTGTAGTCCCTGGTCGCTGCCTTTTTGATCGCCGGGTTGACACCAATGTTGGAGCGGTGCGCATGGAAGCGTCTCTGCAACGTCTGGCCCGTCTCTCCCACGTATTGCACGTCTCTACACTTGGCACAGTCTATGAGGTACACCAGATTCGTGCTCTCGCAGGTTCCCCTGTCTCGAATGGTGAATCTCTGGCCCGTCTCTCCCACGTATTGCACGTCTCTACACTTGGCACAGTCTATGAGGTACACCAGATTTGTGCTCTCGCAGGTTCCCCTGTCTCGAATGGTGAATGTCTGGCCTGTCCGGACGCTGCAGAAAGTGGTGGTCTGCTGTAGATGGAGCTGGCAGACGATGCAGCGCTTGGCACCGCACTTGAAGCATCCAGCTTCGAGTCTTCCCCGTTCTGAGGCGCTATGGGAGGCTTGGACAGCATGAGAAGCCTCCAGAGGTTGTGGCTGTTGCGTTCTCCGATGATTGGCGGGCGTGGCACGGCCTTCTTCATTCTTCTGCTCCGGTGCATCGTGGGCATGAGCTCCTTCAGCCATCGTCCAAGAGGTGGGTGTGTCGGGTTGTATGTGATCACCACCGGCACTCTTTCTGGCTTCTGGTTCTTCACTGCATACTTCAGAGTGTCCTTTCTGGGTATGTTGGCCACTTTGGTGATGGCCGCCTCCAGCAGCGAGTCTGGGTAGCCTCGCTTCCGCAGTTTCTGCCTCAGTTCTTCATTCTTCTGCTGGAACAGTTCATCAGTGGAGCAGATTCGGCGCAGTCGGAGACATTGTCCAAATGGGATGCTCCTCAGGCAGTGGCGTGGGTGGCACGAATGGAAGGGGAGCAGCATGTTGGCGTCTGTGGGTTTCATGTGAAGATCCGTGACCAGTCTGCCATCTACGATGCTGATGCTGACATCCAGGTAAGGGATGTTGGTTCTGCCGTAGTTCCAGGTGAATTTGATTGTCTGGTGTTGTTGGCTTAGCCAGTTTAGGAACTGTCGCAGGTTCAACTTATGGTAGGAATCAGGAAACATCTATCAAGTCCCCCCCCCCCACTCCACCCCTCCTACTACCCCCATTTCTTCCAAAACTCACAGATCTGCCTGTGATATCTTCATTAGAAAGGCCTAGCAGGGTTAAGAGAAAAAAAGATGAAATGTACTGACCACCACAACACCACTGTCCATCCAAGGTGCACAGTCTCCATCTATGACCTCTTCTTTAACCCTGTCCATTGTGTCTGCAGTTCAGGTTCCTTGTACTGGTCTGTAACAAAGAAGTAAAGAAACTGTGGTTTGACACATACATAATAGTAACTTTTTTACGGAGAACATTAAGTTGGCTTCTATTTTGTGATGAAAGGAAATCGAATAATCACAACCTGTGTAATGCATGCTTTGTGCGTCTATTTTGTATTCTGTTCTTTTGCAAATCGAAACATTCACAAGATTTCTTTTCAACCCAAAAAAGGATTAGGGTCAACTTCATGCAAGGTTGACGGCTGTATATCCACATTTAGGACCGTCATGAGACAATGTAATGATAGAAAAGACGAGATACTGGGCAGGCTGCCCTTTCTATCAACAAATTATCTTCCCTTACTGGCCGTGGACAGGATCAGGATCAGAATCAGGATCAGTGCGTTGCAGGTGCCAATACTGGCAATAGTTGCGACGGAACTAGGAGGGCGCATGTACCCACAGAAAACATAGAACTAGGAGGGCGCATGTACCCACAGAAAACATAGAACTAGGAGGGCACATGTACCCACAGAAAACATAGAACTAGGAACATGTACCCACAGAAAACATAGAACTAGGAGGGCACATGTACCCACAGAAAACATAGAACTAGGAGGGCGCATGTACCCACAGAAAACATAGAACTAGGAGGGCGCATGTACCCACAGAAAACATAGAACTAGGAGGGCTCATGTACCCACAGAAAACATAGAACTAGGAGGGCGCATGTACCCACAGAAAACATAGAACTAGGAGGGCGCATGTACCCACAGAAAACATAGAACTAGGAGGGCGCATGTACCCACATAAAACATAGAACTAGGAGGGCGCATGTACCCACAGAAAACATAGAACTAGGAGGGCGCATGTACCTACAGAAAACATAGAAAGGAAAGACCTAAAGCTTGCACCGGGTTAAGACCATTAAACCCCCCAGTTCAGCCGGGAAGGAACAGGCCCCACTTCCAGCAACAAGCGGGGGGAGGTGGGGAATCTAATTTTAGTGGTCAGTTGGGGCAAGCTCAGATGGAGATCTGATCAGCGCTGATGTAAATGCGCTGATAGAGCCTGCAGTGACGGCGGCCTCGCTCAACTTGCTCCACTCCGCAGCAGTCTGCACGAAGAAAGAGCTACGATATTGCACTGTTCGACATTCTTGGACATGAAATCCATGCGAGTGGTTGATGACCTGTTGTTGGAGGATGTTTGTGGACTGGAAGCCTTCATATTTGGTGGGTTTGATGATCCTGCGACGCTTTGTATTTGCTGGAGCAAGAAACTTTTCCCGCTGGGAGTGCAGGAATGTGGCCCTCAGCTATCCTGTAGAAAAGGCTGAGAGGTTGCTGCCTGTGATGTAAAGCTGTAGACTACTCACACTACATTCAGTTCTGTAGCGGAACAATTTACAACTGTTCTAAAAATTCAAACAAAATACAAAACGACATAAACAGACTTAATAGATTGGTCAGAAAAGTGGAACCTTTATTTTAATGCAGGAAAGTGCAAAGTAATGCATGTGGGACATAAAGATATAAATAAAAATTATGAAATTTCTCATGGTTCAACTAAACATGCATTGGAAACCTGTTCAGACGAAGAGGACTTAGGAGTCATATTTGACTCAAAACTCAAGTTCGATAAACACATTACAACAGCAATAAACAAAGCCAATAGAATTTGGGGTTTAATTACATGTTTCATAGAATTAAATAGAGAAGTGTTCATAAATCTCTATAAAAGTTTAATAAGACCTCATCTTGAGTATGGACATTTAATTTAGAACCCTTTTCTGAAAAGACAATCCACTGCAATTGAAATGGTACAGAGGCGGCAACCAAACTCATAACATCAATTTAACATCTAGAATATGGGGAAAGACTTTGTAAGTTGAACTTACCATCCTTAAAATACGGAAGATTAAGGGGAGATTTGATAAATGTGTATAAAAAATTTCATAACACTGACAAAACTAACAAATGTTTGTTTCAATTATCTAATGATTTGAGTCTAACCCGTAACAGTAACAGCGAACTAAAAATACTAACCCAATACAGTAGAACTAACATTAAAAAAAAACTTCTTTCCTAACAGAGTCACTCAGTACTGGAACAATCTCCCTGCACAAACTAAACTTGCTTCTAATATTAACCAGTTCAAAAACCTCCTGGATAGTGATCCCAAAATTGCTGTACAGTGGAACATCCCTTGTAAGACCTCCCATTATAAGAATCCCTCCCACATAAGACCTACTTCTTTGAGACATTGCCCTTCTTTGTAAGTATTAAAATTACATCTCTTATAAGACCCCTCCCTTACAAGACCTCATTTTGGACCATTTTGAAGGTCTTATAAGGGAGGTTCCACTGTATTGAAATTCAATTATGATGAATCATTGAATGCGTTTTTGCCTTTCTTACCATACATAAATCTGTATTTTAGGAACCTTTTTGGCTAATAACCTTTTTGGAATACTAACCCTATCCCTACCCCCCACCCTATGACGGAAAAACGCAACGAACCACAACTGTGACAAATCGCGGTGTACTGCAGTACATAGTGGGGGGTAGGGTTAGGTTTAGGGCTAGGGTTAGGGTTAGTATTCCAAAAAGAGAATTAGCTGAAAATGTTCCTAAAATACAGCTTTATGTATGGTAAGAAAGGCAAAAAACGGAAAAATACCGAGAAACCGAGAGGGGGGGGGGGGGGGGGGGGGGGGGGGGGGTGCACATCTTTACCTTTACCAAAATAATGTTGGGTAAAAGGCCCAACATTATTTTAGAAAAAGACGGAAAAACGCAACGAACCACAACTGTGACAAATCGCGGTGTACTGCAGTACATAGTGGGGGGGTAGGGTTAGGTTTAGGGCTAGGGTTAGGGTTAGTATTCCAAAAAGAGAATTAGCTGAAAATGTTCCTAAAATACAGCTTTATGTATGGTAAGAAAGACAAAAACGGAAAAATACC
Source organism: Phymorhynchus buccinoides (assembly GCA_017654935.2). Taxonomy (NCBI): domain Eukaryota; kingdom Metazoa; phylum Mollusca; class Gastropoda; order Neogastropoda; family Raphitomidae; genus Phymorhynchus; species Phymorhynchus buccinoides. The sequence goes on along the minus strand of CM065709.1, from coordinate 2,296,021 downwards.
GAGAAATGCAGGGGGGGGGGGGGGGGGTGCACATCTTTACCTTTACCATTATTTTTTTTAAAGAAAAAAAGAAAGGGCACATCAAGAGGCCGCGAGGCCTGGCTGTCCTGACCTGAAATTACACACCTTTGCCTCAAGTGGGTATGAAATAAATCATTTGCCTTGCCTTGCCCTGCCTTTCTTCTTTCTTAAAAATGCAAGTTTCATGTAAGGGAGTTAACTCCCTGTGGATGAACTGGTGACCGGTCAGATTGGCCTCGTGTCATTTCGGCCCCGCTTTTTTTGGTCGTTTTGGCCTCGCCCGAGTCAAATCGGCCTCGTTTCCGACCAACTCGTGTTCGACATGGTCGTGTATAATTATGGTTTTTTTAAATTATTTTTGTGTACCTCTCTCTCTCTCTCTCTCTCTCTCTCTCTCTCTCTCTCTCTCTCTCTCTCTCTCTCTCTCTCTCTCTCTCTCTCTCTCTCTCTCTCTCTCTCTCTCTCTCTCTCTCTCTCTCTCTCTCTCTCTCTCTCTCTCTCTCTCTCTCTCTCGTCAAGTATTTGACGTTTCTACTTGCATATTCATAGAACTCATCAAGAACTCATTAGATCGATATTTTCAGAATATTGTGTGTTCAGTTAAACAAATTAGACAAATAAAGCAAGACTGCCCAAGTAGTCGATCGGTAATGCCGATACAACATTAACAACAAAAATAATCAATCTATAGAGGGCAAAAGGCTGAAAAGCCTATAGTGCCATGATACGATATGATATGATAATAGCACCCCCATCAACAATTTGATGATTTTGACGCTAATATTACGGGGGGGTAGGGGGTTTCCAAATAAAAACAGTTGACTACTTGATCTAGGCTGTTCCACTCCCAGGTGCTTCTGAGAGAGAGAGAGAGAGAGAGAGAGAGAGAGAGAGAGAGAGAGAGAGAGAGAGAGAGAGAGAGAGAGAGAGAGAGAGAGAGAGAGAGAGAGACTGAGAGAGAGAGAGAAACAATTAAAACACCCAGACACACACATACTACATGCTCTCTCTCTCTCTCTCTCTCTCTCTCTCTCTCTCTCTCTCTCTCTCTCTCTCTCTCTCTCTCTCTCTCTCTCTCTCTCTCTCTCTCTCTCAGTCTCTCTCTCTCTCTCTCTCTGTATGTTTGCAGTCTTTGGGTGCATGTCTGTGTGTCTGTGTAAGTTATTGTTCTTCTTCTTCTCTTCTTTCTTCTTCGCATTTTGCATCCTCCGTCAGCTTGTTGACGACTATGATGCATGGGGTTTCCGGTATTCTCTATAAACACACTTGTACTGTGGGAAAAGAACAGCTGCCCAGATGATCAGCTCAAGGGGGGGGGGGGGAGAGTAGGTAGGGTAGAGGGTGCAAAGAGAGGTCCAGGGGGCCAGCGGGGTGGGGTGGGGGTGGGGTGTCGGTAGGAGCTCAGGGGATCAGGGGCAAGGGGGGAGGGGGGGGGGGGGGGGGGGGGGGGGGGATCATATCTGGGTTTTGAAGACCTCCACCGAGGCTGATGAAATTGCCTCAGGTGAAAGACTGTTCCATTCGCACACGGCTCTTGGAAAGAAAGAGAACTTCATGTAGTTTGTCTTGGTAGCAGGAAGCAGGTACGCTGCCGAGTGCGACTATAGAGTGCGAGTGTAAGTTATTGTTCGAGTGTGCAAACGACGCCATTCACACAACCATAGTATAGAATGCCATCACAACATCACCTTCACCAAATTGTATCGCTAATAATTATCATTGACACGGATAGAGCCATGTGCATGTTTTTCTAGTAGACAAGTGAACCCGAGGACGAAAATTAATGACCAGGGGTTTGAGGCCGAGTTGACTTGCACCCGAGGCCGAGTTGGCACGAGTCCGACCTGGTAAAAGGCCGAGTTGACTGTCATTCGATGAGAAATTACTGACGTAACTTCCTGTTGTTCCAGAGGTCAAATCAGTGCTGCACATATTTGTAACATAGCATAGCAATTTGACACCGTAGGCTTATTTTGTAAGCATTTTGCCCTCTTGATATCGTTACTAGTGATATCAATGTATTTTATTACTCGTAAACTAATAGGGTTTTGTGTACTGATTTTTAATCATAATAAATTCCTCCAAATTTGAGGAGTACATCACGCTTATTTTGGTCAATCTGATTTTCGAATACGTTCACTTTAGTGACGATGCAAAACAGTCTCATTTGAAAGGTTATTCCATGCCGATGTAATTGTATTCGTATTTTTGTTGTTGCATGGAATGAGTATTGTTGGCTATATTCACATTTATGCCCGTCAAGAACGATAATTAGTAACAGAAAAGAACATAGCGATTGCCTTTTCAGTCAACAGATTATCTGGGCAATAATTTATCATTTGGAAGGTGATCATTCATCAATCGTCTTTGGTTTATTATAAATTCTCTAAACCACTGTAAGCACCATTATCTTTATGTTTGTGGGAAGCTACTGTCAATTTTTTGTTCTTCTTCTCAGTAGTACCTCAGTGTGCATTTCCGCAGATTCCCCTAAAGTTACAGCGACAGAATAGTCAGAAGTGACTGTGGTTGCTCTACAGGAAAGAAAGAAGAAAGAAAGCTATTAGTAATGCACAAGAGATGAAAAGGTGATCTGCGATAGATTGATTAGGTCCAGACCCCATCCAGAATATGGAAATACCATCTGGTACCCACATCTAAAACTGCAATCATCTATGATTGAAAAAGTACAGAGGAGAATGACAAAGCTAATTCATGAAATTCAAAACTATCCATACACTGATACAGCGATAGGTTGAAATACCTAGGTTTACCATAATTGAAAGCTAGAAGGATAAGGGGTGATCTTGTTCAATGTTATACAACATTTAATCGCATTGATGACACAAACATATCTGATTTTTTAAAGTTATTAAACTATGACAAAACAAGAAATAGTACTAACAAAATATTTATTGAACAATGTTATACTAGCACAAGGAAGTTTTCATTCAGTAACACAGAGTGGCAGCCCTGTGGAATAACTTACCTACTAATATGAAAAGTGCACTAAATAACTAACTCTATTAGTGATTAGACAAGTGAAAAAATTCTAAAGAATTATTATATGGGTAAAGGTAAAGATGTGCCACCCCCCCTGCATTTCTCAGTTAATTCTCTTTTTCCGTTTTTGCCTTTCTTACCATACATAAAGCTGTATTTTAGGAACATTTTCAGCTAATAACCTTTTTGGAATACTAACCCTAGCCCTAAACCTAACCCTAACTATGTACTGCAGTACACCACGATTTGTCACAGTTGTGGTTCATTGCATTTTTCCGTCTTATAGGGTGGGGGGTAGGGTTAGGTTTCGGGTTAGGGATAGGGTTAGTATTCCAAAAAGGTTATTAGCTAAACATGTTCCTAAAACACAGCTTTATGTATGGTAAGAAAGGCAATAACGGAAAAATAGAATTAACCGAGATAGGTAGGGGGGGTGGCACATCTTGACCTTCACCATTATATGATTATGATGATTGATTTTCAATCATAAAAACAACAACCTGAGCAGACCTTGATGAAGTAGTTGTGTTTTATGCATTACAACTGCATAAAACGAAGGGACTTTAAAAGCCTAACGGCTATTCAACCTTGTCCCTACTTTCTGATCTGATCAGACTTGAATAAGGGGGTCAGTGTGCGGCATCAACGACGAGAAGCTAATACACCAGTGCAATACTTCATGGAACATTAATACATTTATTATGCAAACTAACAAAGGGCATCAGCTTGTGTAATTTTTTTGTCTGTACTGTCTCAGTATCAGTCTCTAGAGTCTGCCCAGAAGGGTTGACCATCACCATGTACAGTGGAATGCAGCAAGAGTTACGTCACTCCACAGACAATATCCTCGCTGACAATCGTTTCCTTCGAAAGACCAATGAAACATTTGAAAGATATATGTTCAACACGCGAAAGCAGAGGGCTCATGAGACTGCGGATGACTACATTTCTGCTCTGTGCACTCTTGCTTCAACCTGTAACTTCTGTGATTGCTTGAAAGACAGTCTGCTGAGAGACAGACTTGTCTTAGGCATCAAAGACAGTTCTACCAGAATGCGACTGTTGCAAGAAGCTGATCTGAGTCTGGAGACCTGCATCGCTATGTGTCGTGCTGCTGAAGCTACTTCTCCATCTCAGCCAGTGAAAAATGTGACATGGACTGAGGACACTACTGCAGTTCAAGCTGGTTCTGCATCATCTGGGGATCAGAGGCCAGGCAAGAAGCAGGATTTCTCTCTGACCCTGAGGTGAGTTAATGTGTAACATAGGTTTTACCTTTTTTGAATGGGCAGGGAGAGGGGGTGTACTTTATATGCTTCTCCTTTCTTTCAGACTTTGGCATCAGCATTTTGATAACTCTGGTGCTTTAACTGTTGGGAAAGGGTGGGTGGGGGTCCTTTCTTTCAGACTTTGGCATCAGCATTTTGATAACTCTGGTGCTTTAAGTAACTGTTGCAAAGGGGGGGGGGGGGGGGGGCTGTCTTTCAGACTCTGGCATCAGCATTTTGATAACTCTGGTGCTTTTACTGTTGGGAAAAAGAGGTGGGGATCCTTTCTTTCAGACTTTGGCATTGAATTGGTAGGCCCTGCCCCTGGAGTTTTTACACACAGGAAAAAAAATTACTTGAATTGAAAGAATATTGTAGCTCTGAGTTTAACTGATGAAAAAAAAAAATCAGCTCAGTTCCTTTTGTGTTGCATGATTTCAGACACTGTGACCCAATGGCGTCCCCTGATGAAGTAGAGATGTCAGGGATCAACATCAAGACAGAGTTGGACGATTCCGATGATGACTCAGCACTTCAGTGGACTACGGAGCACCAGAGTTCAGGTCAGTGGCACTTTGACTGTCTTCAACAGACATCATGGTACAGTGAGTGAGGCTGTGTACACATTAGACATGCAAACTCCATGCGTTTATCCGTAGATAAGTAAAAGAAAGAAAGAAAAAAAAAGCAGACGCATTTCCACACAGAAACGTGTACGCTTATTTTTGCCTTCTTTCTTTTACTTATTTATGGGGTTTCCATGCAGAACTTGCACGTGTGTGTGTACATGCGCTTACAGTGTGTGAGCACTGTATGACATCTAACAAAATGTAAAAACAGATAGAAAGAGGGATAAGCTCATTAATTTCTGTCATTCAGAATCATATCACTTTGTCTTTGACATATTTTATCATGTTCAAAGTAGTTTAACTTTTTATATAAAGTAAAAATTATGTTAAGATAGTTTAACTTTTTTTAAACTGTAAATAGAGCGACATTTTTTCTTGCATTTTTCCTTTTAGTACAAGATGAATAAAACACCAGGAATATAAAAAGAAAAAGTTTAAAAATGAAAAGATTGCATATATTGTCTAAAATCACTATCAATGTAAAAACACATTAAATAAGATATTCATTCATTCAGTTTAAATAGTTTAGCGTTTCCAATGTTAACTTTATCATGAAAGAAGAGGGTTTAAATATGTTCTGATGTCCAGAGTAAACAGATATTTTGTGTGTTGCAGGTTTTCCCAGGGACAGGACTGAACACAATGTGAGTACTATTATCGTCTCCTGTGTTTTTACAGTCACTGTTGTTATGGGCTTTTTGTACGTTGTAGCCAAGTCAAATTGTTTGCTGGCTGTAATCCTAATAACAGTCAAGGGGAAATCCTGATAGTGGGTACAGTGTAGTCTTTGGTCAATGACTATGACCGTCAAACTAGGAAGCATGGGCACTGACTATAATCCTAATAACAGTCATGGGGAAATCCTGATAGTGGGTACAGTTTAGTCTTTGGTCAATGACTATGACCGTCAAACTAGGAGGCATGGGCACTGACTGTAATCCTAATAGCAGTCAAGGGGAAATGCTGATAGTGGGTACAGTGTAGTCTTTGGTGAATGACTATGACCGTCAAACTAGGAGGCATGGGCACTGACTATAATCCTAATAGCTGTCATGGGGACATCCTGATAGTGGGTACAGATTAGTCTTTGATCAATGACTATGACCGTCAAACTAGGAGGCATGGGCACTGACTATAATCCTAATAGCTGTCATGGGGACATCCTGATAGTGGGTACAGTTTAGTCTTTGGTCAATGACTATGACCGTCAAACTAGGAGGCATGGGCACTGACTGTAATCCTAATAGCAGTCAAGGGGAAATCCTGATAGTGGGTACAGTTTAGTCTTTGGTGAATGACTATGACCGTCAAACTAGGAGGCATGGGCACTGACTATAATCCTAATAGCTGTCATGGGGACATCCTGATAGTGGGTACAGATTAGTCTTTGATCAATGACTATGACCGTCAAACTAGGAGGCATGGGCACTGACTATAATCCTAATAGCTGTCATGGGGACATCCTGATAGTGGGTACAGTTTAGTCTTTGGTCAATGACTATGACCGTCAAACTAGGAGGCATGGGCACTGACTATAATCCTAATAGCTGTCATGGGGACATCCTGATAGTGGGTACAGTTTAGTCTTTGGTCAATGAGTATGACCGTCAAACTAGAAGGCATGGGCACTGACTATAATCCTAATAGCAGTCAAGGGGAAATCCTGATAGTGGGTACAGTGTAGTCTTTGGTGAATGACTATGACCGCCAAACTAGGAGGCATGGGCACTGACTATAATCCTAATAGCTGTCATGGGGACATCCTGATAGTGGGTACAGTGTAGTCTTTGGTCAATGACTATGACCGTCAAACTAGGAGGCATGGGCACTGACACTTTGTGCTGCAGTCAAGGGGATTAGTTGGTTTTGGGGGAACTTCCCCAGTGACAGCTGTCCTGAAGTCCATTTGGTGAAAGAGAGTGGGAATGTCCCCTGGGCAAGGCTTTTCAACAACAAAAGAATCATTCCAGCTCTCCATAATAACAGTGGCCTCCTCTGCTGTCTGGGAGTCATGGTCAGACATGACTGACTCCCCCGAAGATGGAGTGTGGCTGCCCACGTGGCGGGGTAATAAAAAAAAAAACCGGTCACACACACGTAATGTTCTCATCCCTAGCTGATGCATTTGTACAATAGTGTTCTAGTGCTTCGGCTGTTGGGATGACCCCTGGAGTCTTAGCCAGGGTACGTCAACATAAACAGATATGACTGTCTTGGGGCACACACACACACACACACACACACACACACACACACACACACACACACACACACACACACACACACACACACACACACACACACACACACACACACACACACACACACACACAAACAACAACATAATACAGTATTTATACGGCGCTGAATCTTGATATAAATCAAATCAAAGCGCACACACACGTTAGCATTCATAACGCATTCAAACAAAAATGCAATACAAAGCGAACACACACGTTTGACATATATGGTATACAGCAGAAACAGACCTAAAGGCAAGAGAGAGAAGAGAGTGTGGAGCCTCAATGACGGGGGAACAGGTGGGTTTTGAGGTTAGATTTGAAGGCTGAGAGGGTCGGTCGCTGACGGAGGGAAAGAGTAAGTTTGTTCCATGATGTTGGTCCTGAGACAGCAAAAGAGCGTTGACCAACAGTTGAAAGCTTATACCTCAGCCCTGAAAGTGGTGAGTGAAAAACAAAATTGGCGAGTTTATAATTCACTTCACCCGCCAAATGCAAGTGGGCAAAAAACGATGTTCTTTCTCGCGGGAGATTCCTTTCCCAATCCATGTTTTCCCACGCACCGGAAATACGATACACAATTTGCGTGCTCGCCAGCCAGTGCATGTTCGAAATGAAACGTTCTTCGGCTTCAAGTTCAAAGGCATCGCAGCCATCACCCAAAAAGGGTAAGAGTGAAACACAAACTTTTCTACCAAAATGGAATAAATCATTTTCGTGGCTTCTCTTCGACAACAAGGCCAAAAACTTTTGGTTTGGCTGGTAAACATTTTGGTTTGGCTGGTAAAAAAAATAAGTTACCAGCCAAAGGCTGGTGGACAACATTTTCCACTTTCAGGGCTGTACCTAGGGATCTGGAGAGAAAGCTGGTCAGAAACTGAACGTAAAGTGCGAGCTGGCGTATATATGGAAATATTGTCGCAGAGGTAAGATGCAGCAGCTTTATGGATAGATCTATAGCAAAGTGTGTTTAATTCATACTCAATTATGTCTGCGACAGGAAACCAGTGCAAAGAACGGAGAAGAGGGCTAACGTGATCAAACTTTTTCTTCCTAAGGACAAGACGAGCAGCTGTGTTTTGAATACGCTGGAGACAAGATAGAGAAGAGACTGATAGGCCAGAAAGGAGAGCATTACAGTAGTCAAGACGAGATAGGATGAGGGAAGTAACAAGTTTTGCTGTGGCTTCATCTGAGAGATACACACACACACACACACACACACACACATGCACACGCACACGCACACACACACACACACGCACACACACACACACACAGGGCTCCAAGTAAAAGGCACCCTCGTTTATAAGGCGATACACACCTCACAAAAGAAAGTCGAAGTTTGAAGCCCGTACACGTCCTGTAAACACTTACCGACCGCCATTATTGTTGTCATAAACGAGAGTTGGCTCCCTTCTCAAATAATCAAAACTTCCGTTTTTGCGACTTCCGGTTGTTGTGTTTGGACAATTCTTGTGAAAACTGGTAGAATTATGGCATTTTAAGCTCTACAATGATGCTTTTTACATCCAATGAAGGGTTGTGGCATCTGTTGGGCAGTATCTCGGACGATAACAGGGATTTTGAAGCATTTTAACGCGAGTATTCGTCGTATCGGCGACTCATTGCCACTTTCAATGTTGTGACTTACAGTAGACTGTGCTGAACACGGCAATCGCTGCCTCTCTTCTCACGATTTTGTTCACTAATAGGGCGCCCTCGTTTATTAGGCGCATAGGTTGAAATTGAAGAAAAAAATATCGCCTTATAGTCTGAAAATTACGGTAGACAAATTTTTTTACATGCCCCCCAGTTTTAGCCACCTACCCCATTTCTTTTTGTCGGAACCCAAAGCACGTGTCATAATATCGTCTGCCATTTTGCGAAAGGCTGTCTGCAATTGACTGGCTAAGTATGCTTCATTCTGATTGGATAATGAATTTTCTTTAGCCAATCGTCTTGCTCGATACAAATGGCTATCTGATTTTGCGGAAGTGATGCTGACATCAAGTCAAACTACTCGCGAGCGTGGTGATAGTAGGGCCTATCATTGTTGATGTAGCCTGCGTTGTAGGCCTAGAACCTGACTTAGGGTTTTTACAACGGACTGAAATAAACTGGGTGAGATTTTTTTTCTAAGCATTTGCACATGCCCGGCGGGCATGTCATCAAGTTCGCCACCTGCCCGACACTTTCACTTACGACTACCTGCCCCGGGCAGTCGAGCAGCCATTACTGTCCGACCCTGCACACACACACACACACACACACACACACACACACCATTGTTTTTAACTCTGTGTGTATTTCCCACCCTTGACAGACTTCCAAGTGTATAACAAATCATGTTCCATTAAAGATCATACTATGACAGAGCACCAGCAAATGCTTTTAAAAAAACCCGTTAGTCGCAAAGTTTATGAATAATAATAATAATAAATAAAAAATCTATAGCGCTATTCTCCTGACACAGCTGGACTCGCCGCGTTTTACATCAACAACAAAAAAGAAAATTTACCCCACGCACACAAAAGATATTCAAAATACATGTACTTAAAATTATTTAGAACAAAAATTCACTATCGCACTCACACAACTCACATTTAAAATACCTACATACAACACAAATTATTTATAAGGTTGACTGACAGTGGATGGACAGACAAAAATTAACAGATATTTTCTGAAATGATGCGTCTTCAGGCCAGTTTTGAAAGAAGACGGAGATGGAGAGCTGCGGAGAGAGAAAGGGAGATTGTTCCATATGTGTGGTGCTTGGAAACGAAAATATCTGTTTCCAACTGTTTTGTACGTGGTGACAGGTTTGCAGAGAAGCTTTAGGTTGCTTGATCTGAGGTTGCGTTCTGGTATGTAGGCAGAGAGGAGAGAAGAGAGGTAGTTAAGAAGAGTGTCTTCGAAATATCGATAGGCAAGAGTGGCCACTTTATAGTCGACTCTCGCATCAACAGGAACCATTGTGTTTATGCATAGCGTGCTTTCCACTTGTTTGTGGCAAGGAATCACACAGATCTGTTTATTGTCAGGGAAGTTTGTGTGTGACTTTTTCAGCCCCCTCCCTCTTAAAAAGCTGTATCATATTATGTATAAAATGATAGCATTCAAAAGGCTAAGCATCGAGCATAATTTGTTTTAAGAGGATGACTAAAAGGAATATTTTCCTTTCTATTGTGCGTTTCTGTTTTCACAGAAGCTGGAACCAGCATGGTCCATGGAGGAAGACTCACCAGATCAGCCCTCAGCTGTCTACAGCACAGCACAGCCCATGTCTGACAACACTTCTGGGTCACTGCTGTCTCTGAACACAAGTCACGTGTGCCAGCGTTGTTCTGCTGCCTTTGTGCTGGTCAGCAGTTTGGAACTCCACCTGGCGTCAGTTCATGGAGAGAAGCTGCACATGGTGTTACCTGGGTCCTCCACACCTGACAGATGTGATGCTGGTATCTGTAGCAGCACAGACATCGGTGAGGGGGTAAATAGGTATAGTAAAGGGAAAATGACAAAAAAGAAAACTATTGATAATGATACTGGTGGTAAAGATGGAAAGAAGTGCAGAAAGCAGTATGTTTGTGATGTCTGTAGAAAGTGTTTCGCTAAACCTAGCGACCTGAAGAGACACACATCAACTCATACTGGTATTAAGCCATTTGTGTGTGATGTGTGCAGTAAGGGTTTTTCTCGGCGTGATCAATTGAGATACCACAAGCGAATCCACGCAGACATAGATATGGAGGAAGATGGCCATGGCGACACAATTAGACAGCATGTGTGTGATATTTGTGGAAGGTCTTGCGTTGGACCCAGCCAACTGAGGACGCATAAATTGTTTCATAGTGGCATTAAGCCTTTTGTGTGTGATGAGTGCGGTAAGAGTTTTACTATATCTGGTCAACTGACAAGTCACAAGAGAGTCCACACAGGGGAGAGACCTTACAAGTGTCCACACTGTGACAATGCGTTTAGAACGTCAAGTACGTTACATAAGCACATCAAGTGTATTCATGAAGATGCCAGAGACCATCTGTGTGATGTCTGTGGGGCAGCTTTCTCTAACAATAGCCATTTAACAAGGCACAGGAAAATTCACACAGGTGAGACACCCCACGTATGTCCAGACTGTGGGAAAGGTTTTATCCAGGCCGGTACATTAACGGAACATCGTCTGACCCACACTGGACAAAAACCTCATGTGTGTTCAGACTGTGGGAAGGGTTTTTCTCTGTCCTGTAATCTGAAGAAACATCGTCGGGCTCACACTGGTGAAAGGCCTTACAGCTGTCCTCACTGTCCTGCTGCCTTCAGTCGGTCAGAAACTATGAAGAGACACATACAAAGAAAACACAAGTGACATGTACACTGGAGTAAAACACATAGAGTGAACACCAGTGACGCTGTACACTGGAGTAAAACACATAGAGTGAACACCAGTGACGCTGTACACTGCAGTAAAACACATAGAGTGAACACCAGTGACACTGTACACTGGAGTAAAACACATAGAGTGAAAACCAGTGACACTGTACACTGCAGTAAAACACAGAGTGAACACCAGTGACACTGTACACTGCAGTAAAACACACATAGAGTGAACACCAGTGACACTGTACACTGCAGTAAAACACATAGAGTGAACACCAGTGACACTGTACACTGCAGTAAAACACACATAGAGTGAACACCAGTGACACTGTACACTGCAGTAAAACACACATTAGAGTGAACACCAGTGACACTGTACACTGCAGTATAAAACACATAGAGTGAACACCAGTGACACTGTACACTGCAGTATAACACACATAGAGTGAACACCAGTGACACTGTACACTGCAGTAAAACACACATAGAGTGAACACCAGTGACACTGTACACTGCAGTAAAACACATAGAGTGAACACCAGTGACACTGTACACTGCAGTAAAACACATAGAGTGAACACCAGTGACACTGTACACTGCAGTAAAACACATAGAGTGAACACCAGTGACACTGTACACTGCAGTAAAACACACATAGAGTGAACACCAGTGACACTGTACACTGCAGTAAAACACATAGAGTGAACACCAGTGACACTGTACACTGCAGTAAAACACATAGAGTGAACACCAGTGACACTGTACACTGCAGTAAAACACATAGAGTGAACACCAGTGACACTGTACACTGCAGTAAAACACACATAGAGTGAACACCAGTGACACTGTACACTGCAGTAAAACACATAGAGTGAACACCAGTGACACTGTACACTGCAGTAAAACACACATAGAGTGAACACCAGTGACACTGTACACTGCAGTAAAACACACATAGAGTGAACACCAGTGACACTGTACACTGCAGTAAAACACATAGAGTGAACACCAGTGACACTGTACACTGCAGTAAAAACACATAGAGTGAACACCAGTGACACTGTACACTGCAGTAAAACACATAGAGTGAACACCAGTGACACTGTACACTGCAGTAAAACACATAGAGTGAACACCAGTGACACTGTACACTGCAGTAAAACACATAGAGTGAACACCAGTGACACTGTACACTGCAGTAAAACACATAGAGTGAACACCAGTGACACTGTACACTGCAGTAAAAACACATAGAGTGAACACCAGTGACACTGTACACTGCAGTAAAACACATAGAGTGAACACCAGTGACACTGTACACTGCAGTAAAACACATAGAGTGAACACCAGTGACACTGTACACTGCAGTAAAACACATAGAGTGAACACCAGTGACACTGTACACTGCAGTAAAACACATAGAGTGAACACCAGTGACACTGTACACTGCAGTAAAACACATAGAGTGAACACCAGTGACACTGTACACTGCAGTAAAACACACATAGAGTGAACACCAGTGACACTGCAGTAAAGTAAAACACATAGAGTGAACACCAGTGACACTGTACACTGCAGTAAAACACATAGAGTGAACACCAGTGACACTGTACACTGCAGTAAAACACATAGAGTGAACACCAGTGACACTGTACACTGCAGTAAAACACATAGAGTGAACACCAGTGACACTGTACACTGCAGTAAAACACATAGAGTGAACACCAGTGACACTGTACACTGCAGTAAAACACACATAGTACACTGTACACTGCAGTAAAACACAGAGTGAACACCAGTGACACTGTACACTGCAGTAAAACACACATAGTACACTGTACACTGCAGTAAAACACACATAGAGTTAACACCAGTGACACTGTACACTGCAATAAAACACATAGAGTGAACACCAGTGACACTGTACACTGCAGTAAAACACATAGAGTGAACACCAGTGACACTGTACACTGCAGTAAAACACACATAGAGTGAACACCAGTGACACTGTACACTGCAGTAAAACACATAGAGTGAACACCAGTGACACTGTACACTGCAGTAAAACACAGAGTGAACACCAGTGACACTGTACACTGGAGTAAAACACACATAGAGTGAACACCAGTGACACTGTACACTGCAGTAAAACACATGGAGTGAACACCAGTGACACTGTACACTGCAGTAAAAACACATAGAGTGAACACCAGTGACACTGTACACTGCAGTAAAACACATAGAGTGAACACCAGTGACACTGTACACTGCAGTAAAAACACAGAGTGAACACCAGTGACACTGTACACTACAGTAAATCACATAGAGTGAACACCAGTGACACTGTACACTGCAGTAAAACACACATAGAGTGAACACCAGTGACACTGTACACTGCAGTAAAACACATAGAGTGAACACCAGTGACACTGCAGTAAAACACATAGAGTGAACACCAGTGACACTGTACACTGCAGTAAAACACACATAGAGTGAACACCAGTGACACTGTACACTGCAGTATAAAACACATAGAGTGAACACCAGTGACACTGTACACTGCAGTAAAACACACATAGAGTGAACACCAGTGACACTGTACACTGCAGTAAAACACACACATAGAGTGAACACCAGTGACACTGTACACTGCAGTAAAACACACATAGAGTGAACACCAGTGACACTGTACACTGCAGTAAAACACATAGAGTGAACACCAGTGACACTGTACACTGCAGTAAAACACACATAGAGTGAACACCAGTGACACTGCACACTGCAGTAAAACACCCTGTGGTTCCCAGGAAACTGCATACAGGTGGTGATGTTACAAGACACGAAACAGAAGCAGAAAGCTTTCAGAGAAAGTGCATCAATTGTTATATTTAAATAGGAATTATTCAGAAATAACTAAGGAAAGTAATGTTATGGAGTATGGGAGTGATCTTGCCTAATTCAATCGGTCAATCGGGGGAAGTTACTCTACCATCAGGTAGATCCCCAAAATAAGGATGATTACCATCGGGGGGGCAGGAGTGGGGGGGGGAGGGGGGCAATTGCTATCATGTATATTTGTTTTACATCTGTAGAGTCACTCCTTTCCATAAAATACATGATAGCTGTCTGAAAGTGGTAACTTTCTGCCCATTAACATGTTATTTATAATGGTACCCCTTATTGTGAAGCATTTTTAGGGTACATGTATTTGACCGAGTAACTAAGGTAAGCAAATTTAATTTTCATGAAGTGCTCTCCCCTAGTATTTCCCCCAAAATGGTCTATTTTAAGCCTAATATGTTTTTAATGGATCACAAATAAAAGAAGATTGTAAGAGCTGAGGTATTGTCCCCCCCCCCCCCCTGCCTTGTCCAATTGGCCGCAGGGGCAGTGAATTGATTGAATGAAAACCTGATTAACGTCCTCCGGCCTGGAACAGGCACATGTGGGACATTAATAGATATAAAGATGGTGGGACGATCCTGGAGGTACTGCAATACTAGGAAAGTCCTGAATTTTTAATCAATAAAGATGTTGGCAACCTTATGCAAACTGAATTGATTATTCACCGTGTCTAGGGCTCAGCATTGGAAGGCGGAGCCCAACCCTTTCCTTCCACAGTCTTTACCTCACCCAACCAGAGTCAGGTTTCCATTTACACCTGAGTGGAGTGAGGACAATGGGAGTAAAGTGTCTTTCCCAAGGATACATCACTGGGGATCAAACAGGATTTCAACCCCCATCTCCCAAACCTTTTGGACAATGAAATAACGATTCTAGCATTCAACCAAGGTGGTTTTGTATAGAAGAAATAAGGATTCTAGCATTCAACCAAGGTGGTTTTGTATAGAAGAAGTAAGGATTCTAGCATTCAACCAATGTGGTTTTGTATAAAAGAGATAACCTTGGCTACAATGCTGTATTTTGTGTAAGAGTATTGTGATTGTCACTCGCAACAACTGAAAAATCAGGAAGAAGTTAATATATTGTTGGTGTTTCTGATTTTGCTGAAATAATCTCCCCTTGTATCACATATCAGAACCTAAGTTTTCAGAAGTATTGTTCTATATTGAAAAGGGTTTTAGCCCCATAACATTGCCATGGCTTCTTATAGTTATATTTGTATGTTTATAATGTGTGCGTGAGTTCATCTCTCACTCTCTCTCTCTGTTTTTCCCTGGGGAGTGCGTGGGGGGGTGAGAGGGGGTAGGGGGTCTTTACTTGTTATTTTTTGTTTTTTTTGAATTATGCAGTATTCTGCATTGTTCTGATAATGTTTTGGTATGTATAATGTGTGCTGTGTGTTTGAATGATGATATTAGTGTGAATGCATTGAATTTGTATGGATTTGGGGGAATGATTATGTGTATGTGCATGCAAGTGTACATATGGTGTAGAGTGGCACAGTGGTGTAGAGTGGCACTGTGGTATCGCGTTCGCTTCGTGTCAAGTAAACCCGAGTTCGAACCTGGGTACAGGGGATTTTTTCCTCTCATTCTGCACTAGGCCTTAACGGTCTGAACGTGGAGTCTTTCGGATGAGACGATAAACCGAGGTCCCGTGTGCCCATGCACTTAGCATACGCTAAACCCAGTGGCAACGAAAAAGTTGTCAATTGGTCAAAATTTAACCCCCCTCATCAGTGACAAAAATCGCATGGAAAAAAAAGAAAAAAAAAAAGAAAAAAAAAGGGTGGCGCGCCTCTGGCTGCGACGCGCTCTCCAGGTGGGAGCAACCCGAATTTCACAGAGACGCCTCTGTGACTATAAAGTACCTAATACCTAATGTATGAATGCTTTCATGTGCGTGATAATTATCGTAAAGTGTTGATATTTTACTTTATTGTTTTAGTTTGTCATTTTATCGTTGCACAAAACATTTCCTTCTGGGCACAATAAACGTATTGATTGATTGATTGATTGAGTATAATTATTCAAACTTTGTGTTGACTTTGATAACTTTAGCTATCAATACGGCTATGCTCTGTGTTTGATGCTGCAACAAACAGATAATGAAGCCACACAAAGTTTAGCTGTGTTGGTAAATAAAGTTATTAACATTAAAGAAGTTTGAGAGAGAGATAGCATATCGCCGCCCGCATGCAATACAGACGTAACTCAAATATTTTTTATCTTGAGATTTTTTGCATATACAAGAATAAGATAGCAACATTCATTGAGTCAAGTCAACAAATACTTTTGACAATTTCTCCCATTATTTTTTATCTAAAAAATATATTGGAAGGCGTATTGGAGTGCCAAGGTATTATTCTCAACAATGCTTAGTTTAAAGCTTTTATTTTGGACTAAAATTAATTTTTTTCTCAGTCTAAAACCATGATTTGGGGGCAAAATTTCTTATTTCAATATTACTTAAATAAGTCGTGATTTATTTGAAAAAACTGAAGTGACAAAGTTATTTGATGGCTCGAAATAAAGCCGTATGAAAAAATCTGAAGCAATTTGACTTGAAATGACCGAAATAATCAGTTTTTGCTTCTCTCCTGTGAAGTGACGTCTTTCGACTTACGTCTGTATTGCATGCGGGCGGCGATTTGTGCTTATGTATATAAATGTTTCCATGATGTTTTTATTCGGTTTTCACAGAATTTCTTAATGTGTGAAATTTGTTCATGCTGGGTTTCATAATATACGCTGTATTATATATATGTATTTATGTTTATATGTTTGTCTTTGTTGTACATCCTGGGTTTCAGAAAGACCTCATGATTTGTGGGGGGTTTCAGAGATACACTGCAAGATGCACTGTTCATGTTATCTGCTCAGTCTGTGTTCTCTGTCTGTATTTCTCTGTGGATTCTGTACAATAAATTCATAAGTTTGATGTCCTGTCAAGTTGGCCCAACTATAAGGAAACTAGCTTGGTTCTTCTTTAACCTTTACCGGACTTCTGGGGTCGCCCACGACCCCTTGACACACAAAACATGTTATATATCTAAAACTATTTAAGCAATCTTCATGAAATTTCATGACTTTGTCAAAAACGTAAATGGCTTTAAGTGTGTTAAATTTCATTAATGTGTATAAAATATAAATGACGTAATATGACGCGTAATTTTGATATACCTGTCCGGATGACGGGGGTCTCCCACGACCGCTACTTTAAAGAGCACTGCAGTGCATTGAGTAGGGGTTGTGGGAGACCCCCACCATCCGGACAGGGATAAACACATGGTGCCTCTTTGACAAGTAGGGGTCGTGGGAGACCCCCGCCATCCGGACAGGGATAAACACCTCGGAATTTGCTCTTTGCTGAGTAGGGGGTCGTGGAAGACCCCCGCCATCGTGTCCGTGTAGTCAAAAGCATGATCCGGTAAAGGTTAAAGCTTTTAAACAGAGAGCAGAAACTGACAAATGCATCGTTGTAATTATTGCACTGTGTCGCGCCTATTTTGTTGTATGGAATATGCATGTCAATTGTGCTTTGGATATTTATTTGTGTTGTATTTTTGTAACTGCGCTCCATGAAAATGGGCAGTGGCCTGAATTCATTAAAACAATTTTTATTTTCATTTTCTCTGGATTCTGTATTACCTTCACCAAGGAGGTTATGGTTTGGCCTCTTTATAATAATAAATAATAATTAATAATGCTTATATAGCGCATAATCTTGCAAAGCAACTCTATGCGCTTTTCACTCACCATTCGTACAAACATTTCTAACAGACTGGTTCACGTATCCTCACCATACATCTCTATGAAGATGAATACATTAGAGAATGCATTGCATATAATCATAGCACAACACACTAACACCCACCTCCCTTCAACCCCCACCCCCACCAACTTGAATGAAGGAAGAGTGGACTGGTTACAGGTATGGTCAGGGAGAGAATTCCAAACGTTTGGTGCAACAAAACTAAACACCCTTATGTCTGTGACAACACTACCTGAGTTACTGATGGATTTTGGTGACATTTTATGGATGGTTAGGGTATTACCCAAAGAACTGTCATTCAGTATTGGAGTTGATTTGCTGTATTGTCATGAAAATAATGAATCTTTTGTTTCTGACTTTTTTGTTATCAAATATAGCACACTTTCATGACTGAAAACATTACTTTTGGCAGCAATTTGCCTGTCTCTCTGGACTTTCAAGAACATTTGTTGAGTCAATAATGGATTATGGTAACATGCTATGCATGGTTTGGGTATTACCCAAATAACTGTGTATTTGGAGTTACTGGTTATCAGTATTTAATTAACCGGACATGGTGGATATTGATTCTTTAGCTTTTTAAATCAGTTCTGTTCATGATTTATTTTGAAAAACAATGTTGATTTAGATTTGCATCTATTGTCCATGCAATAGTTTAAAAAAAACAAAAAACAAGTAAAATTAAAAAGTCTGTAATTTAATAAGAGTATGATGCTGGTGGTTTAAAAATGCTTAATAATGTGAGGAGTTTTTTTGGCTTCAATGAAAGTGAGTTGGTTATGTAGACTTCTAGTTACAAGTGATGAGTCCGATTGGAAAAGTTTTACTATATACATGTTTCCTATGTTGGATAACATCAATAAGTTTGGGGCAGAATATGGAAATGATGTTATGCAGAGTGTACAAAATCCATTTTGGAAAGATGTCATGAGACATTACAAAACACGTGCTTAACCTTTACCGGACTTCTGGGGTCGCCCACGACCCCTTGACACACAAAACACGTTATATCTCTAAAACTATTTAAGCAATCTTCATGAAATTTCATGACTTTGTCAAAAACGTAAATGGCTTTAAGTGTGTTAAATTTAATTAATGTGTATAAAATATAAATGACATAATATGACGCGTAATTTTGATATACCTGTCCGGATGACGGGGGTCTCCCACGACCCCTACTTTAAAGAGCACTGCAGTGCATTGAGTAGGGGTCGTGGGAGACCCCCGCCATCCGGACAGGGATAAACACATGGTGACTCATTGACAAGTAGGGGTCGTGGGAGACCCCCGCCATCCGGACAGGGATAAACACCTAGGAATTCGCTCTTTGCTGAGTAGGGGGTCGTGGAAGACCCCCGCCATCGTGTCTGTGTAGTCAAAAGCATGATCCGGTAAAGGTTAAAATGTCAACCTACTTCAGTTCACGAGTTTTTATGGCTGAATGTGTCCACTATAAT
This sequence comes from Phymorhynchus buccinoides, assembly GCA_017654935.2. Classification (NCBI taxonomy): domain Eukaryota; kingdom Metazoa; phylum Mollusca; class Gastropoda; order Neogastropoda; family Raphitomidae; genus Phymorhynchus; species Phymorhynchus buccinoides. The sequence goes on along the minus strand of CM065709.1, from coordinate 2,276,345 downwards.
GCAAAGATTGTAAGGAATAAAAAGGTGATATTTGTACACGAGTGGAACACTCATAATGGTTTTTTTGTGAAACAATTAGTAAATAATGATGGTACTTTTATGTCGTATCAGGAATTTTTGTCAGTTTCCTGGTATTAGAACCAACTTTCTTTTATACGAAGGTATTCCGAATGCTGTTCGATCATATGGAAGAAAATTAAATGTTATTCTTACAAACAGGTACAAAGTATTAGATCAGAAAGCTTTGTTCATTATTAAAAAGGGCAATGTTTTAAATGGTAGTAATTCTGTTCCTACCGCTGTCACTAAATGGAGCAATCTATTTGACAGTCTCAGTTGGAAATTAATCTTTTCTCACTGCTTTAAGACCGCAGCAGATGTCCAACTGAGATGGTTCTGTTCCAGACTAGACTCTTACATAGATTGCTTAACACAGAGGTATTTGTTTTTGCATAAAATGATTGATTCCCCGACATGCAATTGATGTAATCAGGAAGAACAGACAATTCCACACATGTTGTATGACTGTGATGTTGTTTGCAGCTTTTGGAATGAACTAAAAAATATGTTAAAAGATAAATGTCAGCACTGCCACAACATGGAAATAAGCAAGGAGTTGATTTTATTTGGTGTTAAACAAAATACAAAGACAGACAAAGTTATAGACCTCATATTTCTGTTAGCTACATTTTATATTTACAAATGCAAACTGCAAGATGTTCACCCTAACCTGCAGGCTTTTGTTGTCATTTTAAAATATAGACACAATATAGAAAAATACTCATCTGTTCTAAATTATACTGCATGACCGTTTGAAGAAAATTGGTTTCCATATCTAAGTAATTTCATAGATTAATCGTTTTCTTTTCTCCTGGGACGGTATTCACGTTGAGATAGCATGAGACTTTTAGCATGATGCTAACTTAGAAGCTCTTCCAATGTCCTATAGGATTTAATAGGACTTTGGAAGAGCTTCTAAGTTAGCATCATGCTAACTCGACATGAATACCGTCCCTGCTCTTGCAAAATTGACATGAATTATTTCAATATTTGTGTAATCCTTTTTATGTGTTACGTTGATTTTGTGTTAAATAAGATGCTGCTCGTTATTATGCTTTTTGTTGTTGTTGTTTTTTTCTCAAGAGGTTGTGGCCAGCACCTAATGTTTTGTCAATATAAATGCATAATCATTAACATTCTACTACTAGTAATACAGTAGTTGACTTTTTTTTCTTTTCAGCTGAGTAACCCTATAGATGTACCCCACCTAAGGATAGGGTTTGGGAGGGAGGGATAGCTTAGAAGATAATGTAGTATTCATGAGTGTATCTGCATGGTACCGATTGTGTGTGTGTGTGTGGGGGGGGGGGGGGGGGGTGTCACTGTGTATACTTTTTGCTTTTCTTGGGGGGAGCCTAAACTTTGATAATTTCTAATTCTATGTACCTTTGCCCATTTATACTTTTACTCCTTTTTTTTTCTACACAATTTATAATCATGACTCACCCTGTGCTCGCCCCTGGTTTATGGTTGATGTTATCAATGAGGCTTTATACCGAACATTCTCTGCCCCATGTCTCTTGACCTGAGATGCGAACGCCCCCTACTTAAGATTATCGCCCTTGCCTGTCAGGAACTAGTAGTATATAGCCACAGAAAATATCTGCTCCTGACTCGTCACCAGGGGGCATCGGCAGTTCGGGCCTAAAATTATCGCCCTTACGTGTCGGCAAGGAGTAGTATAAAGCCTCATTATATTGGTGGCAGTTATGATAGAGATGGAATTACTATTGTAGTCATAATTTTATTGTAACTATTATCTCACTGTGTGTTTATCTATGTGTGTGTGTGTGTCTGTTTTATCTTCATGAAATTTGTAAAATGGAGAAAAAAAATAAACAAAGTGAATTTTTAATGTGGCTTGGAGTGAATGCTCCTGTTCTGTGTTTGTGTTGCCCCTGTCTTTCGCACTAACCTGTAGTTGTGTGTTTGTCAGTCGTGTACAACTATCACCACCAGATAGTAAAAGAGGAAACTGCTATTTTGGAAAGCTGGGGTGGAATTTGTTTATGCTGGAAACACCTTGCCCAGGGTACATCCCCACTCTCTTGGCAGTGAGGACTGATGACAATTGGGATTGTCCCCAAAGGCTTACTAATTCCCAAGGCTGCAGCACTAAGTGTAATGCCTCCTATTTTGAAAGTCGTAGTCATTCACAAAAGACAAAGCTGTAAACTGATTCTCTATAACTGAAACTGTACAGTAATCATCATTCAGCTCTCACTCTACACAGAGCAGAGGTCAAAGGTGAACATCAAATGACAAACACAAATTGTGACACACTGCAGGCCAGTTGGTTAGGTTGGTTGTTTATTGAGGGCACATTGAGTTCAGTTCTCATCATCAGTGTAAATCATAGGACATAGATGAACATTTACTTTTTTTTAAAATTGTAACAATCTTTGTGTGTGTGCGTGAGTGCGCACATACAGGTATGTGTGTGCATGCCTATGTGAGCTTGTTTGAATTCAAGTGTAAACAATCATAATGTCAAAGCATCCAAGGTAACTTTCAGTGTTGAGGTTGTTTTTATAACTATCCAATTTATTCACTAATTTGTGCAACACAAAGCAATTTTACCACCAAAAGAAAACCTATTCACAAAATACATTTGCAATTCTAAGTTGAACTACTTACAACATTTGCAACAATCTATTTTTTTTGTGCTGTCCCATCTTCTGGGCCGTACAGTGGCGTTGCTCCCACGCCGCTCGTTCCGAATCCCAATTCGCAGCTACACCCTGGTTTGTTCAAGTCGCAGAATCCGAGACCAGCAGTCCAAGGGGAGCGAATCTATGTCAGGCCGTCAGGGGGCAACCAACCGAGGAGACACTGCACTTCTGCTGAGTCACTTCGGTGGAGTTCAGTGGAGCCTGTTCAGGACACCACCTACTAAGCCCCCTACTGACAACACTATTCTCTTAGTCGCGGAGCCAGCGTGAGTGAGGTCCTCCTCCAAGGGCGCCACCACGACCGTCCACCGACAGCTCCCCAGAACACACTGATCCCCATGACTTTGACCCGAACGCACCAAGGCATAGACTGGATTGGAAACCGAAACTGAGGTCACCATGAGAGCAGAGCATGCAAAGCCACAGAATTTGAGACATTTTTTAATTTTATGATTGATGGAAAATGAGGCCGATGATAACGATGATGATGATGCTATGGAGTTCCGTATCGGTCTGAGACTGCATGGCAGGGCTGTATTCTACGCTTCCTTTCATAATGATATCCCGGCGTGAACCAGGCCCGAGAACTACAGACACCTGCAGTGTTGGTCTTGCAATTAGAGCAACACTCTCAGAATCGCATCCGTTAAGCGGATGAAACTCGACTGTGTGGTTTCAGTCTTCCCATTGAGCCCATAGCCACTCACTCTGGGTAGGAGTCGGTCCAGGACCGAAAAAACCCTCGCCTCTGATGGGACTCGAACCCAAGACCTCCCAGCCAGTAGTCTGCGACGCTAACCACTACACCACGGCGGCTGGTCCAATCTAAATATTACACACATGAAGCACTGAACAAATGGGTAAACCTCTTCTCTGTGAAACTGGAACCAGACTAGCATTAAAACATGCTTTCTTATATTTTATTCATCATCAATTCATTACACTTGGTCAGCACATTCTAAATTATCAACATTTTCCCCGTTAACACGTACACAACGTGACATAGGATGAGAGGTGTGCCTTTCATCTTACAATATTTTGAATAAGACGCTATAATCTGGAATGCAAGGATCATGATACTTTGAATAAGAATTTGCGAACTAACAAACATGAATCGAAACAACTTAAACTATACAATCATAAAGAAGTACCAAAATGTATTAAAGACACACTGACGTAATACGATTAAGCCCCTTGTCTTTTTTCTGGGTAGCTGTGACCCACATACAAATCTGAAATGTCCCCAACTTCAAATTGAGGCTGCTCTTTAAAATGATGTTTCGTTTTCAATTTGGGGACATTTGTATGGGAGTCAAACCTGGTCAAAACAAGACTTCTTACCAGCTATAACTATAAGAGGGGGAACTCGTAAAACCTGTGATTTTGACACGTGGCCTGGTGTGTCTTTAACCCTTTCGCCGCCAGCCATTTTTCATCCAAAAAATACCATTAAACTTAACTGGGTAGAGAAAAAAATATTTCTGCAATATTGTGAATTCCTCGGTGACATTATATAACATTAGGCCTATCCTTACCTCCCAAAATTAAGAAAATAGGGTCTTTGGATAACAGGTCCTGATTTGATGACTTTTAGTAACATGGGTGTTAAGCCAATCAGATTGTGGTGAAAGGGTTAAGTAAGAAAATGCAGCTTCATCACAAGAACACACAGAAGTGTCAGCACACAGAGAGAAATGACACATTGGAAAATACAGCTTCATCACAAGAACACACAGAAGTGTCAGCACACAGAGAGAAATGACACATTGGAAAATACAGCTTCATCACAAGAACACACAGAAGTGTCAGCACACAGAGAGAAATGACACATTGGAAAATACAGCTTCATCACAAGAACACACAGAAGTGTCAGCACACAGAGAGAAATGACACATTGGAAAATACAGCTTCATCACAAGAACACACAGAAGTGTCAGCACACAGAGAGAAATGACACATTGGAAAATACAGCTTCATCACAAGAACACACAGAAGTGTCAGCACACAGAGAGAAATGACACATTGGAAAATACAGCTTCATCACAAGAACACACAGAAGTGTCAGCACACAGAGAGAAATGACACATTGGAAAATACAGCTTCATCACAAGAACACACAGAAGTGTCAGCACACAGAGAGAAATGACACATTGGAAAATACAGCTTCATCACAAGAACACACAGAAGTGTCAGCACACAGAGAGAAATGACACATTGGAAAATGCTCAGGAATGTAACACCCCCCTTCACCTCCCCCCATTCAATTCATACTCTATCAACACACTGGGCCGTCCTCTGTTTCCAACATGATCAACCATTTGGAGTTCTTCATTTAGAGGCCAACATACACCTCTCTCTCTTATGAAATTATTTCCTCCCATTCCTCACTTAATTATTGCACATGGTAATTTGTTGTTAACCTTTACCGGACTTCTGGGGTCGCCCACGACCCCTTGACACACAAAACATGTTATATCTCTAAAACTATTTAAGCAATCTTCATGAAATTTCATGACTTTGTCAAAAACGTAAATGGCTTTAAGTGTGTTAAATTTCATTAATGTGTATAAAATATAAATGACGTAATATGACGCGTAATTTTGATATACCTGTCCGGATGACGGGGGTCTCCCACGACCCCTACTTTAAAGAGCACTGCAGTGCATTGAGTAGGGGTCGTGGGAGACCCCCGCCATCCGGACAGGGATAAACACATGGTGACTCATTGACAAGTAGGGGTCGTGGGAGACCCCCGCCATCCGGACAGGGATAAACACCTAGGAATTCGCTCTTTGCTGAGTAGGGGGTCGTGGAAGACCCCCGCCATCGTGTCTGTGTAGTCAAAAGCATGATCCGGTAAAGGTTAATCTAAAATACAACAGCTGACAATAGTTTATGTCGCTGCTCATAGTACTTCATAACATTTATGTATTGTTCCTTCCACTTCCCTTTCTTATGCCTTGCTATGTGTTCCCTTTGTTGGTTTATTTTTGGGTTGGGTTCGATCATTATTGTTTACTTTTTACGTTTATTTTTCTTTTCGTTTTTTTCTATGAATGATCATTGTATCTACACTGACACCCCTTCCCCTCACCTCCCCTTCTTGATACGGGCAGATGGCCTAATCCTAAGTTCTAAAAAAATGTTCTTAGTTCTCTCTCTCTCTCTCTCTCTCTCTCTCTCACACACACATTCTCCTGCATAAACACATACATCTGTACCCATACACAAGGATACACACACTCCCAAGATGTACACAAAAACACTTCTTTCTTCTATTCACTTATACCCTTGAGGGTAACAGAAACAATGACATTATGTATAGGGTTATACATGCTCACACACAGTAGCATCAACAAACTTAACCCTTTCACCGCCAAAGTCACCTTTTAGCACCACAGTGATTTGACACCTATGTCATTAAAAGGCATCAAATTGGGGTCTGTTATCCTAAGACCCTATTGTCATAGTTTTGGGAAGTAAGGATAGACCTTATTTTATATATGTCACAGAAGAATCCCCAATACTGCAGATGGATTTTGTTCTCTACCCAGGTAAATTTAATGGAATTTTGGGCTGAAATATGGCTGGCGGTGAAAGGGTTAAAAGTGTAAGCATAAAAAGTACATTATAACCAAAGCTCATGCGCAACACAATGCATGAACATATAACCAAAGCTCATGCGCAACACAATGCATGCATGAACATATAACCAAAGCTCATGCGCAACACAATGCATGAACATATAACCAAAGCTCATGCGCAACACAATGCATGAATGCATGAACATATAACCAAAGCTCATGCGCAACACAATGCATGAACATATAACCAAAGCTCATGCGCAACACAATGCATGAACATATAACCAAAGCTCATGCGCAACACAATGCATGAACATATAACCAAAGCTCATGCGCAACACAATGCATGAACATATAACCAAAGCTCATGCGCAACACAATGCATGAACATATAACCAAAGCTCATGCGCAACACAATGCATGAACATATAACCAAAGCTCATGCGCAACACAATGCATGAACATATAACCAAAGCTCATGCGCAACACAATGCATGAACATATAACCAAAGCTCATGCGCAATACAATGCATGAACATATAACCAAAGCTCATGCGCAACACAATGCATGAACATTATAACCAAAGCTCATGCGCAATACAATGCATGAACATATAACCAAAGCTCATGCGCAACACAATGCATGAACATATAACCAAAGCTCATGCGCAACACAATGCATGAACATATAACCAAAGCTCATGCGCAAAACAATGCATGAACATATAACCAAAGCTCATGCGCAACACAATGCATGAACATATAACCAAAGCTCATGCGCAACACAATGCATGAACATATAACCAAAGCTCATGCGCAACACAATGCATGAACATATAACCAAAGCTCATGCGCAACACAATGCATGAACATATAACCAAAGCTCATGCGCAACACAATGCATGAACATATAACCAAAGCTCATGCGCAAAACAATGCATGAACATATAACCAAAGCTCATGCGCAACACAATGCATGAACATATAACCAAAGCTCATGCGCAACACAATGCATGAACATATAACCAAAGCTCATGCGCAATACAATGCATGAACATATAACCAAAGCTCATGCGCAACACAATGCATGAACATATAACCAAAGCTCATGCGCAATACAATGCATGAACATATAACCAAAGCTCATGCGCAACACAATGCATGAACATATAACCAAAGCTCATGCGCAACACAATGCATGAACATATAACCAAAGCTCATGCGCAACACAATGCATGAACATATAACCAAAGCTCATGCGCAACACAATGCATGAACATATAACCAAAGCTCATGCGTACATATAACCAAAGCTCATGCGCAACACAATGCATGAACATCGCAGGTATAACCAAAGATTTGTCTGAATCACTTTTAGTGGAAGGACGTTAAACTAAAGAACACACACACAAACATATGAACAGAGCCATTTCCCACTATTACTGACTAATGTACATTGATCTACTGTGTGTGTGTCGGTGAGAACGTGTTTCTGTGTGCTTGATGAAAAACATGGGTCTCTGTGTGTGTGTGTGTGTCTTTCATGTAACGTCTATCCACTTCTCGTGATATTAGACGGATGTGTGTGAGGTGTGTGTGTGTCAAGTCAAGTCAAGTCAAAATGATCTTTAATGACGTCTATCCACTTCTCGTGATATTAGACGGATGTGTGTGTGTGTGTGTGTGTGTGTGTATACGCATGTGTGATTGTAAAGCTCTTTGTGCTCGATATAAAGCGCAATATAAATATCTGTTTATTATTATTATTGCAACAGAACACCGAGCTAAATAAATGTGGCATAAGAAAACTGGCCACTCCTCAGTTATCTTTTCATTTCCCTCCTTAACACATCAATGGAACCAGCAGAGGGAAAAAAGGGACATTGTTCAAGTCTTCTCTTACAAATGGGAGGAACAGGAGGGCAATTTTACTTTCTTTTGGTAATCTCCAACAATACACAACTTTACATTGTTACTGGTGTATTTCCTCCACATGTTTCTTCAAATACTGTACGCTCCTGAAAGCAGCAGGACAGTGAGGACAGCTGTGAGGTTGCTCTCCAGTGTGGGTCTGACGATGTTTTCTTAGATTACCGGAGTCAGCAAAACCTTTCCCACAGTATGAACACACATGGGGTTTTTCACCTGTGTGAATTCTCTTGTGCACCATTAAATTACTAGGCTTAGAGAAAGCTGCCCCACAGACATCACAGACATGGGGTCTGGCACCTTCATGAACAGACATTATGTGCTCATGTAAATTATTTGACTGATTAAAATCACTGTCACAGTGTGGACACTTGTAAGGCCTCTCCCCTGTGTGGACTCTCTTGTGTTTTGTCAGGTGATCATCCCGAGTAAACCTCTTACTGCAGACATCACACACAAAAGCTTTCTGACCACCGTGAGTCAGCTTATGTCTCTTTAGATTAGAAGCCTGAGTAAAACTCTTACAACACACGTCACACACAAAAGCCCTAACACCACTATGAATTGGTTTGTGTGTCTTCAGATTGCTGGGTGTAGGGAAAGACTTTCCGCAGACATCACACACATGCTGCCTCCTCCTCTTCTTTCTATCTTTACCTCCAGTATGATTTTCATCAATTTTCTTTTTTTGTGCTTTTCTGTTGCCATGGCTATCTACCTCCTCTTCTATGTCTGTGTTGCTACAGTTACCAGCATCACATCTGTCAGGTGTGGAGGACCCAGGTAACACCATGTGCAGTTTATCTCCATGAACTGATGCCAGGTGGTGTTCCAAACTGCTGACCAGCACAAAGGCAGCAGAACAACTCTGACACACACAACCTCTTTTCAGAGACAGCAGTGACCCAGAAGTGTTGTCAGACATGGGCTGTACTGTGCTGTAGACAGCTGAGGGCTGATCTGGTGAGTCTTCCTCCATGGACCATGCTGGCTCAAGCTTCTGTGAAACGAAACAGAGACGATAGATCAATAGGTGATACAGTGTGTGATAAAAACAGTGGGTATAATTTCTACAGTATTCCCTGTTTATAGTAAACTCGGTTATAAGCAATTTCGGTTACAGTAAAGAAAAGCACTGGTTCCCGGCCAAAGGTCTACTGTTTTATTAGTCTCGGATAGTAGCAACTCGGTTGTAATAAAAAACCTGCTATAGTAAAGTCACTTTTGGTTCCCCACAGGACTGGCTCCTCGGTTACAATAAAAAAAATCTGTCCTCTTCCTGACCTTTGTAAATACGTCACCAATGTATGCGTCACAGTCTCACCACTCCCTCCACCCACCCATAGTAGCAACTGGGTTATAATAAAAAATAAAATAAAACTCCTATAGTAAAGTCATTTGTGGTTCCTCCTCGGTTACAATAAAAAATGTGTCCTCTTCGTGACCTTTGTAAATACGTCATCAATGCATACGTCACAGTCTCACTACTCCCTCTACTCTCTCTCTCTCTCTCCCTCTCTGTCTTTGTCTCTCTTTCTCTCTCTCTGTTTTTACAAATTCTTGTTTAAAGTGAACTTTATTATTTAAACTGTAGATAAAAGAGAGATTGTGCATACATTCTGTTGATTACACTGTGCAATGGCGCTGCAGTAGAACGGGCGATAGTTGATAGCTTGGGCATGAAACACGTGACTATTCGCCACAAATTTCTTTACTAGGTTTGTACTCGCTCTACCGCAGCGCCCTCGCATGGCAGAAACGGTGAACTAAGTCGACCATTTCCGCCCACAATCTTCATTTGCAATTCATTACATACAATTGAGAACTGTCCGGTCATAGTTTGCAATTAAATTTGTATCTGTTTTACTGCAGCGCCCTCACACAGAGGAAAAGGCGAGCTAAGTCGACAATTGAGCCCACACTCTCATTACATAGTGGAAAAAAATGAATCGGGGAAAAAAATATATATAGCATCATGAAAATGCGATAATTTATTGCAGGCATGATAATCTATTATTAGGCATAATGTCTGTAGGCATAATGTCCAGTAGGCAAAATGTCCGGTGAGCATGGTGACCATAGGCATAATGTCCGTAGGCGAAATGTCTGCAGGCAAACTGTCCGGTCATGGTGTGTGTGTGTGTGTGTGTGTGCGTGTGCGTGTGCGTGTGCATGCACGTGCATGAGCATGCATGAATATATTCAAAGGCCATTCTGGTAGTTAGAGGTTGTACACTATATGCTTTTACAGCTAGTTTTGTTTTGTGCACAGGGAAATATACCATGTATAAACCCAATCACCTTTTTGGACCTCAAACCATACGAGGAAGGGGTGGGATGGGTTTATATTCAGTATTTTACGTTAGCTTTGACTTTGAAAAACGTCATCGGATAAGATAAAAAATATCATCAAAACTTTACTATATCCGAACATCGTTTATAAGAAAAACCTGTTATAGTAAAGGAAAATCCTTGCTCCCCTGGACTTTATTATAAGCGGGGTGTACTGTATATAAAAAAGTTCACATGTAAATGATAGCACAAGAAAATACTTGCTTGAAACAGAGTACTGAAGATACATTTTGATTGCTTCAAACCACACACACACAACCTTCCAATTTCAACCCCCTCCCACCCCCTCATCCCTGTACATGGAGATACCAGCAGCTTTTTCAGTACAAATAGTTCCCCCACCTACTGTAATTCCAGAGCTAACTTCCTTTACTCTATCATTCTCTTCAACTCTACCTCAGGCATCAGAATAGTCCAAAGTCCAATCCTCTAAAAAACAAAACCGCGGTAAAAGGGACATCAAGGCCCTAGACTGAAGAGGGACAACACTGAAATGAACTTACAAGCACAGAACTTCCAGAAGGTGGGGGAACTATTTATACAAAAGACCCCCCCGTTACCCCCACGAGGGGTGGGTGTAAAAGGGGGGGGGGGGGATGCTAAAAGATAACATTGAATCCAAAGCCAAAACCTCTGACAAGAGAAGCCAATCCTCTGTCAGAAAATATGAATCCTCTGACAATTCTGATACCTGATAACTTTTCTTACTGTCATCTACTATTTTTTGGCCTTATTAGCCAATTCTCCTGCAATTTAAACAAAAAAATCAATTTTCTCTCTTGATCTTTCTAACATTAGAATGTGTTGGCTGAAATCAGCAAGGAGACCAATGAAAATGGAAAACTGGACACATATTATGTGTTCAACCCAATCTGGTATGGAAACGGAGAAGAAGAAGATTGCTTCAAGCTGCTCAGTCATCAGTGGCCAGACAGGAGGATGTTCATTGGCAGATTGGGGGTCAAGTGGATAGAGGCTTTGTGAGAAATAATGGTGGAGGGAAAAACAGGTGTAAAGGGGTATAATTATCCGCTGCCCAACCATTTCTCCTACTGGGTAATTTTATACATTATCTATAAAGTTTTGTCCCCCTCCCTCCCTCCTTCCCTCCACCTTCCTGACCAGGACTTTGCTTCTGAACCACCCATTCTACCCCTTCCACTAGTTTACACACACACACACCCTTCCCCTCAACTCTTCTTTCCACTTTTTTTAAAATTTATCTATCTGATCTTCAGGTTATTCCCCTCAACTCTTCTTTTTTTATCTATCTGATCTTCAGGTTATTCCCCTCAACTCTTCTTTCCCCCACTTTTCTTTTTTTATCTATCTGATCTTCAGGCTATAAGAGAGTAAAGAGGAAGAAGTCTCTTTAATGAATTCTACTGACCACCACAACACAACTGTCCATCCAAGGTGTATAGTCTCCTTCTATGACCTCTTCTTTAACTCCGTCCATTGTGTCTGAGACACCAGTGTCCATCCAAGGTGTACAGCCTCCTTCTATGACCTCTTCTTTAACTCTGTCCATTGTGTCTGCAGTTCAGGTTCCTTGTACTGGTCTGTAACAAAGTAGCAAAGAAACTGTGGTTCAACACACACATAATAGTAGCTTTATTCATAGTAAATAAACTGTTTACCACACACAATAGTAACTTTTTTTCTTTTTTTTTGCTGTCCCATCTTCTTCGCTGTACAGTGGCGTTGCTCCCACGCTGCTCATTCCGAGTCCCAATCGCAGCCACACCTCCGCTTGTTCAGGTTGCAGAATCCATTGACTAAATTATTTAATAAAAGTATGGAATGTAGAGAAATCCCTGAAGATTGGAAAAAAGCAGAGGTGATAGCGATATATAAAAAACGGAATTAAGTCAGAACCAGGAAATTACAGACCAGTAAGCTTAACAAGTATTACTTGCAAAGTTTTAGAATCAATAACAAGAGATAAGGTAGTTCAATATTTTACAGAAAATAAGTTATATAGTGATTGTCAACATGGTCTTAGAAATGAAAGGTCTTACGTTACCCAGCTACTACAAGTTATGGAAGATTTTATGAGTATACCTGACAATGGAGAATCCATAGATGTAATTTCCCTCGATTTTAGTAAGGCAGTTGATTCAGTTCCTCACCAGAGATTATTGATTAAGTTAGCAGCATACGGGATTGGGGGGAAATTGTTAACATGGATCAAAAGCTTCTTATCGGATAGAACACAAGTAGTAAGAGTAGGTACATCTTATTATTATTGCGTACATCTTAATGTGTTGATCAATCCTTGTTTGTTTGCGTGTGAATATATATTGCTATATTTGATGTTTATGCCTACGGATGTACTGTATTAATGCTAGTATTTATTGTAGCTTTTGTGTATTACTTTAGTGGTGCTTATTTATGTACCCCCCCCCCCCCCCCTCTTATTTTAATCATTTGTAAAGCGCAAAGAGCTCCAGTTTAACTGAGAGGTGTTGCGCTATATAAAAAAAATCATTATTATTCTTCAAAAGAATCAAGTGTTATAAGTGGAATACCCCAGAGTAGTATATTAGGCCCAATACTATTCACAATTTTTATTAATTATCTACCGGATGAAGTTAGTAGCATAATGTAAAGTGTATGCAGATGACACTAGATTGTATAATACTTCAAACAATAGAAATACATTACAAGCAGATTTACACTCATTACATAGTTGGTCTGATACATCTACATTTTAATGTTCAGAAATGCAAGGTGTTACACATTGGGAAAAAGAATCCTAAGAATGAATATTTTATGACAACAAATAACACTAATAAAATTGTAGTATGTGATGAAAGGGCAACAAAATTAACATTAAAGCTGCACCTAACACAAACTCTTTCAAAAATCTTCTGGACCAAGATCCTTTAATATCAACAAAATTAAATATTTTTGATGAAACAAAAACAAGTCCATTCAAATTTTGATAAACTTCTAGATTAGCGTAACAACCACCACAAAAACAACAAACGAGAAGGGATGTGAAAGGGCCGCGAGGCCCACTTCTTGCCATGAACTACTACTAGTACTACTACTACTACTAAGTACTACTAGTCTACTACTGATACTACCTAACCTGGGTCGAGTTTCTCTAGATAACGGTCGCCGAGCGAATAACGCTTACGCCAAACGGGGCCTAAGATTAGAAACACTTTAGAAAACGTTTGCGGAACAATATTACAAGCTCTTGTCTGATTGGTCAATTTTTTAAAATATTATTTTAACCAAACTTTAATGGACCAATCAAACAACAAGAAATGTATTCACCCCATGCTAGTCACGTGATATTTCCCATGATCCTTCAAATAGTTCGTGGCTTGCTACCTCGATTACAGCCACAAAACGTTCTTGGCGAACGTCGGCGAAAGGTGTTTCTTAGTACCGATTTTGCGGATTTGCACTCACACTACGCAACGGTAGCCCTCGTGAAACGGCCCCCAGGACAAAGACCCAACCCTTAGGCTTAGACTAGTAAATTAAAATACCAGTATGACTGATAGTCTACTAAAAGTAAAACCGTCACAGCTGTAAATCATTATGTATGTTTTTAAATATATAGTTGACGTGCAGCTATATATTTGCACGAGCGACAAATTTGCATGGCAATCGTTCAAATTTATCGCCCATGCAAAAAAGTAGCAGTTGATATTACAACTAGAACTACTCCAACTACTACTAGTACTACTACTACACCTACTAACTACTACTAGTCTCTTTGTAAATCATTGTGTATGTTTTTAAATATATAGTTGACGTGCAGCTATTTATTTGCATGAGCGACAAATTTGCATGGCAATCGTTCAAATTTATTGCCCATGCAAAAAAGTAGCAGTTGATATTACAACAACTAGAACTACTCCAACTACTACACTACTACTACTAACTACTACTAGTCTCTTTGTAAATCATTGTGTATGTTTTTAAATTATATATAGTTGACATGCAGCTATTTATTTGCATGAGCTACAAATTTGCATGGCAATCGTTCAAATGTATCGCCCATGCAAAAAAGTAGCAGTTGATATTACAACAACTAGAACTACAACTAGTACTACACCTACTACCACTACTACTAGTCTCTTTGTAAATCATTGTGTATGTTTTTAAATATATAGTCGAGTAAGAGAAGAAGAAAAAAGGGGGGGGGGGGGGGTCCAATCAAGAGAAAGGACGCTTGAGAGGCCGCGAGGGTTAGTCGTCCTACCTGACCTGACAGGTCTAGTTTCTCTAGATAACGGTCGCCGCGCGAATAACGCTTACGGCAAACGAGGCCTAAGAAACACCCTAAACGTTTGCTAAGGTCAGATAAAGTTCTCTTTAACGCTTACTCTTCAAGGGAGATAAATCATACCTGTCAGTATACAAGTACGAAATTTTCGATTTCACCCGCGTTTTGTGTGCAGAAAATTAAATTTACGCTATATTATGCCATTTGACATGATGAAAATTAAGAAAGAGCACTCCAAAAACACTTGCGTTTGTTTAATTTGCTAAAATCATCCTGTATTTTTTCACGATAGACTAAAGAATACTTGCTGTGGCAAGCTTCTTGTTTTGGTCTTCCATTTTTAAAGTTCAAGTCTCGTCACGCGAGATATAAAAAAAGCCGGAAGTATTGATATTTCCCATGATCCTTCAAAAATAGTTTGTGGCTTGCTACCTCGATCACAGCCACAAAACGTTTTTTGCAAACGTCGGCGAAAGAAGTGTTTCTTAGTACCGTTTTTGCTGATTTGCGCTCACGCTACGTAACGTTAGCCCTTGTGGAACGGCCCCTTTCAGCCTCTGGAGCAACAGGAAGTTACGTCAGTTCACCCAAAGGGACTTAACTCTCTTACCATGAGACCGCAAAGAAAGAAAGGCAAATGTGTGTGAATTGTTCTGCTACAAAACTGAATGTAGTGTGATTGCTCTACAGCTTTTATTAGTTTTAAGCTAAATAATTTAGCAAGAAGAAGATTTGAGAACACAGAATTTTATATCATATTCTTTGCTGGCCTGATCAATCCACTTCTTTGCCCCTCGCTAGTAACTTAGTAAGGCCCTTGAACTTGAAGCCTTAGTAAGTTAGTAGTAGTAGTAGTGGTAGGGACAAAATAAGCTGTTTAAGCTAAGTTTTGTCTTTTTGTTAGGATTAGGATTTGGGACTCAAAACATAGCCGTAAGGCTTTCCTGTCCCATCTTTTATTTTATTTAGTTGTTTGTCTCGGTCTGTCGCACACTCAGTTTTTATTAATATTATTCATCGTAATCATACATAACTGCCTTATTAATAGGGTGGTTATAAAATCAAGCCGCATAAAATTTTTTACTTTTTGTGAAAATCCTAATGAAATTTATGGCTATTGGAAACGAGCACTTCCAAGACCTTTAAAATGATGGTTATTCTTGGCGCTGAAAATCGAGTTTCTTTCTTTGGGAAAGTTACCGACGTCATTCGGGAATGTTAGCTTTTTTTACATGACGGCCTATAGAGACAAGCGATCAAGGTTTGGGGCCAATTCATTCGTTTATCATTTCTGAACGGTAATTGGATAATTCTTTAAAACAAATGCCAGTTACATTTTTTTATTTTTCTACAAGTAAACAAAATTTTGTGCATCCAGAATAAATCTCAATGCTCAAAGGGGCAACATCTCCACAAGTCGGGAGACACGTCGAAGACTGTCGGAGCTGTTTTGTGCGACTCACAAGATTGATGTTGCATCTTGTGAGTGACAAAAAACATAGTCCTAATCTTGTCTACACCTCCCGGGTTGATGTTGCCCCTTTGAATTGAGCTTTATTCTAGATGCACCAAATTTTGTTTATTTGTAGAAAAATAATTAAATGTTACTGGCTGTTTTATTCATATAATTACCGTTCAGATATGGTAAAGAATGAATTGGACCCAAATATTGGATCAACTTTTTCTCGCGATCGGCCGTCTTAGCGTAAAAAAAGCTATCGTTCCCGAAAACCGAGTAACTTTCTCAATTCCCGAAAGAAAGAAATAATGGTCAGCGCCAATCATTTTAATAAAAACAAGTCTTGTCGTGACTCTTTGGCACATGACAAAATTTCGGTTAGGATTTTGACAAAAAATAAAAATTTTTTTGAAATAATTAACGTCGTTCCTACCTTATAGTCATTCCATTCGTCGAGAAGGTTTTTAAAAATGTTAGTATTCTGTGCTCTTTTCATGTTAGGTGGTAATTTATTCCATACAGGTGCAACTCTGTTAGTAAAATAAAATTTTCTATTATTAGTCCTGCAATGTTGAATAAATATTTTGTCGGTACTGTTCCTTGTTTTGTCAAAATCTGATATTGTGAATAAGTCATGTACATTTAGGTCATCTACACTATTAAATATTTTATAAGTTTGAATTAGGTCACCCCTAATTCTCCTTGCCTTTAATGTAGGTAAATTTAGTTCTTTCAACCTGTCTGAATAAGAAACATTTTGAAGACCTTGTACTAACTTAGTTGCTCGTCTCTGTACTTTTTCTATCAAAGCTGACTGTCTCTTTAAACCTGGATACCAAATGCAATTTCCATATTCTAAATGAGGTCTTACTAAACCTTTGTACAAGCATAAAAAAGTGTCCTTGTCCAAGAAAGAAAACGTTCGTTTAATTATACCAATTTTCTGATTGGCTTTACTTACAGCACTGTGAATGTGTTCATCAAATTTCAGTTTATCATCAAATATTACTCCCAAGTCCTTTTCCTCAGAGCATTTCATAATGACGTTTTCTACACCATTGTTATGCATTTTGTAGTCTGTGCATGGATTACTTTTTCCCAAATGCATGATTTTACATTTTGAAGCATTAAAAAACAGACACCATGTTTCTGACCACCTAACCAATGAATCTAAGTCTTTTTGTAATACATTTTGATTTTTCGTTATATTATACATTTTCGTATCATCTGCAATAATTTTACAACAGCTTTTTATTTTTTCAGGTAAGTCATTTATAAAAATTGTAAAAAGAACTGGACCAAGAATGCTCCCTTGAGGTATTCCACTTAACACATTTGTTTTTTGAGAGTATGCATTTCCCACCCTTACAGTTTGTTGTCTTTCTTTTAAAAAATCTTCAATCCATGCTAAAACTTTACCTGTTATTCCGTAATATTGTAATTTAATAATTAATCTTTTATGCGGTACAGTATCAAATGCTTTTTTGAAATCCAAGTAAATGACATCAATATTTTCACCTTTATCTAATAGTTTTGTAAAGTCTTCCATCACTTGCAGTAGTTGTGTAACACAAGATCTATGCTTTCTAAAACCATGCTGGCACCCTGTAAAAAGATTATTAATTAACATATGATCAACAATTACTTCTCGAATAATAGATTCAAAAACCATACTAGTAACAGATGTTAAGCTTACAGGCCGATAATTTCCTGGATCACTTTTTGTTTCCTTTTTAAGTAAAGCAATAACATTTGCCACTTTCCAATCACTAGGGACAGTTTCTTTATCCATTGATTTATTAAAAAGAATACTTAGGGGTACAGATAACTCTTTACTTAATTCTTTTAATATTCTAGGCGGTATGTTGTCTGGTCCCTGGGCCTTATTTACATCCAGTTCTTTTAATTTGATTTCAACAGCTTTTGGTGTAACCAAAATTTCAGTTAAAGTTTTACCTTCTGACCAAATAGCTTCGTTTACTGGGGGTAAGTTATCTAAATTCTCCTTTGTAAACACACTAGTCCCATCGTATACATAAGTATTACAATGAAAATGTGGTCAAGGTGCATTACGGTCAATTTTCCTAATTAAAATCAATTATCAAAGCTTCTAAACATATTTAAATATTTTGGAGAATCATCCAAGCGATTTTTGAATGTGTTAGTATCAGGTGCACATTTTAGAAGATTAATACTAATAGGTAACTCATTCCACAAGTTAGCAACACGGATGCTGAAACAATTTTTTCTTATATTCTTATAAGCCTTGTCAAGCCCTTGTGCCAGTTGTGGCATTCTCAAAATGGATAAATTTGTTCTCAACATGTCTGCGCATACGTGTGCGAAATCGATCATGACGTACCATCAAATTTTATCTTTTGTGTATTCAACACTAAATTGACCCTAAACCTATCCCTAACCCTAATCCCTAACTCTTCGCACATGCGCAGACATGTTGAGAACAAATCCATTTTGAGAATGCCACACCCTTACCCTAGCCCTAAGCGGAGTAGTAAGCCTATCCCTAACCCTATCCCTAACTCTTCGCACATGCGCAGACATGTTGAGAACAAATCCATTTTGAGAATGCCACACCCTTACCCTAACCCTAAACGGAGTAGTAAGCCTATCCCTAACCCTAACCCTATCCCTATCTCTTTGCACATGCGCATGACAGATGTTGAGAACAAATCTATTTTGAGAATGCCACACACTTACTAAGTATAGGATAGTGTAGTATAGTGTGGGACTGGCTCAAGCCTAAGCCTCACAGCTTATAAACGTCCCTTCATTGACACTGTTTTGTTTGCTTAAAGCATGTCTTTTAAAATTATGATTGTAATTCAATCATTGTATTAAAAAAAGGGAAGATAATTTAAAGAGCAGCCAGTCTTGTAATTATACAAGTTGCGATTACAGCAGAATCTATAAGAAAACTCGCTTATAATCAAGCCCCAAAAAATTCCCAGTATCTATTATCAAAACCCGGATACAAGAAACTCGCTTATAAGAAAACTCATTTGTAATCAAGCAAATTCCATCTCCCATACGCAATGGAAACTTGGATAAGAAAATTATGTCATGCAAGAGAGTTGGTTTGCAGTTCATTTTTTATAAGCGAGTTCTATTTTCTTATACGGAAATGTGCCATTGACAGCATTTTCTTAAAAGTGAGTTGGACCTGAACTGAAAGGATGTTCCGAGAAAATTGAAGTTGTTCCAAAAAGGGAAAGTTTACGTCAGACCAGTTGCGTCACAGACAGTCTAACCAGTACAGGCACTTTGTTTTTGTTCCTTTATTTCATACTTTCCTTCAGTATTCTGTGCAAAATAAATGTTGAGCAGAAGAACTAATATGAGTGCATGTACTTTTGTGTTGGTGGTAGTGGGACTGTCCATCCTTTTATTTTTAGCAGCAATGGCAGAGAGGAAAAGGTAATCCACAATTAGCTGAATCCATTTCTTTAAGAAGAAATATACAAATAACTGAATATGTGGACAAAAATCCACATAAACAAAAGCAAACGATTGATGAAAAGCTGCATGGGTGGAGAGTAAATGGTAATATTTCAGTGCAAGAAAGGTGAAGGGTACACATTTGATAACAGTAAAAAGAGAAGGAAAAAAGCTTGTTAGTTGAGTGGTTGTAGGCACCTTTACATCTTCTTCTTAGTAGACTATTTTGATTTTATGATGTAAGACATGCACCAAATTAGGAAAAAGGATTTTCTCTTTGTTTTGTTTTTCTGTCTTTTCTTTTTTTCTCTCTTTCCCTTTCCCCCCATTCAACTTGGTAATAAGGAAAAAACTTTAAAATGTGCATCTCCCTTCTATATTCTTATAACCGAGTTTTTC
Source organism: Phymorhynchus buccinoides (assembly GCA_017654935.2). Lineage (NCBI taxonomy): Eukaryota > Metazoa > Mollusca > Gastropoda > Neogastropoda > Raphitomidae > Phymorhynchus > Phymorhynchus buccinoides. The sequence continues at coordinate 2,256,185 of CM065709.1, read as the reverse complement.
TTTTGTGCTGACTACGTCCTCTTGTTCATACTACTTCTTCTTCTTCTTCTGCGTTCCCAGGCCATATGGTCATAATGGGTAAGGTATGCATGTGTCTGTTTTTCAGTTTTCACTGGTCTCCCCGCTGCGTACAGCCGACACATTCTGATTTCGGAGGAGCTGTAAGGAGAAAAATTATTTGGAAGATTTTTTTGGAAAAAAGGCAGGAGAATGGGCCAATAAGTCAGAAAGATAGTAGATGATAGAAAGCAAAGGGAAAATTCAGAGTTAAAGAGAGTGGTAGATTAGAGGAAGTTACAAGCACAGAACTTCCAGAAGGTGGGGGAACTATTTTTACAAAAGACCCCCGGTATCCCCACGGGGAGTAGTTGATACAGATTATGGCTGCACATCAAGCATGGTTATTGAAAGAATATCCGTTCACAATGCTCATAGAGAAAAACAAGTATTATATATATCAATATTATTAATTCAAAAACTTACACCTCAATACACATTTGCGGGCATCGGCCTACTAGTTTTGCTGTATTTTGATTTTATGAGTCATAAGTCACAAGTTTCTTTATTGTATATTGGCATTGTACAAACGCAAATGGAAAATTGTCTTCCACCGTGTAAAATAAGTTAAATACATTCAAATTAAAATATTAATTAAAAACATGAAACAGAAATTTGCATTTAGATCTAAACAAATATGTTACTCTCACACCACACCCAACATTCATCTGTTCTCCTCTATCTTGCTCGCTCATCATGCAACTCACACCACGTCTGCCTTCATTTTTGTTTTTAATTTTCTCTTCTGTTCTTTCTCTTTTTTCTCTTTTTTGTGTGTGCTGTTTTTTTGTTTTTTTCATGCACCAAATTAGGTAAAAGGATATTCTCTTCATTTTATGTTTCTGTTTATCTTTATTATCCTTTTATTTCTCTTTTTTTTCTTTTCTTTTTTCCCATTTTCCCCATTCAACTCGGTTATAAGAAAAAAACTTATATCTGAGTTGGATATAAGAAAACTTGGATAGAAGAATTTATTTTTTTATCTCCCTTCTATTTTCTTATAACCGAGTTTTGATGTATTCATTTTCCTTTCATGTTGTGTGGGAGTGGGTGGGTGGGTGGATGGGTCTGTGTGTGTGTGTAAAAAAATATGCCATGTAAACAGACCTGTGATTAGTATTATGCAATGCAAAATTAAATAGAAGCCAACCTAATGTTCTTTTAGAAAATGAAGTTGCTATTTCATGTGTGGTAAACAACAGTTTCTTTACTACTTTGTTACTTTGTTACAGACCAGTCCAAGGAACCTGAACTGCAGACACAATGGACGGAGTTACAGAAGAGGTCATAGAAGGAGACTGTACACCTTGGATGGACAGTGGTGTTGTGGTGGTCAGTAAAATTCACCATTTCTTTCTTAACCCTTCCAGGCCTTTCTAGTGAAGATCACAGGCAGATCTGTGAGTTTTGGAAGAAGTGGGAGTAGTTGGAGGGGTGGACTTGGAGGGGTGGGTGGGTAGGTATTTCTTTATTGTTCTTTTCTTGTCCTATCATAATTTGCTCTGTGTGTGAGTGTGTGTTTTCTTTCTCTCTCTTTCTATCTCTCTCTCTCTCTCTCTCTCTCTCTCTCTCTCTCTCTCTCTCTCTCTCTCTCTCTCTCTCTCTCTCTCTCTCTCTCTCTGTCCCCCTCTCTCTCTCTCTCTCTCCCTCCCTCTCTCTCTCTCTCTCTCTCTCTCTCTCTCTCTCTCTCTCTCTCTCTCTCTCTCTCTCTCTCTCTCTCTCTCTCTCTCTCTCTCTCAATTTCAAAATTGAAACAAGCTTTAATTCTTTCAAAAAGAACTATCGAGCATTTCTAATGACCAAGTTTTATAATTCAATTTTATTATGTGTTGTTCATATAATTAAATCTTCTCCCAGATTCCATCCCGTTTCCTCAAGATACCCAATATGAATGTAACTTTGGTTTTGTCCCTTTTACTTCTTGACAGGTATTTTCACGCTCGCGCGCGCATGTGTGAACAATGATACCTTTTATCATTGTTCTAGTATTCAGTATTGGTTTTAATAATCTAAACTTTGTTTTTGTGTATTAATCTTATTATGCTTGGGATATTATTCATTTTAATTTAGTTTTATGCATATTGTCCCATTATTGTTTGTTTAAGCTGTGTGTGTGTGTGTGAGGAGAAAGAGTGAGGGGGGGAGGAGAGGGAGAGAGATTGGGGGAAGGGGGGGGGGGGAGAGAGAGAGAGAGAGGGGGGGGGAGAGAGACAGGGAGAGAGAGAGAGGAAGGGGGAGAGAGAGGGAGAGAGAGAGCCAGGGTAATGTGTGTGTTGACGTTAGCATACATTATTTTACATTGTTCTAGTATTCAGCATTGGCTTTTATAATCTAAACCTTGTTTTTATGTACCCCCTTTTATACATTTTGTTTGCTGTCCTATTATTACTTTTATATAAATTGTTTGTTTAGCTCTGTGTGTGTGTGTGTGTGTGTGTGCTATATTGTATTGTAATTTAATTCTTATGATGTATTTACTGTATATTGTCTTATTGTCTCTATTTGTATATGTGTTTTATGTGCATGCCAGACAAAGAATTTCTTTATGTTTTTTAAAGACAATAAATATTTTGATTGATTGATTGATTGATGTGTTTGAAAGGGAGGGATATATATATATATATATATATATATATATATATATATATATATATATATATATATATATAGAGAGAGAGAGAGAGAGAGAGAGAGAGAGAGAGAGAGTGTGTGTGTGTGTGTACATGCTTCTAATTGGTAACTTTGATTTCAATGTGTTTTATGTTTTTTCATGGTTAATTGATAAGTATGAATTTTGTATGTGCATGTTCAAGTTTTTTCACTTTTAATCTTTTTATTTTTATTTTTTACGTTTGCTGTTGATGGTAATGTTATTTTTTCTTCTCCCTTTTCATTTTGATGAGAGCTGGGTGCAAACAAACCTGTATAGTGCTTATTCTTATATCTCAATAAAAAAAAAGTTTTTTTCATTCATTCGCTCTCTCTCTCTCTCTCTCTCTCTCTCTCTCTCTCTCTCTCTCTCTCTCTCTCTCTCTCTCTCTCTCTCTCTCTCTCTCTCTCTCTCTCTCTCTCTCTCTCTTCTTTATGCCATTCGAAAAAGGCAAGATAACATCGAGCAGGGTTAATTAATATTATTATGTCCATTGATATTGACATCGTTGCTGATTGTGTTTTCTGACAACTACCAGTATCAGTATTATTATGTTGACCTACTTATCAATCTGAAAGAATTTGGTTAAAAAACGTGACCGATATTTTGATATGCTTATGTTATATGACTTTGGCCTTTCTAAGGGCCGGTGGCCTATAGAAATCAAAACTATTGTTCTTGTTCTTGCTTCTCTCTCTCTCTCTCTCTCTCTCTCTCTCTCTCTCTCTCTCTCTCTCTCTCTCTCTCTCTCTCTCTCTCTCTGTATGACTATGAGCAAGTGTGCATGCATGAATGAGTTTTTATGTCTGTCTGCATCTGTATACTTGAATTATATAAATGACCACTAGGACCAGTTAACACTAAAGACGGGCTTACAGCCAGAAACGTTTATGCTATCTCGAATAAAAGGGACCAAGATCAACCTGCCTCCGTTTGAGTGTTTTTTTGTGCATCTGTATTATATTTGTAATGTTTTAACATGTCACAAATTTCTGTCGGAAATCTTTTAAAGCAATTCTCTTTCTTGAACAGAAGCAGGAACCAGCATGGTCCATGAAGGAAGACTCACCAGATCAGCCCTCAGCTGTCTACAGCCCAGCACAGCCCATGTCTGACAACACTTCTGGGTCACTGCTGTCTCTGAGAAGAGGTCGAGTATGTCAGCATTGTTCTGCTGCCTTTGTGCTGGTCAGCAGTTTGGAACTCCACCTGGCGTCAGTTCATGGAGAACCTCTGCCGTTCCCTGAGTGGACTGAGAGTAGTGACAGACTGGTAGGTGCAAATGTTCTGTGCTATGTGATAAAATGAGAGAGAAAGAGAGACAGACATAGAGAGAGGGAGGGAGAGATAGAGAGATAAATTTGAATGGTTTAATGAATAGGCCTTGGGCTCATGTCATGGTGGGCGGCTACAAAAACAGACAAACCAAAATTTGAAGAGCATTGCAATGCATGAATAAATTCAAACACATGTAATTCACACACACACACACACACACACACACATACTTACTCACACGCACACAATCGTGTGCGCACACACGCACACATACATACTCGCTCACACACATATATACATATGCATGCACACTCGTTCATACATATAATTGTTGTTTTTAAAAAATCTGTATAAAAAAAATCTGTATAAATAAAAAATATATTTTTGAACAAATTAGCAATTTTGACAGGAAACATCTATCATGATTCATTATTAAATATGTCACATAATTTAGGTGCCCCTGCAAAGAGAACAGAATCAAACACACAACATCAATCACAGGATATATTCATTTTAACATACATACGCTCACAATATACCCCTCCCCCCCACACACACACATTATATTGCACACACTCGAGCGCATGTGAATTGAATCACAAAAGATGCATTCTTTGTAACATGTTTTTAAACATAGAACATCCTTTATAGTTCATCAATAAACATGTGACATAATTGATGTGCCTTTGGAAGAAACAAAGCAAAACACATACCGGTAGTATATAATCACTCAGTGTCAAATTACATTCATTTCAGCAAGCACACACACACACACACACACACACACACACACACACACACACACACACACACACACATGCACAAGATAGAGAGAAAGAGAGAGATGAGTTTATTTACCTGTTTATTAGTTAATTATCAATACTTTACACACCTTTGATTATCAGTATTAAATATCTATCTTTGAAAAAGGTTGATGGATTTTTTTTCTTCTCCAAATTATATCATTTTCTCCCTGCTTCAACATTACAATAGATCTAGAATGTTAATGGATCATTACTGGAATTACTGGAAGCACATTGTTTGTTAAATTTGTATGACGAGGAGACTGTGCTTCTGATAGGAATGTAATCAAACTGGGGCATGTTCATGTATTATTGTTAGTGTTGTTATTGTCCGCTCCATGGACAGAGGCCTTCTGTAATCATGTCTGTTTCTTTCTTTGCTGTTTTTTGTCTGCTTGAGCAGTATCACATGAACTGATGCACGTAACCACTTCAAAATTTTAAGGTGGTATATTACCTGAAAATGTTATATCCTGTCAAAAAATAGTATTGTGGTGGAGGATTTATTGCTGTAATTGGCTGAATATAGGTGATTTGTTTGTGTTTTAAAAAAAATTACAGACGTCCTTGCCTCATGGGAGACTGTCCACAGAAGAGATGGACCATGTCAGGAAATATTCTGCAGACTCAGCTGTTGATTTTGTTGTGGTGAGTCGTTGCTGATCATGTCTCCATTGAAATAACACAATTGTAGAAATGGACTTTCATTAGAAATATTTTAATTATACTGTACTTTTTTAGACTAAAAAACATAGCTTTAAACAAATATTTTTTCTCTCCACAATTAATAGAATTACCTTATGTGAAAAACAAAACCCCCGAAAACCTTACATCTGGTACCAACATGATGATTGTGGTGCATGATTTATATATATATATAAAGTTCACACTCTCAAAGTGAACTGACTTTTCATGTTCTGATTTAAAACTTTGTGTTCCTTGGACTCTGATTTTGTGCTTTTGACTTCATCATCCATACAACTGTCACTGATGTCTTGCCTTCTGGCCTTCAGTGTTTAATAATAATATATAATAATAACACACACATACACGCTGCATGCACACACACACACATACACACACACACACGCGCGCACACACACACACACACACACACAACAAACAAACACACACACACACACACACCACTCAATTTCCATACGGCACAATCAACACACACACTGCATACACACACACACACACACACATTGCACGCACATGCATGCGCACACGCACACACACACCACTCAATGTCCACACTGCACAATCAACCTATGCATGTCAGCTACAACTTAGAAAAGAGATGAGTTTTTAGACCGGCCTTGAACGCGTCCAGAGAGTCAGAGTGTCTGAGAGACAGGGGTAAGTTGTTCCACACAGATGGAGCCTGGAACGAAAAGGACCTTTCACCATAGGTTTTGGTTTTGACAGTGGCTGGTTGCAGGAGGCGTGTGTCAGAGGAAGAGCGGAGGACACGAGAAGGTGTGTAGAGATGAAGTAGGTCAGACAGGTAATCAGGGGCAGAACCAGAGATGACAGTGAAGGAAAGAGTGGAGAGTTTATAGTCCGAGATTTTTAACATTGTTTTGAATTCTTTGGAGGCGACTGAGAAGATACTTTGGGAGGCCAGCAAGGAGAGAGTTGCAGTAATCGATTTTAGACAAAACAAAAGCACAGACCAAAGTTTTCGTGGCGTCAGTAGATAGATAGTGGCGAACAGAACTTATTTTGCGGAGCTGAAGGTATGCAGATCGACAAACATTTGAGACATGTTGTTGGAGAGAGAGGGTCTGATCTAACGTGACTCCGAGACTGCGAACAGAGGGGGACAGAGAGACAGGAGTGTTGTTGATTGTAACAGAATCTGGAAGAGATGGATGGCCAAGTAATCTCTTTGGACAGGCTAACATAAGTTCAGTCTTGTCTTCGTTCAACTGCAGTTTATTAACAGTCATCCATGTTTTGATATCTGCTATACAGTTCTGTGTCCTTGATACTAGCCCATCAACTTCGGCAAGAGAGGCTGACTGATTGATCTGAGTATCGTCAGCAAAACTCTCGTGGGACAATGCATGCTTACTAACGACATCAGAAACAGGAGCAGCATACAGTACAAAAAGAATGGGCCCCAAGACAGAGCCCTGGGGAACACCAAAGGAGAGGTCGGAAGGCCCTGAGTATCTGCCATTCACACAGACAGTCTGTATGCGATGTTTCAGGTATGACTCAAACCAGGAAAGAGCAGGACCCCGAATGCCAAAAGAGTCATGGAGTCTGTGAAGGAGGATGGAGTGGTCTATTGTGTCAAAAGCAGAACTGAGGTCTAATAAAGCCAAAAGAGATACTTTGTTGTCATCAAAAGCAAGGAGGATGTCATTTACAATCTTAAGGAGGGCTGTTTCAGTGCTGTGACACTTTCTGTGTTTCATGATTTAATTGAGGAATAAGGAAGAGGCTACATAATTTACATGCCCTCAACTCTGACATTTCTTCTTCTTTTTCACCCCCCATGAATATTTGTGTGGCCTGGGTACATTTTATTTACATTCTATGTGTAAATGCGATGAACTTTTTCAGATGAAAATATGTAATCGTTTGGAAATGGGGAATCCTGCTTTATCAAAGGATTTTAACCCTTTCATCGCCACTGTCGCCTCTTGGCACCACAATGATTTAGCACCCATGTCACTGAAAGGCATCAAATGAGGGTCTGGTATCCAGTGACCTTATGTTCTTAATTTTGGGAGGTAAGGATAGGCCCTATTTTAGGCATGTCATGGAGGAATCCCCAGTATTCCAGACCAAATCTTTTCTCTACCCAGGTACGTTTAATGGTAAATTTTGGCTTAGGAATGGCTAGCGTTGAAAGGGTTAAGGCAATGTTGCAATGTCTATTTTCACAGAAGCTGGAACCAGCATGGTCCATGGAGGAAGACTCACCAGAGCAGCCCTCAGCTGTCTACAGCACAGTACAGCCATTGTCTGACAACACTTCTGGGTCACTGCTGTCTCTGAAAAGAGGTTGTGTGTGTCAGTGTTGTTCTGCTGCCTTTGTGATGGTCAGCAGTTTGGAACTCCACCTGGCGTCAGTTCATGGAGATAAACTGCACATGGTGTTACCTGGGTCCTCCACACCTGACAGATGTGATGCTGGTAACTGTAGCAACACAGACATTGATAAAGAGTTAGATAGTCATAGCAACAGAAAAACAACAAATAAGAAAGTTGATGATAATGATACTGGTAATAAAGATCGAAAGAATAGGAAACAGCATGTGTGTGATGTCTGCAGAAAGTCTTTCCCTAGACCCGGCTTAATGAAGAAACACAAATTGATTCATAGCGGTGTTAAGCCATTTGTGTGTGGTGTGTGCAGTAAGAGTTTTACACTAGCTTCTCATTTGAAGAAGCACAAGCTAACACATAGTATTCATAAATCTTTTGTGTGTGATGTGTGTAGTAAGAATTTTACTCGGGCTGGTGACCTGACAAGACACAAGAGAGTCCACACAGGGGAGAGGCCTTACAAGTGTCCACACTGTAACAGAGATTTTAATCATTCAAGTGCTTTTCGGTCCCACATAAAGTCAGTTCATGAAAGTGCCAGACCCCATGTCTGTGATATCTGTGGAACAGCTTTCTCTCAAAAAAGTACTTTAATAAGGCATAGGAGAAGGCACACAGGTGAAAAACCCCATGTGTGTTCAGACTGTGGGAAAGGTTTTGCCCAGTCCAGTACTCTTAGAAAGCATTGCCTGATCCACACGGGAGAAAAACCCCATGTGTGTTTAGACTGTGGGAAAGGTTTTGCCCAGTCCGGTGCTCTAGCACAACATTGTCTGACTCACATAAAGTCAGTTGATGAAAGTGCCAGACCCCATGTCTGTGATGTCTGTGGAACAGCTTTCTGTCAGAAAGGTACTTTAGTAAGGCACAGGAGAAGGCACACAGGTGAAAAACCCCATGTGTGTTCAGACTGTGGGAAAGGCTTTGCCCAGTCCAGTACTCTTATAAAACATTGCCTGACCCACTCTGGAGAAAAACCCCATGTGTGTTTAGACTGTGGGAAAGGTTTTTCCCAGTCCGGTGCTCTAGCACAACATTGTCTGACTCACACTGGACAAAAACCCCATGTGTGTTCAGAATGCGGGAAAGCTTTTGCTGACTCCAGTTCTCTTAGAAAACATTGTCTGATTCACACTGGAGAGAAACCTCACAGCTGTCCTCACTGTCCTTCTGCTTTTAGATATTCATATCAGTTGAAGGCGCACATGCAGAGTGAACACCAGTAACACTGTACACTGCTGTGAAAACACATTGTGGTTCTCAAGAAACTGCATATAGGTTGTGAAAATAGTGGCAATATTCCAAGATCTTGATTTATGAATTGCGTAATTCTAAAAGCATTCTGAAGAGAGTAAAAATTCTATGTAAAACTTGGGGTATTTTTTATTTTTTTAGGAATGAAAAGTTTCTCATCTTGTTTCTTTGTTGGTTGCTTTTTTGCTTTCATTCATTGACTACAAATTATTTGTTATGGCTTAACTGGTATTGTGTTAATGGCCAGTAGGGGAGAATGTAGCTAGTCCGGCCCCGAGGCAAGTCCACCATTTCGTTTTCATTGCTAAGTACTTTGATCTGGAATCATTTAGAGTGTGTGATAGCCACATGCTAGCCTCCCGCCATATCCTGTAAAAGGGTTTGCATCAATTTGAGCAAAGTTGAGAGCAAAAAAATTTGACTTGTTGCTATTTTGTTATAAATGAACCATGACTAATTTTCGGTTTTCATTTCCTTTATATGAAGATCAATTTAGGATTTTGGTATTGAAAGAATGCCTACTGATTGAAGATTCTGTGTGGCTCTGGTATTAACCCTTTCATCGCCACTGTCGCCTCTTGGCACCACAATGATTTAACACCCATGTCACTAAAAGGCATCAAATGAGGGTCTGCTGACCAATGACCTTATGTTCTTAATTTTGGGAGGTAAGGACAGGCCCTGTTTTATGCATGTCATAGAGGAATCCCCAATATTGCAGACAAAATCTTTTCTCTACCCGGGTAAGTTTAATGGTAAATTTTGGCTGAGGAATGGCTAGCATTGAAAGAGTTAAGCATTTCTAGGCATAAGCATGAGGGGGGCAGCCTTTTCCCAGCCTGTTGGCAGACTTGCCTCGCTGTGGGGGTGGGGTGGGGGTGGGGGTGGGGGGCAAATATGCTTACATAAGGGTTGGTTGTACTTCAAGCAGCATGCAGAAAAAACCCCTTTTGTGCTTTCACTGAATTGTCTATATATGTTTGTTGTCTATACATTTACCTAACTATTGGTCTAAAATGGAGCTTCCGCTTTATTTAGCTTGCCACTAATTTTATAATGAGAAAAGCTGAAAAGTATTCGGACTAGTCCCGTTCTCCCCTATGTTATGTTATGCCTTGACTGATATTAACTCTCTTGTGCGGTGAACGGTCGTGAACGTTTAAAAAAAAATCGGATCGGAAACGTCTAGAACGTTCGGGAACGTACGGATTCCACGTGGCCGGTTTGGGCGCTTCCATTTTGTTTCTATCACATGGCAGTCATGTGAGCGCTTCAGCCTCGCTTTCGCTACGGATTACACTTCCGTCCTGTTGCTTGCAATGGCTTCTAGGCCGATTGGTTTGAAAGATATGAATTTTTGAAAATTAGTGACCGACTTCGGCATTTTCGCGATTTTTCCAATATGGATAACGAACAGTTATGGCATCCATTGACTGAGGAAAGCAATGAATAGTCCTATTTTTGTGAAATATGGGACTTATGAGATCGCGAAGTGATGAGTAAGGAGTGTATTCTGACCTATTTGAAGTATTTCGGCAGCAAGCTTGTGTTTGTTCGATCGATGCGAATTTTTGAAGTCGTGTTACTGACATCGGCATTTTCCCGACTTTTACATCATGAGTGATGACAGCGATGAAAATTCTTTTTTTTGTGAAAGATAGGAATTATTAGATCGTGAAGTGAAAGGGTAAGTGAATGATTTTGATCTACATTTCCATTTCAGTCGTCTTAGGCTTCAACAGTCTGCAAAAGTAGGCAGTGAATGACTAGTGAATGCAGTTTGCGAATACACTTTGGCAATTTGATTTTTTTTGTGGAGCCATGCATCCCCATAACATCTTGAAATTAATTTGGCAAATCAGACAGACATCTCGGCAACACATTCAAAACAAAAAAACACACAAAATCTGGTAGGGTATATTTTATTTTATTATTTTTCTGACGCTACCCCCCCTTTTGTACGGAGTGACGTCCCTTGGGTTAGGATTTCAGAGGTGATTGAGAGCACAGAGCGTCAGGCACAAGAGGGTTAAGCTGGTATGGCTCAACTGGTATTGCGTTATGGCCAGTATGGTATGCCATCAGCAATTAAGTTTAACACAACTGATATGTCAAAGTTAACATTAGGCCAGATTTTCTTGAAATGGTTTTCAATCCATTTGATTTTGTGACACATAGAGGGATTGGAAATTCATGTAAGACTCTGAGAGGATGCGGGGATGGGAGATAGAGAGAAATGACCCAGTGGAGATTTGAACCTGTCACTCCACAATTGTTAGGATCATGAGTCTGACACTCCACCACTGAGTTAGTCAGGCCCCTGATCTTGGCACTAATGTATATAGAAACATTGCTGTTGATTCAGGGGGTCGTTGATGGTGCCAAGCTGTATGCAGTGCTGGGAGTGCCCTAAGTTATGGTGTGTGATAAGGCAGTTTTGCCCTGCAAGTAACAGTGATGGTGTAGAAGAAGACAGTTGCTGGAGAGGTGTGTGGTGCCATGAACTGTACAAAGGAGGGATTGAATGGACAGTAACAGTGATGGTGTAGAAGAATACAGTTGCTGGAGAGGTGTGTGGTGCCATATTGATTGAGTCATGACTGTAAGAAGGAGCGATTAAATGGATAGGAATTGCACCACAATTGAAGAGAACATTATTTTCTTCTTAATTTTTGTTGTGTATTTAGGAAGAAAACAATACTCCATAACTGTTTTCTACTAGTGTGTTTGTGAGGTGTATGTGTAAATGTGGGTTATGCTTTTGATGCTCTCATATTAACTTGTGTTAATGGTACTACAGTGGTACCCCTCTAATAAGACCTTGAAAGTGCGGTGAAAAAAAAGTCTTATCTGAGGGGTGGTCTTATTAGAGGACCAAGCAACTTCCAAGTTGAAACTAGGTGATCGGTCATACTCCATAAGTTGGAACTCAGTGAATCAGAATGGTTTCACTTTTTAAAAAAAATGTTGAAAAGCAGCTCCTTTCCGCTATCAGACTGATAAATCGGCGTTAGTGCGTGCACTGAAACACTCACTGAATGCAAACAACTCACAAAATCCGATAAATTAAAGCAGCTGGCGCATTAGCGTTTGCCGTGATTTCGTATCTTTGGTGTATGTGGCGCCATTTTGTCAGCCGAGTTGTATGCGCGGTAAAAGTTCTGTGCGTGCAAACTGTGACTAAAAATTAACTGCCAGAGCGTTACTTTGTCATGTTTTGTGTTGTGTTGTGTCGTCGTGCATAATCCAGTATTTAGTAGGTCCGTTATGGCGAAGATTAGGTCTGTACTGTTGTGTGTAGTTTGTGTGTGAGTGCAACATGGGCCATCGAAGTTGCCATCGGACCTGTTGCCATGACTTTCGATCACAAGTTCGTCTGCTTTTCATCGAGAGATCGATTTGCACGAACTTGACTGCAAAAAGATAAGATTGTGGTCGCATCTCAACCCCTGAAATCGGGTCGTAAGTCGGAACTCAGGAAAAGTCGTATTTGCGGCATAGGATATATAGTGGAATGTGTTCGGGGGAAGAAAAAAAAAAAGTCGTATGTGAGGAGAAGTCGCATTTGCGAGCGTCTTATTAGAGGGGTACCACTGTATGTGTGAGCATGCATACTATGGTGTCTGTGTTTATGTGTACATCTTGTACAGAATGTGTGCATTCTTGTGTAAGGGAACAACCATTGTTATGTACACGTATAAGGATGCCTGTCTTTGTGTACATACATGCACAAGAGAATGTGTGTGTGTGCGCACGTGTGTGTGTGTGTGAAAGAGATAGGTGGGGGTGGGAGAGAAGTGGTGTATGGTGGCTAATGAATGAACTGGACAACCAGGTACAAATTGTTGACCATGCTTATAATACAAATATTTGACTACCCAGTGAATTCATAAAGCAAGAATTGAGGTTAAGGCGATTGTATAAAGTTATTGCATGTTACCAAATGTGTCATTTATGAGTACCTTTTTTTACGGACTATAAGGCGCACCTGATTATAAGGTGCACCCCCCAAATATGACTCAACATTCAGATTTTGTTACTCTATTTCCTTACTATATTATCAGTCACATTATAAGGTGCAGGGATCTCAGTCTGGGGGGAAATTATCGCCTTATAGTCCGTCATTTTTTCTCCATATGGCCATATGGCCTGGCAACGCAGAAGAAGAAGAATAGTCTGTAAAATATGGTAGGTGACTTTAACATGTGTTTTGGTGATGTTCATAGAAGAGATGGAAGAGAGCAAATGCGAAATGATGTGTGTGCGCACACATGTGTGTGTATGTGTGTGTGAGGTAAGATGACAAAGAAACAGATTGAACATTTGTGTTGTTCAGAATGTATAGAAACAATACTATGAAGAAGAAAAAGAAAACACTTGATGGGAAAAGAAAAACGGACTATCTTTAGATAGTCCATTGATGTATTATTGGATTTATTACAAAAACTAATAACTTGTATCAAACAATAACTGCAGAAATATAAAAAAGGTTTTTTTTCTTTTTATATTTCAGCAGTCTTTTTTTTATACAAGTTATTAGTTTTCGTAAATAGTTCAATAATATGTGAATGATTATCTAAAGATAGTCCGTTTTGACTCCAAGCCATCGAAATGAGGACAGCATGTGTTCAGTTAACCAGTTCTGGTTTCAGTTTGACCAAGGAAAGGTTGACCAGCGTGTTTAGGAATGGTTTCAACATCAGGGCGGGACCTAAGTTTTTAAGGGGTGGGGGCTAATTCATTGAAGTTGCAAAGCACCAAGACCACTAGGGGGGTCCGGGGGCATGCTCCCCCGGAAAATGTTTAAATCCAAGAAGCAAAATAGTGCAATCTGGGCATGAAATAAAGGACTAATGCCATTACTGTTCATACCCCTATTGAAATTTCTTTAAGTACCTATCAGCTGGTGGTGCTGATGAGTGTTAGGTATAGCCCACGAGGAAATTTAGCTGCCGCTCGGCGACATGATTCATTTTAATTTTTTTAGGAAAAAGGGTGGGGGCTGCAGCCCCCTAAACCCCCCCCCCCCCCCCCCCCCACATCCTAGGTCCTGCCCTGAGCATGCTCTATGTTGTGTTGGAATTTAATAGTTTTAAACATTTAAAAGTTGTTTTATATTGAATGGCAATTATGTGTTTTATTGTTTATCTTCAAAAAGTTTGAAATTCTTTAAGGTCCTTAAACATTAATTTTGTTGTTCAAAAAGTTTAAAGCTGTTTAATATTTCCTTACTGTTATTTAATTTTTGTCTTTACAAAGTTTAAATTGAATCATTGGAAGTTTGTTTATCATTGAATCACAGTTATTTGTTTTGTTTATAATCTTCAAAAAGTAAATTGAATTATTGAAAGTTTGTTTATCTTTGAATTGCAGTTTTTTTGAAATATATATTATGTTCAAAAAGTTTAAATTGAATTATTGGAAGTTTGTTTACCTTTGAATGACAGTTATTTGTTTTATTGTTATCTTCAAAAAGTTTAGATTTAATTATTGAAAGTTTGTTTATCTTTGAAAGACAGTTAAATGTTGCATTGTTATCTTCAAAAAGTTCAGCATTACTGAATGAGTGGGTTATATATAGCAGACTCAGGAAGTAAAAATTGCATATGTTGCTTACAAATGAATGTTAGCACACACATGCAGGCACTCATTCACACATATACACACACATTAGCTTACACATACATGTAGATAATTTCAATGGCTTGGAGTCAAAACGGACAATCTGAACTTATTGCGAAAACTAATAACTTGTATAAAAAAAAAGACTGCAGAAATATGAAAAGCACAATCCGCATTTTATATTATTTGCAGTTTTTTTTCAATACAACTTTTTAGTTTTTGCAATAACATCAATAAACAATGATAGAGATAGTTACTCCAAGCCATTTTATTTTACTGATGGTTAATGTTTTCTTGTTCTGTGATTTTTCATGGATTATGAGAATTGAACTTCAACTGTGGCCTCAATAAACAACCCAACCTAACCAACTGGCCTGCAGTGTGAGTCACAATGTGTGTTTGTTCACCTCTGACCTCTGCTCTGTGTGACAAGGGATCATGGGAGATGATGGGAGAGTGCATCAGTGTGTGACAAACGTCATCACTTGGGATGGATGGTGTGAGATGATGGGAGAGTACATCAGTGTGTCTAGGCCCTTAACTCCAATGGCTTTTATCATTGGCTGACCTTAGTTTGGGCCAACAGTAAAGAGAGTACATCAGTGTGTCTAGGCCCTTAACTCCAATGGCTTTTATCATTGGCTGACCTTAGTTTGGGCCAACAGTAAAGAGAGTACATCAGTTGTGTCTAGGCACTTAACACCAATGGTTTTTATAATTGGAAAAACATTGTACAGCTCAGTCTGTTGTGAATGACTATGACTCTCACATTAGGAGGCATTTGCACTGGCTCTTTGTTCCGCAGCCTTGGGGATTTGTTGGCCTTTGGCGATCCTCCTTGTCCTAAAGTCCTCTTGGCTGAGAGAGTGGGGATGTCCCTTGGGAAGGCGTCTCCACAATGAACAATTTATAGCCAAGCTTTCCAGAATAGTAGTTGCCTCCTCTGCTGTCTGCAGGTCATAGTCAGACTGACACAACTGACTAGCACACACACATACACACACACACCACACACACACTCACACACACACACCATCAGCACCAACAAACTGTGGCACAAAACAAAGGAACATCACAAACCGAAAAACAAACACCCAGTATAATTCATCAAGCCAAACTGAAGATTTTATTTTATTTTATTAAAATTTCAAAACAGTTTAAGAAAAACAAAGATGCAATCAAAGTTTAAAGAAAACAATTCCAAAGAAATTGACAAATCTCGAAGCCAGTTTAAAAGGAAGCAAAACAAAGAGAACAAATGTAATAAATAAAGTCAGCCCTTTCTCCAACACCACTGGACACCATCCTCAACCACTACCACAACTAGAAAGCACTGACACAAACCAAACCTCTGTTGAAAGAAATTACAGCAAAGATTTAAGCTTCCCTCTTGTGTTTGTTCCTGTTTTTCAGTCTCATGCCAGCCCCCAGTCTTCTTGCGCATGCACATTGTCTGTCTGTTTGTATTTATTCCTGTATTTTGTCACCATGGTCACAAAATGGCGGCCATCTGACCTTCACTTTTTTCATTGGGGGTCGGAAAACAAAGTAGATAAGCGGAATCTAACATTTCTAACACAATTTCATTTTCAAAATTAAAATGAATTAGCCAAAAACGTTGCTAAAATACTGCTTCGTGTTCACAAGAAAAGCCAGACTGGAAAATGGAAAGAACCAAGAAATGAAGGGGTGGGGTTTGTTAATCTGCATGATTGCCAATACAGTACAGTGGAACTTCCCTTATAAGACTCCCTCCCATATAAGACCTACTTCTCTGAGACATTGCCATTCTTTGTAAAGTATTAAAATTATCTCCCTTATAAGATCCCTATCTTATAAGACCTCATTTTGGATGATTTTTGAAGGTCTTATAAAGGAGGTTCCACTGTGTAAGCCTTAGAATCAATTTTGACCACTCATAAATCATACTTCTTATTTATGCAATTGTTTGATCTCATGTGATCACTCTGTAACAACCCTACCCCTCGCACACACACGACACCCCCCACCCACCTCACCCACACACACCACTGTAATTCTCTCCTCTCTTATCATCCCCGCCTCACACACACGACACCCCCCACCCACCTCACACACACACACCACTGTAATTCTCTCCTCTCTTATCATCCCCGCCTCACACACACGACACCCCCCACCCACCTCACACACACACACCACTGTAATTCTCTCCTCTCTTATCATCCCCGCCTCACACACACGACACCCCCCACCCACCTCATACACACACACCACTGTAATTCTCTCCTCTCTTATCATCCCCGCCTCACACACACGACACCCCCCACCCACCTCACACACACACACCACTGTAATTCTCTCCTCTCTTATCATCCCCACCTCACACACACGACACCCCCCACCCACCTCACACACACACACCACTGTAATTCTCTCCTCTCTTATCATCCCCGCCTTGCACACACGACACCCCCCACCCACCTCACACACCACTGTAATTCTCTCCTCTCTTATCATCCCCACCTCACACACACACACGACACCCCCCACCCACCTCACACCACTGTAATTCTCTCCTCTCTTATCATCCCCGCCTCACACACACGACACCCCCCACCCACCTCACACCACTGTAATTCTCTCCTCTCTTATCATCCCCGCCTCACACACACGACACCCCCCACCCACCTCACACCACTGTAATTCTCTCCTCTCTTATCATCCCCGCCTTGCACACACGACACCCCCCACCCACCTCACACGACACCCCCCACCCACCTCACACCACTGTAATTCTCTCCTCTCTTGTCATCCCCGCCTTGCAATCTCATCACATGACAGTGTGAAAGTCACAAGACGCGCACCCGCACGCACACTTCAAAGAGCAGGTTGAAATTAGCTGCATAAATTTTTGGTTAAAATAAAAATAAATCATGCAATATTGTTGTGTGTATGCGCATATATTTGTGTGTGTATGTGTGTGTGTGTTTCTGAACAGAAGGATCATATAGACTTCATTGCTGTTACAATTAGTTTGTTTTAAGATTTTTTTTTCTTCACTCAGTCATGGATGTCCTTTTATTTATGTTCTGTTGTATTCTTTCTCATGAGGACTGGATAAAAAAAAGAATTGTTGCTTAATCTATTATTCCCAATAAAAAGTCTCTCTCTCTCTCTCTCTCTCTCTCTCTCTCTCTCTCTCTCTCTCTCTCTCTCTCTCTCACACACTCTCTCTCTGTGTGCACAGCTCTCAGCACTCCTCAACAATCTGATGACAACAAGATGGCACAGCCATGTACACTGTACTCCCAGCATCCTCAACAATCTGATGACAACAAGATGGCACAGCCATGTACACTGTACTCCCAGCATCCTCAACAATCTGATGACAACAAGATGGCACAGCCATGTACACTGTACTCCCAGCATCCTCAACAATCTGATGACAACAAGATGGCACAGCCATGTACACTGTACTCCCAGCATCCTCAACAATCTGATAACAAATGTGATCGATTCCGTGTCTATTACTTGCTAAAGAAAAAAAGGTAGGTGCTGCACTTGCAGCGACACCCTCTCCTGGGGAGAGCAGCCTGAATTTCACAGAGATAAGTCTCTGTGACAATATGCCCAAAATCAAGAAATAACAAAACAAAAGAAAAACAGTCACACAGAGAATGTTTACACTCTGATCAATTCCTTGTTATAAGAAAAAAAGAAAAACAGAGTCACACAGAGAATGTCTACATGGGTTGTCATTTGGTGAAACTGACATACAGACCATAATCATCAGGAAACAGTGTGGCTGAGGGGATTCTGCCAAGTTCTACCATGATTGGTTCAACAGTTTAGTCACTGAAAGGCCTCATATATTCTGGAAATACAAACCCACACAAGACATACAGACAGAGAAACACACCGGCCCTTGTTCCCATTCTAATGAACTCCCATTCTCATGAAACTAGAAGTATAAACATTGTATCATGCACAAAGATGGCAAAAACTAGAACATTATCCACTCTGATGGAGTTAGTGCTAACTCGCGCTGGCATGTGCTTGTGCATGTGCGCATATTTGCGTGCATGCGTGTGTAGGCATAAGTGTGTATGTATGTGCGTGCGAGCATGGATATTGATGTGATTTGGTTAAACGTATTTTTTTGAAAAGCGCCATGAGCAGTTAGCCTGGAATGTGCGTTATATAAGCTTTCTTTATTATTATTATTTAGCTCTTGTACTGTAACAGTGTTACTGGTGTTTTCTCTTAATGTGCTTCTTTAAACTGTGTGACTGAGTGAAAGCAGCAGGACAGTGAGGACAGCTGTGAGGTTTCTGTCCAGAGTGGGTCAGACGATGTTCTGCTAGATGACTGGACCTGACAAAACCTTTCCCACAGTCTGAACACACATGGGCTTTTTCTCCAGAATGAATTCTCTTGTGCCTTGTTAAACTGCTGATCTGAGAGAAAACTGCCCCACAGACATCACAGACATAGGGTCTGGCCGCTTCATGAACTGACTTTATGTGGTCATGTAAATGGTGTAACCTCTTGAAACCACTGTCACAGTGTGGACACTTGTAAGGCCTCTCCCCTGTGTGGACTCTCTTGTGTTCTGTCAGGTGACTAGCCAGAGTAAAACTCTTACCGCACACATCACACATAAAAGATTTCTGACCACTGTGTGTGAGCTTATGCTTCTTCAGATCAGAAGCCAGAGTAAAACTCTTGCCACACGCACCACATACAAAAGACCGAATACCGCTATGAAACAATTTATGTGTCTTCAGATGGCTGGTGTTAGAGAAAGACTTTCCACAAGTATCACACACATGATGCCTATTCTTTTTCTTTCTATCTTTATCACCAGCGTCATAGCCAACATTCTTTTCCTTTGTTATTTTTCTGTTGCCACGGCTACCGACTTCCTTATTAATGTCTGTGTTACCAGCATCACATCTGTCAGGTGTGGAGGACCCAGGTAACACCATGTGCAGTTTCTTTCCATGAACTGATGCCAGGTGGAGTTCTAAACTGCTGACCAGCACAAAAGCAGCAGAACAAAGGTAGCACAGGTGCTTTGAGTCCAGAGACAGCAGTGAAGCATTGTCAGACATGGGCTGTACTGAGCTGTAGACAGCTGAGGGCTGATCTAGTGAGTCTTCCTCCATGGGCCATGCTGGTTCCAGCTTCTGTGAAAACAAACATTCCAATGTTGTCTGAAAATGTTTTCACAATGGCCAAATCAATTCTTGAACGAAATTTAGGGCTTTACGTCCTCTCGACCTCGGAAGGCACATATGGGACATTAAAATCAATTCTTGTTTTCATACAAAA
The DNA here is from genome assembly GCA_017654935.2 of Phymorhynchus buccinoides. NCBI lineage: Eukaryota > Metazoa > Mollusca > Gastropoda > Neogastropoda > Raphitomidae > Phymorhynchus > Phymorhynchus buccinoides. The sequence goes on along the minus strand of CM065709.1, from coordinate 2,236,139 downwards.
CCACCAGACAAATGTGTTCCTTTTTGAATATTTGCATCCATCCACATGTAGCAGCCATTGACTAAGGTAAAGTGTGACAAATTCGTCCACCATTCAATTTCATCCAATTTACATGGCTACTCACTTTGAAACTGTGTTGTATCTATTCTAAATGACAATAAACACACACAGCTGTTGTAAACCATAAAAGGAATCCCAATGATAAAAACAGTACCATTAAGTTTGTGTGATCTGCACGAATAGCTGGATCTAAATCTTACATATCACATGTCCACAGTTGGGAGATTATAGCAAGTGAACGAGTTCACTGGTAACCAATAAACCAACCAACCAAACAGAGAGAGAGAGAAAGATAAAGAGAGTAGGTGTTTAGGTGTACTCACATCCTTCTGCTTTGTCCTGCTGAAGGGGACATCTGCAACAGACAATCCTCAACTATTCAGTGAGCTCAGCAAACCACCTTAACTTCATGACTTAGTTTTTAACCCTTTCGCCGCCAGCCATTTTTCAGCCAAAAAATTCCATTACACTTACCTGGGTAGAGAACAAAATATGTCTGTAATATTGGGGATCTTGTGTGACATATTTAATGTAAGGCCTATCCTTACCTCCCAAAATAAAGAGAACATGGTCTTTGGATAACAGACCCTGATTTGATGCCTTTTAGAAACATGGGTGTCAAATCATTGTGGTGCAAAAATGCAACGTTGGCGATGAAAGAGTTAATTATTTTTGTACTTTTGTTTTCTAAAGTATTTTTAAGTGGCACTTGATAGGTAGATGCATAGGTGTCGCTTCTCAATGTGGTAATAGTGTGCACCATGCATGCTGTTGTTGCATTCCTCTGTGATTTACATACAGTATAATTATGCATGTTTTAGTGCGGGTTGTTTATCGCGCCGGATAACGAAAGACAGACGAGAAAAGGAAAGACTTTTTTCTTTTCTATGTGTGGTCTTAATATCTTACATGTAAATTTAATCAATGTGTCTTTTCTTTTTTTGGGATGATGTCATACGCTTTTGCTGTTTCTTCTGTGATGTTTGATTTATAATTGCTACATGCATGTTTTAGTACTAGTAGCCTACTGTTTGTTTATTAAGCTTTGTAATTTCCTCAGGGATTATTAAAATTAGTGATTGATTGATTATTGTTGTATTTAGATAGTAGCAAATATCAGGACAAACATAAAGCATTGCATGAAATAAAAAGACTTGTGTCAGATTTGAAAGATGTGCTTGACAACTGATCCTTGACTTGACCTTTGACACCACACCACTCTTCTGACAACTCTTGACAGATGTCCTCACATTTTGATTCTGTGGTGATTTTTTCGTTCTTCCCTTTTCAGTCCAATTTTTAAGTCATACTTTGGTCTTGCTATTACACCACAGTCTCAACTCAAGAAGAACCAATCTATGATAGGTCATTAATATGTTGATTTTGTCATTAACGTGATCAAGAGGTAAATGCTGGAATCTGCGTTGATTTCGTCATTAACGTGATCGAGAGGCAAACACTAGAATCTCTGTTGATTTGTCATTCTTTGTGTTTCATGATATTTCAGTGTCATAGCTCACATCAACAGAGCAAATCTAACTGCATGATAAAAGCTGTCCATGATATTTCAGTGTCACAGCTCACACCAACACAGCAAAGCTAACTGCATAATAAAAGCTGTCCATAATATTTCAATGTCATAGCTCACACCAACACAGCAAAGCTAAAGTACTGCATGATAAAAGCTGTCCATGATATTTCAGTGTCACAGCTCACACCAACAGAGCAAAGCTAACTGCATGATAAAAGCTGTCCATGATATTTTAATGTCATAGCTCACACCAACACAGCAAAGCTAACTCAGTAACTGCACAATACAAGTAACTGATATCTCTTGTTTTCTGTCTATTCCTATTTGTAATAATTTAATTTTATGCTGTACATGTAACAGCAAAATGGAATTAATCATGATGACTTTACCATCACCAACCAACCCCCTCTCCGCTTATGTATCTTTTCAGATTTTGGTAGATCTATGTTGTATAATGCCATTTATTAATGCATGCACAAACTGTTCCCCATTACACCAGTAGAAGACAGTTAAAAAGTGACACTGACCTGAACTCTGGTGCTCCGTAGTCCACTGAAGTGGCAAGTCATCAGAATCATCCAACTCTGTCTTGAAGTTGACCTCTGGCATCTCTACTTCATTATGGGACGCCATTGGGTCACAGTGTCTGAAACCACATAACAAACATTGAACCAGCCTTTTGTTGTTGTTGTTGTTGTTGTTGGTGGTGGTTGTGGTTGTTTCTTTTCCTCTAAAACAAGGATTTAGAGCAAGGCTATTCTGTCTTAATAGAACACAACTTTATATTTCCTATGGAGCATGCGGCTTCCAATTCAATCCACCCTGTGTGTGTGTGTTTAAGTGTGTGTGTGTGTGTGTGTGTGTGTGTGTGAGAGTGAGAGAGAGAGAGAGAGAGAGAGAGAGAGAGAGAGAGAGAGAGAGAGAGAGAGAGAGAGAGAGAGAGAGAGAGAGAGAGAGAGAGAGAATGTGTATACATGTACGTGTGCCGACTGTAAGTGTGTATGAACGCACATGTGTGAATACATTATATAGCATACATGCATGTGTCATCTCTAAACATATATGCATATTTCATTGTGTGTGTGTGTGTTTGTGTGTATGCGTGTTGCACATTACTGGCACCAAAAAGAAAAGGAACTGTTTCTCACACTGTCTCACCTCAAGCTCAAAGAGAAATCCTGCTTCTTGCCTGGCCTCTGATCCCCAGATGACACAGAACCAGCTTGAACTGCAGTAGTGTCCTCAGTCCATGTCACAGTTTTCACTGGCTGAGATGGAGAGGTAGCTTCAGCAGCACGACACATAGCGATGCAGGTCTCCAGATTCATATCAGCTTCGTGTAACAGTCGCTTTCTGGTAGAGGCGTCTTTGATGCCTAAGACAACCCTGTCTCTCAACAGGCTGTCTTTCAAGCAATCGCAGAAATTACAGGTTGAAGCAAGAGTGCATAGAGCAGAAATGTAGTCATCCGCAGTCTCATGAGCCCTCTGCTTTCGTGTGTTGAACATATATCTTTCATAAGTTTCATTGGTCTTTTGAAGGAAACGATCGTCAATAAAAATATTGTCTGTGGAGAGATCTGCTGCTTGCTGCTTTCCACTGTACATGGTGATAGTCAATCCTTCTGGACAGACTCCAGAGACTGATACTGAGATGGTAGCCGGGGAAAACAACCTTACACAAGCTGGGGACCTTTGCATAAGAAATGTATTAATTTTCCTTTAAGTCTTGCACTGCCACTGGTGTTAATTATACCATGTTACTGGCAACATCTTCATGCAACGTGCAGGGTGAATGCAGATGCAGACGATCGTCATTAGCTAACATTCCCTTTGGAAAAAAGCTTTTCTATGAATGCGGAAGAAGACTGGGAGTGGGACTGGCTGTTCTCGCAAATCACCATGGAAAATGTTCTTTGAATCTTGAATAAGAAAATCTAGCTGTCGCAGATCACTTTTTCATTTCTTGTACATTGCCAATAGGTTTCCACACATATAAAGTACATGTACTGAACGACACTGAAGCGCCTAACAAGCGATGATTGATGAAAACAATCTGTGCATTCGTTGATTCGTGCTTCACAGCGACAGGAAGTTACGTCAGTTCACATCAAAGGGAGGTTACTTTGTAGTTCTACTGCAACACTTCCTTCCGGGTGTCTAAACACCGGAAAATGCCGAACGGTGAATGCCGGATGGTCATGACACCATATGGTGAAGCTGAATTATAAAACCACAGATAACCAAATTATAAATATTGTCATTTAACAAAGCAATTTTCATCTGTCAGTCTTGATTTTCAACAACATTAGTTGAGTCAGTAATGGATTATGATGAAATGTTATGCATGGTTAGAGTATTACCAAAATAATTTGTACTTAAGTTGTTACTGGTTATCTATATTCAATTAGTGGGACAAGATGGAAATTCATTCTTTAGATTTTAAATCAGTTCTCTTAATGAAATATTTTGAAAACAAAATGTTGATTTAGATTTGGAATTACATGTATTATTGTTCATCAACTAGTTTTAAAAACAGAAATAAACCACCTGAATCTTTACTTTGGCTTGGTGTGTTTCACTGAGTGAATGCTCCTGTTCTGTGTTTGTGTTGCCCCTGTCTTTCGTATTAACCTGTAGTTGTGTGCTTGTCAGTGTGTACGACTATCACCACCAGATAGTAAAAGAGGCGACTGATATTTTAGAAAGCTGGGATGGAATTTGTTTATGGTGGAAACACCTTGCCCAGGGTACATCCCCACTCTCTTGGCAGTGAGGACTGATGACAATTGGGATTGTCCCAAAAGGCTAATTCCCAAGGCTGCAGCACTAAGTGTAATGCCTCCTATTTTGAAAGTCGTAGTAATTCACAAAAGACAAAGCTGTAAACTGATTCTCTATAACTGAAACTAAAAAAATGAATCATCATTCAGCTCTCACTCTACACAGAGCAGAGGTCAAAGGTGAACATCAAACGACAAACACAAATTGTGACTCACACTGCAGGCCAGTTGGTTAGGTTGGGTTGTTTACTGAGGTTAGTTTGAGTTACATTTTTGTCCAAATCAAAGGCATCCATAAACATGTATGATTAGATTACGAAGCTATGTCTCTGTGTGTGAGGCAACTCTTGCATGCGCCTGTGTGTGTGTGTGTGTGTGTGTGTGTGTGTGTGTGTGTGTGCGCGTGTGCGTGTACGTGCGCGCGTGCGTGCGTGTGTGTGTGTGTGTGTGTGTGCGTGTGAGTGTGCGTGTGTGTGTTCACACGCGCATATTTGTGTGTGTACATATACATGTCACTGTGTGTGCACACTTATTCATTATTATAAGTGACCCTTCCGGCTTGGGGCTAAACGTTTCAGACAACAGACAAAAGTCTTGTACAATCCTTTCGGATTTCATTTTTCATCCCGGTTTTGTTTCGGCACCGTTGAGCTGCTTTCTTATTGCTTCATAATCTGTTATTCAGATTTGTGAGTAAATAAAATACAAGTGTACAAATAATTCTCACCCTTTGGTCAGACGGATGAGAGTGGAAGTTTTGTAATCTTCATGTAAAAACCTACTTCTTTCTGTCTGTCATTTAGAGCAAATCTACCACTTGTATTTCCTTCAATCATACGAGCCAGAACCCAGGCAAAAATATAAATCTATTAGATGAAAAGGGGCTGGGAAGTCGCTCATCTCCCACACCCTAGAGAAGTGGGCTCAAAGGAAAATTTTCTCATTGAAAATTTAACACTTTAAAAGTCTTCCCCTAGAGACTTCACCTTTAGCCCATTCTCTCGTCACATCCCTTCCCTCCCATCCCAGGCCATAACGGGTGAAAGAAGCATGTGTCCCTTCACCCCACCCCCTCCGTCCTCTACATTCCCAGGCCATATGGCCATAATGGGTGAAAGAAGCATGTGTCTTGTAATCAACACATTCCGATTTCGGAGGAGTTCTAACAATAATTTTTGTTAACCCTTTTGCTGCCAGCCATTTTTCAGCAAACAAATTTCCATTAAACTTACCTTGGTAGCGAAAAACATCTGTCTGTAATATTGGGGATTCCTCTGTGACATATTTAAAGTAAGGCCTATCCTTGCCTCCCAAAATTAAGAGAATAGGGTCTTTGGATAACAGACCCTGCTTCGATGCCTTTTAGTGACATGGGTGTTAAATCATTGTGGTGCATAAATGCGACGTTGGCGGTGAAAGGGTTAAATAGGAAAATAGACCTATAAGGCAAACAAATAGCAGATGACAGTAAGAAAAGAACGTGGCAGTCATAGAGAGTGATAGATGAGAGGAAGATGCAAGCACAAAACTTCCAGAAGGTGGGGAAACTGTTTATACTGAAAGATCTCCCGCTATCCCCAAGGGGTAAAACTTTTTCATGCTCTATCTTCTTCTTCGTTCGCTCAACGAGTTTCCTGTCATATGAGCGTAGATGCGTCATGCTGCCGTTATGTGCCCAACTAAGAAATAGTTAGGCCCAGCATGTCCGACTTCGGCTGAAGAAATCTTTGTAAGAATTTATAGAAAAAAGGCAGGAGAATGGACCAGTGAGATAGAAAGATAGCAGATAACAGTAAGCAAAAGGAAAAGGCAGAGTCAAAGAGAATGACAGAATTAGAGAAAGTTACAAGCACAGAACTTCCAGAAGGTGGAGGAACTATTTGTACAAAAGATCCCCCGGTATCCCCACGGGGATGCTGTATCAACACACTGGGCAGTCCCCTGTTTCCAACATGATCAACAGTTTGTGTTGACATTCACCCCTGTGGGGATACCGGGGGGCTTTTATATAAATAGTTCATCCACCTTCTGGAAGTTATGTTCCTCCACCTTTTGGAAGTTATGTGCTTGTAACTTCCTCTCATCTGTCACTCTCTTTAACTCTGCCTTTTCCCATTGTTTACTGTCATCTACTATCTTTCTGCCTAACCGGTCCATTCTCCTGCCTTTTTTTCATGAAACACTTTCAAAAACATTTCCTCCAGCCTAAGTCGGACTTGCTGGGTCTAACTATTTCTTAGTAAGGCGCATAACGGCAGCATGATGCACCTGCGCTCATAATTGACAGGAAACTGTCTTGGGCGATGGAAGAAGAAGAAGTAGTATTGACATTCCAACACAAAATACCTGATACTTGGTCTTTTTTTCAATTAAGTGCCAATAACTCTTACAAACACACAATAGAATCACACACACACACACTCTCTCTCTCTCTCTCTCTTGTGTCAATGCATACTAACAGGAAAAACAACAACTTTATAACATCAATCTGTATCAAACATATGAGCATGTGGAAACAGATGCAAGTCAAAATTGGTCAACGTCGATGTGTTGGACTTACCAGTTGATCAATTTTGAAGAGACAAGCTGCATCACTCTAACAAAGCTGTAAAGCAACAATTTGCAAAGATAAAACACAGATGGTGACGCTTTATGAATTTAAAAATGACGTAATTTGGCCTGAAATGACTGAAATATTGAGTTTTTCATTCCTCATGTGAAGTGACGATTTTTTTTACTTACGTCTCTTTGTTTTGTACACGTTGATACACTAACAGCATTCTCATAATATAAAATATAAAATTTAGATTTAATTTGAGCCATATCAAGTTATCAAAATGATCAGCGAGTTACAAACAGCAACAATAACAACAACAGCAGCAGAACAAAATCCCAACCCTAACATAGAATGTTGTTAAATGTGCATTTGACATGTGCTAAAAATCTACATAATACAGTGGAACCTCCCTTAAAAAATCATCCAAAATGAGGTCTTAAAAGGGAGGGGTCTTATAAGGGAGGTAATTTTAAAACTTACAAAGAAGGGCAATGTCTCAGAGAAGTAGGTCTTATAAGGGAGGTAGTCTTAATAATGGGAGGTCTTATAAGGGAGGTTCCACTGTAGATACATTCTTCAGAATTTCTTGATTTCTTTTTTAAGTCTTGAAGCAAAATCCCCAAATGATTCATGCTATTTGTGCATTTTGTATACATGTAGATTCACACAGTTTATTGATTTATATTTATAAAGAAAACTTTTACAGTATACATGTAGCTTCACACAGTTTATTGATCTACATTTATAAAGAAAACTTTTACAGCATTAATCTTAAAGCTCTAAGCGCTTTACAATGTAGCAAAATCAATTCATATGAAAAACAACCCCCTCACATGCATTAACATACCGACACACACCCTCCTATGCACCCCCTCATTTACACACACACACACACACACACACACACACACACACACACACACACACACATGTACATAGCTAAATATTAATAAAATACATAGACATCATTACATCAATTATCAATTTACATAAACAAGTTTCACATTTACAATGACAGCAGCAAAAGTAAAGTACACATAGGCACACACACACACACACAAAGGCATGCACAAACACATATGTACAAGCACAAACACGCACGCACCCATTATGCACTAGAAGAGACAAGCTCATAGAAACAAATTAAACACAACTGAAGCAAAATCACCAAATGTACCGTGCTATTTGTAGATTTTCTATACATGTATCTTCAAAAGCAAAATCACCAAAACTCAAGGGGTAATTGCCTAAGCATATTATCACCCTTCTTTTTGATAACACGTTTAGGCAATTACCCCTCGAAATGTACTGTGTTATTTGTGCATTTTCTGCACATGTATCTTCAAACAATTGAAGCAAAATCACCAAATGTACAATGTTATTTGTGGATTTTTTATGCATGTATCTTTAAACAACTGAAGCAAAATCACCAAATGTACCGTGTTATTTGTGCATTTTCTGCACATGCACCTTCAAATAATTGGCATACTTGGAAACAAAAGAACAGTAACGACAACCGTGAGTCTCGTCAGAATGAATCAGACGATGTTTTTTCAGTGAGCTGGAGTCAGCGAAACCTTTCCCACAGTCCGAACACAAGTGAGGTTTTTCTCCACTGTGGCACATGCGATGCCTTATTAGCTGACTAGAAGTGGTGAAACCTTTCCCACAGTCTGAACACACATGGGGTTTTTCACCAGTGTGAATTTTCTTATGTACTGTTAAATCCCCAGTCCTAGAGAAAGCTGCCCCACAGACATCACAGAGATGGGGTCTGGCACCTTCATGAACTGACTTGATGTGAACCTGTAAAGATGTCAATGCTGTAAAACAACTGCCACAGTGTGGACAGTAAGGCCTCTCCCCTGTGTGGACTGTTTTGTGCATTGTCAGGTCACCAGCCAGAGTAAAACTCTTACTGCACACATCACACACAAATGCCTTAATACCACTATGAATCATTTTGTGTCTTTTTAGATTGCTGGGTTCAGAGAAAGACTTTCTGCAGACATCACACACACAGTGTCTCCTACTCCCACTATGAATCAATTTGTGTCTTTTTAGATTGCTGGGCTTAGAGAAAGACTTTCTGCAGACATCACACACACAGTGTCTCCTGCTCTTTTCATCCTCATCACCAGTGTCATTACCATCATTTTTCTGTTTAGTTGTTTTTCTGTCGCTATTGCTATCTCTCTCTTTATCTATGCCTGTGTTGCTACAGTTACCAGCATCACATCTGTCAGGTGTGGAGGACCCAGGTAACACCATGTGCAGTTTCTCTCCATGAACTGACGCCAGGTGGAGTTCCAAACTGCTGACCAGCACAAAGGCAGCAGAACAACGCTGACACACACAACCTCTTTCCAGAGACAGCAGTGACCCAGAAGTGTTGTCAGACATGGGCTGTGCTGTGCTGTAGACAGCTGAGGGATGATCTGGTGAGTCTTCCTTCATGGACCATAATGGTTCCGGCTTCTGTGAAAACAATCATTGCAAGTGTTTAAATACCTTTTAACTCATTCGATCCTACAGCAAAGGATCAGCAGGCTCCTGTGAAAACAATCAATGCAAGTGTTTAAATACCTTTTAACTCATTTGATCCTACAGCAAAGGATCAGCAGGCTCCTGTGAAAACAATCATTGCAAGTGTTTAAATACCTTTTAACTCATTTGATCCTACAGCAAAGGATCAGCAGGCTTCTGTGAAAACTATTACATGTACAAGTATTTAAATGGGTTTTTTAAACTCATTCTACCCATCAGCAAAGGATTAGAAGGCTTCTGTGAAAACCATTGCAAGTGTTTAAATATCCTTTAACTCATTCCTCCCCACAGCAAAGGATTAGCGGTGCCTGTGCCCCATGAATTGTCAGGCATGCTGTATTTTGTCAGAGAAAGCACTTCAAGCTGTGGAGACTTCATAAATGAAGAGAGGAGAGAGGAAAAAACAGACACTCTCACACACAAAGCACTTCAAGCCATGGAGACTTCAATGCATCTAAATGAAAAATGGGAGAGAGATGAGCAAGCACAGACACAGACAGACACATACAGACAGACAGACTGACAGAGACAGACACACACACACACTCACTGGTCTAAGATCACTGTAAGGTGGATAGACGTTAAATTCAAGAACACACACTCACTCATTCTGGCTGCAAAATATTCCAGATTTTATAAAAAGACTTCTGAACATCAATCCAAAATATAACAATACTCAAAACAATTTAACAAATCAATAATTTAAAGTTTTTAAAACATGAACACCAATCCAAACTTTGACATGGACTGTTAACGAAGGAAGGTGTCAGGATGGTTCAGATTTTCACCAGTCATTTCAAAGTGTTTGAATTCCAGCTTCACTCTATCTTTACAGTTTGATGGGATTGATCAATTTGAACATTGAGTCCTTTAGATGGGGACTTAAAGCAAGTCTGACCCACATGTTTTATCTTGCATCAGTAAAAATTTGATAAGAGCAGGGAAAGGCCTGCTACCTGGTATGAACCAAACTGAAGCTAAGTTTCCCCAAGTCCAACCCGACCCCCTCACTCGTCCCTCACCCCCAGCCCCCCACACATGGGTGGCGCTGCATTAGCAGCGATGCACTCTGCAGGTGGGGGCAGCCTGAACATCACAGAGACGAAGACACTGGGGATAGGAAGAGGCTGGAGTTGACATATCCCAAACCAATGCTTCTGATGGGAACTGAACCCATGACCACAGCTGGCATCATCAATGCATGTCTTTGACATTAACCAGTGATGTCCGGGGCCCCCATCATAGGACATTGACTTACTCGAAAATGTCCTATTGTGTCTCCCCTGTCAGGGCAAATGTCTCATTCATTTTTTAACACTGGCACGTTTTGTCTTAATGATTTCTGCAAGAGCCAGGACATTGTCCTATTGATTTATCTTGTCTCAGGACAGTTTGTCCTATCACTTTTCAATCCACGGTACATCACTGACTAACTGCTGGTCCATGACGGCTGAAAATGAGGCTGCTGTTATTAATAGTATTAATGGACTCACCTGTTGGGTTAAACAGATTTTTTATTGAATAACACATACTAAAGCAGCAGCATAAACAAATTGGAACGAGCACAACAAGCTTAAAGCTTATACAAGGCGCTCAAACACAAGTATATTATACAATATTGCCTGCCACAAGTGATAAGAGAATGGAACAGAACATGATAATGAAAATTATAGCATACAAAACGTGCACGAACAAGCAAGCAACAACAAGAACAATAACAATAGAAATGAAATTGAAATTGAAATTGAAATTGAGGGGGCAAGAGGCATCTAACTCCAAAAAGCATAAAATTATTTGTGATTTGTGATCCAGTGACAAGACAATCAATAACTTGAATCACACTCTCAGCATATTTTCAGCCAGGACCCCAAGACCTCGAATAAATCAAATTGGCATAAAGCTGATCGCAGGGAAGTAATTAATCGATAGCAAACCTTTTCGATAACTGAATAAACCTACAGACTGTAGAAAACAGACTCACCTGTTGATCGCCTGCTGGTCTGTCCATGTCTGTATACCTGGTGGAGATGGATTCAGAGCTGGCTGCATCATCTGTCACCCATTCCATCTTGCAGACAACACTGCTGGATTTCTTATTGCAATATTTTGCCTGGGCATCTATATCTGAATAATTCTTTTCAAGATCTGAATTACTGTCTTCCACTTTCACCCCGTCCCATGAAATATTTGGCAACAATGGATCATGGCACGGTTGAACTGCAGTAGTGTCCTCAGTCCATGTCTCAGTCTTCACTGGCTGAGATGGAGAAGTAGCTTCAACAGCACGACACATAGCGATGCAGGTCTCCAGATTCAGATCAGCTTCTTGCAACAGTCGCTTTCTGGTAGAGCTGTCTTTGATGCCTAAGACAACTCTATCTCTCAAAAGACTTTCTCTCAAGCAGTCACAGAAATTACAGGATGAAGCAAGAGTATGCAGAGTAGCAACGTAATCTTCTATGCCTTCATCAGCCTTTTGATCTCGTTTGTTGAACACATATCTTTGATACATTTTGCTGGTCCTTCCAAAGAAATGGTTGTCAAACGCAGTGATGATGTTGTCGACAAAGTCATCTGCTGGAAGCTGCATTCTGTTGTACAAGGCCAATCCTTCTTTGCCCAGTGTGTGCAGAAACAAGGCTCTTTTGCACGCCTCTTCTTCATCACTCAGTCTTGTATCGATGCAGTAATGGCTCCACAACTGCTTAAACAATTTCCATCCATCTCCACCCTTCTTTACGTCTAAACGAGGAGGTGGCTTTACAAGAGTCACTTGACGAAGTGTGTTGGGATGAGGTTGGACGCGCTCCATTTTGTCCCTGTTGATGCACAAACGACGATCAGCGTCAGAAGTGTTGTGGAGCGTTGCAAATCAGAACTGCTCTTTCCATCAATAAATTATCTTCAGGTCAGGTCAGGTAGTTAGGACATTAGGCCTTGCGGCCTCTTCACTGTCCTTTCATTTTTGTTTGAACTTTTGCACAGCTGAGAGGTTTTTATATTTTGTTTTCGGCAAATCTGCCTTTTAGTCATGCTCATATTGTAGTTTTGATATGTTGGTGTATTTATCAAGGAGGTTTTTTAATAGTATTAGATTCTGTGCTCGTTTAATATGTGCAGGAAGAGTATTCCAAAACTTTGTTACTCTGTTAGAAAAGAATTGCTTTCTAATACTAGTTCGGCTATTCTGGGTTAGTATTTTTAAATCACTACCTGACCTGACCTGACCTGACCTGACCTAATTAATTTTGTTGCTCTTCCCTTACTACCCTACCCTAAATTTGATGTAAAAACCGTCGGTGTAATAAAATATGAAATTCTGCGTAGTCAAATCGTCTTCTTGCTAAATTATTGAGTCAAAAAGATTTTGACAAAACGACTAATCACACTACATTAAGTTCTGCAGCGGAGAAATATATGCGTCTTTGCCATTCTTTCTTTCCCAAATGTCCTGGCAGACCTGGTGGCAACAAACCAAGAATGCTGAGGGTAAAGGTCAGTTCAGAAGAGGCCAAAACAAAAATTGTGAGGAATGCGTATCAGCTAAACAAGGGTGTGACTAAAGCAGAGGACAGGGTATATATCAATCCTGACTACACCCCACTAGAAAGACAAAAACAAAAGACACTCAGAGACCAGCTAAGGGAAAGAAGGGGACAGCCTGGGGGGGATGATCTGGTGATCAGGAACGGGGAGATAGTAAAAAGACCAAAGAGGGAAGACGCGGGGGAGGCAGACAAAAAACAGTGACGTGAACATGTTGACGAAAACAAATGTACATAGTTTTAAAGGCAGTTTTGAAGGTAGTTTTAATAAAGGATGTAGAAAAATTGAAGAGCCGGGTTTTAACGTTTTTTTACACTAATGCTGATGGTATGATAAATAAGAAAAGCGAACTTCTTCTCCAAATAGATGAATATGAGCCCAAAATTATTGCTATCACTGAGACCATTCCGAAAAATGTAAAAGAATTTATACCCTCGGAATACAGCTTAGACAATTATAACATGTTCCATAATGAAAGCCCCAGCCGTGGAGTAGCTTTGTTCTTCGACAAAACCTTACATGTACAAGAATGCACTACCCTAAACAATAACACATTTCAAGAGGCAGTCTGGTGCCAATTCCAAACACAGGATAAAGAGAAAATTTTAGTTGGATGCATTTACAAAAGTCCCAATACCACTGAAGAAAACTTACAAAAACTATATGAAATGTTAAGAGATGATGAAATAAAAAAATATGACAAAGTTTTAATCATGGGTGATTTTAACTTCCCTAATATAAGATGGGATGGACAGTGGACAAATGCAAAAGATAATGATTTTATTGAAATGTTAGGAGATGGTTTTATGTTCCAAATGGTGAACAAACCCACAAGGACAAGGGAAGGACAAAAAGAAAATATTCTCGACTTAATCTTAGTAAATGATACTCAAATGATATCTGACATCATACATTCTAGTCCCCTCGGTAAGAGTGACCACCAAGTCTTAATTTTTTCCATGTACGCAAGGGTACATAATACAGAAAGTTTAGAACAAACAGTAATATATAATATGAAAAAAGGAAATTTTTTACAATTGAGACAGGATTTTTTAAATCACATTTGGGACCACTTGTACGACATGAGTGTTGATGATTGTTGGCAGGACATCAAAGATAAAATTCATTTCTCAATGGACAACAATATACCAAAAATAAAAGGTAATATTAAGAATAAAAAGAAAAAGTATAGACCCTATTGGATGTCACTGGGATTAAGAAAAAGTGTAAGAAAGAAGAACAGACTTTATAGAAGATACTTGGAAAATGGTAAATCTAAAGCTAGTAAACGTTACCAAGATTACATAGAATTGAGAGATAGGAGCTCTAAGCAGATGAGGAGGGAGACAAAAGACCATGAAAAACAAATAGCAAAAAACTGTAAGCTAAATCCCAAGCTGTTTTGGAAGTACATTAATTCTAAGCTCAAGTTATGTACTGGCGTCAGTTCACTTAAAGATAAACAGGGAGACATAGTCACAGCTGACCAGGATAAAGCTAACGTTTTGAATGATTATTTTGCTAGTGTTTTCGCTAAAGAAAATAGATTCCTTGCCTCAAATTAAAGATGAATCACCAGCTAACTGTACAGACATTGTTATTACAGTAGAAGCTATAAAGAATAAACTTAAGCACTTAGATGTGAACAAAGCCCAGGGGCCAGATAAGGTCCCAGCCAGAGTACTAAAAGAATTACATACAGAACTAGCACTTCCTTTAACAATTTTGTTCAATAAAAGTTTAGAATCAGGGGAACTCCCAGTAGATTGGAAAACGGCAGAGGTTATAGCCATTTATAAAAAAGGAACAAGAACAGATCCGGGAAATTACAGGCCTGTGAGCCTCACATGTATAACATGTAAAATTTTAGAACAGTTTGTTCGGGACGCAATTGTTAAACACATGACTGATTTTGATCTGTATACAGACTGCCAACATGGATTCAGGGCAGGGCGTTCTTGTATGACCCAGCTATTAGATGTGATGGACGATTTTACTAAACTGTTGGAAGACAAGGAGGCTTTCGATATTGTATACTTAGATTTTAGGAAGGCCTTTGATTCTGTGCCGCACGAAAGACTTCTCCTAAAACTACAGGCATATGGCATAACTGGGAACATACTAAGGTGGGTAAGACATTTCCTAAAAGGCAGATCACAAAAGGTGCAGGTAGGGGCAAAACTATCATCTAATATTGACGTTTTAAGTGGCATTCCCCAGGGTAGTATCCTGGGGCCAATACTTTTTACAATTTTTATCAATGATCTCCCGGAGGAAATACAAAGTGTCTGTAAGATATTCGCAGACGATACCAAACTTTACAACTGTTCTAAATATTCAGACATAATACAAAATGACATAGATAAACTTATAGAATGGTCAGAAAAGTGGAATCTCTATTTTAATGCAGGAAAGTGCAAAGTCATGCATGTGGGCTATGACAATCAAAATGAAACTTATGAAATTTCCCACGGTTCAGCTAAACATGTTTTGGAAACCTGTTCAGATGAAAAAGACTTAGGAGTCATATTTGATTTTAAACTCAAATTTGATAAACACATTACAACAGCAGTAAACAAGACCAATAGAATATTGGGTTTAATTAGAAGAAGTTTTATGGAATTAAATACAGAAGTTTTTTTGAACCTATATAAAAGTTTAGTAAGACCTCATCTTGAGTATGGAAATCTAATTTGGAACCCTTTTCTTAAAAGACAATCTACACAAATTGAAAGGGTACAAAGGCGAGCAACCAAATTAATAAAATCAATACAAAATTTGGAATACGGGGACAGACTTCATAAGTTAAGTTTACCATCCTTAAAATTTAGAAGAGTAAGGGGAGATTTGATAACTGTATATAAAATTTTGAATAACCCTGACAAAACTAACAAGCATTTGTTTCAATTGTCTAACGATTTGAGAACCCGTAAACTAACAGTGATCTAAAAATACTAACCCAATACAGTAGAACTAATATGAGAAAAAAATTCTTTTCTAATAGTCACCCAGCACTGGAACAATCTCCCTGCACAAACTAAACTTGCCTCCAACATTAACCATTTCAAAAACCTCCTAGATGTATCGTCACTAATAAGGAGACCTTATACAGATGTACAACATTTTTAACAACTTAGATGACATTAGCATTGATTCTCTTTTTAGTAATTTTACACTATCCATTTATAACAGCACTAGAAATCAAGAGGGAAAATTACATATACAGCGTTGTAATACTAACAGGCGTAAACATGTTTTAGTAATCGAGTTGCTAACCTCTGGAATTTACTAACACCTAACCTAAAAAGAGCACCAACACTAAATACCTTCAAAAATCTCCTTGACAAAGATGAAAATTTTAGTCAACTATTTTGTAAACATGATGATTGAATTACAATCATAATTTTAAAAGGCATGCTTATGCAAACAAAACAGTGTTAATGAAGGGACGTTTATAAGCCGCGAGGCTTAGGCTTGAGCCAGTCCCACACTATACTATACTAGATAGTGACCCCAAAATTAATGTTTTTAAATACAATTATGATTAAGACGACAATGATAGTTCAAAAGGCGCCACAGCGGTGCCAGTCTGATTAATGAACAAAACCACAATAACAAACAATCAAAAGATAGGGCACATCAAGATGCAGCGAGTCCTGGCTGCCCTGAAGATCTGACCTGACCTGGTAAGGGAGGTAAGCGATTAGGACTACAAAGTGAACTCCCTTTGGATGAACTGACGTAATTTCCTGTTGTGCCAGAAGTCGATTCAGAATCACTGAATGCACAGATTGTTTTCATCAATCGTCGTTCGCTAGGCCTGTAAATTAGTAATATATCTTTATATTTAGGAAAAGAACGTTGGTGATCTACAATGCAAATAGCTAGAAGCTACAACAGTTGAAAAGGATCTAGGTCTGTCTTTTGTTGAACCTCACAATTATTGATTATGTAATACTGTACTAAAAGCAAAATATCGTATTTCAGGATTACTTGTCAGAACTCTCCCAATTTCCGTCGAGTTTATAGCCTTCATAGGCTCATTCGACGTACAAATCCAGATACAGAAGATTTAGAGGTGATCTTATAGAAATACAAAATTCTCCATGGGCTTTATGACTATACTACCACAAAACAATTACTAACAGAACCATAACAAAGATGATGGTGGTTGTTCACAGAAAGAAGAAGAGATCTGTGTGAGGATGAAAGAACCTGCAGTCAAACCTTTTTCACTAACCGTATTACTAACGCATGGAATATCCTTCCAAACGAAGCAGTAAATGTATCGTCACTAAATGCATTCAAGAACTCATTAGATCGATATATTTGGAATATTGTGTATTCAGTAAATTTAAACAAATTAGACAAATAAAGCACGACTGCCTAAGTAGTCGATCAGTAATGCTGATAAAACATTAAAAACAAAAAGAACCAATCTAGAGGGCAAAAGGCTGAAAAGCCTATAGTGCCATGATATGATTATGATAAAGGGTGAAAAGAGGATCCGTGCCAGATTGATTTTTCCCCCCTGTATATATTCATAGATAGTTGGCAAAAGTGAAAAACCTGCCAATAGGCAATATTACTAAATGGCATTACTAAATACATCAGTGCAAGACTGAATACAGCAAATCAATGAATTGCTTGTGAACAGAAGGTCTTTGTTGTTTCTGTTCAACTTCCTTGTCTCAGTGCCAGTCTCTGGTCTGGCCCAAAGGATTTTCTATCACCATGTCCAGTGCAATGCAGCAAGCAGCAGATCACTCTGTGGACAATGTCATTATGGACTATCGTTTCCTTGGACAGACCAGTGAAACTTATGAAAGATATGTGTTCAATACTCGAAAGCAGAACGCTCATGAGACTGCGGATGACTACATTTCTGCTCTATGCACTCTTGCTTCAACCTGTAATTTCTGTGATTGCTTGAAAGACAGTCTTTTGAGAGACAGGATTGTCTTAGGCATCAAAGACAGCTCTACCAGAAAGCGACTGTTGCAAGAAGCTGATCTGAATCTGGAGACCTGCATCGCTATGTGTCGTGCTGCTGAAGCTACTTCTCCACCTCAGCCAGTGAAAACTGTGACATGGACTGAGGACACTACTGCAGTTCAAGCTGGTTCTGTATCATCTGGGGATCAGAGGCCAGGCAAGAAGCAGGATTTCTCTCTGACCTTGAGGTAAGAGAAGGTGTAAAATAGGTTTTACCTTTTTTGAAGGGAGGGGAGTAAGCAGGGCTCCCCTTTTTGTTTGACCATAGAGAGTATTTTCACCCCCAGAAAGCAGTTTTCTCACCTCCAGGGTGAACTTATAGAGTGTGAAAAATCACACACACACAATAAACGTAAATGCATTCAAAGATTCAGTATTGTCAATAAAATATGTAAGTATTGTATGCACAGGCAGTATGAAGCAAACGTAAGCCTTTCACCCCTCCCCTGTGTGTGTGTGCATGTGTGTGTGACAGTTTGTGTTGGGAAAATTAATTAAAATATCAGTCCTCTCTCTCTCTCTCTCTCTCTCTCTCTCTCTCTCTCTCTCTCTCTCTCTCTCTCTCTCTCTCTCTCTCTCTCTCTGAGTCTCTCTCTGTGAGTCTCTCTCTGTGTTTGTGTGTGTGTGTGTTTGGAAAGCTATTGTCAATGTCAGACTTCTCTGTTTGGTGCTCTCTCTCTCTCTCTCTCTCTCTCTCTCTCTCTCTCTCTCTCTCTCTCTCTCTCCATCTCTCTCTCTCTCCATCTCTCTCTCTCTCTCTCTCTCTCTCTCTCTCTCTCTCTCTCCCTCCCTCCCTCCCTCCCTCCCTCCCTCCCTCCCTCTGTCTCTCTCACTACTCAGGCCCCTCTCATAGACATAGACACCACACACGTTTAGCTTAGAAAAAACAATCCATTGCTTGAAACGGACTCTTTAAATTCAATGGTCTTGGTGGAAGGTGAAGGACAGGTCATGGTGTACGTGATTATTCCAGACTGGTTACAACTTCAATGACCTATGAGTATGACAATGCGTCCTCCATCAGGATTGCCTCCACCCCTCCCATCTACGTATCATTACCCAGTCCCCTTTCCTTGCTACTCTTCATCTTGCCTTTACTTCTGCAGTCCTATTTCAAACGTTAGTCTGTCCTTTTTTATCTGCCCCCCCCCCCCCATCAGTCTGTCATGTCTAGATCCTAACTCTCTCTCTCCTTCCCCTCCCTGACATGCCTAATTGGTCTCATGGGGCAAGTTTACTGATAAAGCTATGGGCGAGTTGAGTGCAACTTCTACGAAATTGGATATCACCCTACGGCACTCTGCAGAATTATATTGCGTGGTGCTACCCTCAAGTGATTCTTTGAATGCGTCTTTTCACCCCGAGCACGAAGTTTTAATGCATCTGTCACACACATTTGACGCACAGAATGGGGAGCCCTGTAAGGGAGGGGGAAGAGGATGAGGGGTGCACTTTATAGATGCTGCTCCTTTCTCTTCAGTCTTTGGTTTTGATTTGCATTTTGATAACTCTGGTGCTTTAACTGTTGGGAAAGGGGGGGTAGGGGGTCCTTTCTTTCAGACTTTGGCATTGAATTGGTAGGCCCTGGAGTTTTCACACACAGGAAATAAAATTACTTGAATTGAAAGAATAGCATAGCTCAAACTGTGTCTTGTGTGATTCCAGACACTGTGACCCAATGGCATTCCCTGATGAAGTAGATATGTCAGGGATCAACATCAAGACAGAGTTGGATGATTCCGATGATGACTCAGCACATCAGTGGACCACAGAGCACCAGAGTTCAGGTCAGTGGCACTTTAACTGTCTTCAACAGACATCATGATGCAGTGAGGGAGGCTGTGTACATATTAGACGCAGTAACCCCATGCACTTATCCGGAATTAAGTAAAAGAAAGGAAAATAAGCGAACGCGTTTCCGCATTTTTCTTTTTCCGCATGGAAGCGTGTGCGCTTATTTTTTCCTTCTTTCTTTTACTTATTTGTGGGTTTTTTGTGCGGAACTTACTTACATGTACGTGCACTTACGCTTACAGTGTGTGAGCACTGTATGACATATAACAAAGTGTAAAAACATATAGAAAGAGGGATAAGCTCACTAATTTATAAACTGTCATTCATATCACTTTTTTTTTATCATGTTAAAAGTAGTTTAACTTTAAAAAAAATAATAAAGTAAAAACTATGTTGAATAGTTTTAACTTTTTCTAAAAACTAAATAAAGAGAACATTTTTATTGCATTTTTCCTTTTTAGTTAAAGGTAAAGGTGTCCCATTACCTATGGGCCGAAAGGGCAGTGAACTGTTAGAGGTTCACCATATCAAGGGCATGGCATCATGGAAGGCGGAGCCCATCCCTCTCCTTCTGCTGCCTTTAATCTTCCCTGAACGAATCAGGTACCAATTCACAAGATGAATAAAACACCAGTAATATAAAAAGAAAAAAAGTAGCTCTTTCAATGTTAACTTTATCATGAAAGAAGATGGGTTAAATGTGTTTTGATGTCCAGAGTAAACAGTTGATCATTGTGTGTTGCAGGTTTTCCCAGGGACAGGACTGAACAAAATGTGAGTATTATCACCATCTCCTGTGTTTTTACAGTCAGTGTTGTTATGTGCTTTTTGTACGTTGTGGCCAAGTCAAATTGTTTGCTGGCTGTAATCCTCATAGCAGTCATGGTGAAATCCTGATAGTGGGTACAGTTTAGTCTTTGGTGAATGACTATGACCGTCAAACTAGGAGGCATGGGCACTGACTATAATCCTAATAGCAGTCAAGGGGAAATCCTGATAGTGGGTACAGTGTAGTCTTTGGTGAATGACTATGACCGTCAAACTAGGAGGCATGGGCACTGACTATAATCCTAATAGCAGTCATGGTGAAATCCTGATAGTGGGTACAGTTTAGTCTTTGGTCAATGACTATGACCGTCAAACTAGGAGGCATGGGCACTGACTATAATCCTAATAGCAGTCATGGTGAAATCCTGATAGTGGGTACAGTTTAGTCTTTGGTCAATGACTATGACCGCCAAACTAGGAGGCATGGGCACTAACTATAATCCTAACAGCAGTCAAGGGGAAATCCTGATAGTGGGTACAGTGCAGTCTTTGGTCAATGACTATGACCGTCAAACTAGGAGGCATGGGCACTGACTATAATCCTAATAACAGTCAAGGGGAAATCCTGATAGTGGGTACAGTGCAGTCTTTGGTCAATGACTATGACCGTCAAACTAGGAGGCATGGGCACTGACTATAATCCTAATAGTAGTCAAGGGGAAATCCTGATAGTGGGTACAGTGCAGTCTTTGGTCAATGACTATGACCGTCAAACTAGGAGGCATGGGCATTGACTATAATCCTAATAGCAGTCATGGTGAAATCCTGATAGTGGGTACAGTTTAGTCTTTGGTGAATGACTATGACCGTCAAACTAGGAGGCATGGGCACTGACTCTGTGCTGCAGCCAAGGGGATTAGTTGGCTTTGGGGGAACTTCACCAGTGACAGCTGTCCTTAAGTCCAAGTGTGGAGATGTACCCTGGGCAAGGCTTTTCAACAAGAGAATCATCCCAGCTCTCCAGAATAACAGTAGACTCCTTTGCTGTCTCAGAGACTTGGTCAGACATGACTGACTGGAGCACACACATGCACACGCACACGCACACGCACACACACACACACACACACACACACACACACACACACACACACAGCAGCACACACACACACACACACACACACACACACGGTTTTTTACTCTCTGTGTTTTACACCCTTGTCCGACTTCCAAGTGTATAACAAAACTGAATTATGTTGCATAAAAGATTATACTATGACAAAGTATCTGTAAATGTTTTAAAAACCAACGTTAGTCACAAAGCTTATGCAACCATTGTGCTTATGTGTGACCTTTTCAGACCTCCTCTTCCCCAAAAAGCTGTAGATGTTGCATAAAATGCTAAATGCTTAGGTGAAGTGTTAAGTGTGAATATTTGCAAAGATGACTGAAAGGAAAATTTAGCTTTTTGTTGTGCATTTTCATTGTCGCAGAAGCTGAAACCAGCATGGTCCATGGAGGAAGACTCACCAGATCAGCCCTCAGCTGTCTACAGCACAGTACAGCCCATGTCTGACAACACTTCTTGGTCACTGCTGTCTCTGAAAAGAGGTTGTGTGTGTCAGCATTGTTCTGCTGCCTTTGTGCTGGTCAGCAGTTTGGAACTTCACCTGGCATCAGTTCATGGAGAGAAACTGCACATGGTGTTACCTGGGTCCTCCACACCTGACAGATGTGATGCTGGTAACTGTAGCAACACAGACACAGAGGAGGGGGTAGATAGCCATAGTCAAGGGAAAATGATAAAAAAGAAAGTTGGTGATAATAAGACTGGTGATAAAGATGGAAAGAAAAGGAGTCAGCATGTGTGTGATGTCTGCAGAAAGTGTTTCCCTACACCCAGCAAACTGAAGAGACACAAATTGACTCATAATGGGGATACTGGTGATAAAGATGGAAAGAAAGGGAGGAGACAGCATGTGTGTGATACTTGTGGAAAGTCTGTCCCTAGACCTAGCGATCTGAAGAGACACTCATTGATCCATAGTGGTGTTAAGGCATTTGTGTGTGATGTGTGCAGTAAGAGTTTTACTCAGGCTGATGGCCTGAGAAAACATAAAAGAATCCACACAGGGGAGAGGCCTCACAAGTGTCCACACTGTGACAGTGGGTTTCATGAGTCAGGTCGTTTACAGCGCCACATCAAATCAGTTCATGAAGGTGCCAGACCCCATCTGTGTGATGTCTGTGGGGCAGCTTTCTCCAATCCTATAAATTTAACAGTACACCGGAGAATTCACACAGGTGAAAGACCACATGTGTGTTCAGACTGTGGGAAAGACTTTGCCAATTATAGTATTCTAGCGCAACATCGTCTGATCCACACAGGAGAAAAACCTCATTTGTGTTCAGTCTGTGGGAAAGGCTTTAACCAGTCCAGTTCTCTAGCAAGACACCGTCTAACTCACACAGGAGAAAAACCCCATGTGTGTTCGTTCTGTGGGGAAGCCTTTGTCCAGACCAGTCATCTAGCAACACACCGTCTGATCCACACTGGACAGAAACCTCACGGCTGTCCTCACTGTCCTGCTGCTTTCAGATATTCACAGCAGCTGAGGGCACACATACACAGTAAACACCAGTGACACTGTACACTGCAGTAACACACATTGTGGTTCCCAGGACACTGAGACTGTTGAAATTGGGTTCATGCTTCAGAAGAGGTATGACAGGGTACCGTATTTTTCGGATCATTTGGCGCTGCTGTGTATAAGGCGAATAGGGCCATTTTCAAGAAAAATCTGAAAAAAATTAAAGTAAAAGGCGCCCTCGTTTATAAGGCGATACACACCTCGCAAAAGAAAGTTGAAATTTGAAGCCCGTACACGTCCTGTAAATGCTTACCAACCGCCATTACTGCTGTCATAAACGAGAGTTGGCTCCCTTCTCAAATAATCGAACTTCAGTTTTTGCGACTTCTGGTTGTTGTGTTTGGACGTTTCCTCGTGGAAACTGGTAGAATAATGGCATTTTAAGCTCTACAACAATGCTTTTTACATCCAATGAAGGGTTATGGCATCTGTTGGATGGTATCTCGGATGATAATAGGGATTTTGATGCATTTTAACGTGAGTATTCGTCGTATTGGCGACTCGTTACCACTTTCGATGTTGTGACTCACAGTAGACTGTACTGAGCATGGCAATCGTTGCCTCTCTTCTCATGATTTTGTTCACTAATAGGGTGCCCTCGTTTATTAGGCGCATAGGTCGAAATTGGAGAAAAAAAAATCGCCTTATAGTCCGAAAATTACGGTAGTTATGTAAATGTCTGCTTGTTGAAGGGATAGTGAACAGAATAACATTGTGTGTATCAGGTGGGGCATGTATGACAGCGTAATGATGTAAATGTCTGCATGTTGAAGGGATAGTGAACAGAATAACATTGTGTGTATCAGGTGGGGCATGTATGACAGCGTAATGATGTAAATGTCTGTGTGTTGAAGGGATAGTGAACAGAATAACATTGTGTGTATCAGGTGGGGCATGTATGACAGCATATTTATGTAAATGTCTGCATGTTGAAGGAATAGTGAACAGAATAACATTGTGTGTATCAGGTGGGGAATGTATGACAGCGTAATTATGTAAATGTCTGCATGTTGAAGGGATAGTAAACAGAATAACATTGTGTGTATCAGGTGGGGCATGTATGACAGCGTAATGATGCAAATGTCTGCATGTTGAAGGGATAGTGAACAGAATAACATTGTGTGTATCAGGTGGGGCATGTATGACAGCGTAATGATGCAAATGTCTGCATGTTGAAGGGATAGTGAACAGAATAACATTGTGTGTATCAGGTGGGGAATGTATGACAGCGTAATGATGCAAATGTCTGCATGTTGAAAGGATAGTGAACAGAATAACATTGTGTGTATCAGGTGGGGAATGTATGACAGCGTAATGATGCAAATGTCTGCATGTTGAAGGGATAGTGAACAGAACAACATTGTGTGTATCAGGTGGGGAATATATCATAATTATGTAAATGTCTGTGCACATTGAAGGGGTAGTGAACAGAATAACATTGTGTGTAACAGGTGGGGAATGTTTTTTAAATGTGTGTGTGGGCAATTAGTGTTTTATTTTTATTTTTAAAAGTTTATACATTTTTAAAGTTTATAAACATTAATTAAAAAACCTGTTTTAAGTTGTTTAATATTTCCTTGCTATTATTTCTTCTATTGTTGTCTAAGAAATTTGATTTGAATTATTGGAAGTTTGTCCTTCTTTGATCACTCAGACAGTTTCCTGTTATATGATGAGCACAGTTGCGTCATGCTGCCGTTATGCGCCTAAGACAGTTAGGCCCAGCATGTCCGACTTTGGCTGGAGAACACTTTTGTTAAGGATTTCTAGAATAAAAGCAAGAGAATGGACTAGTGAGGCAGAAAGATAGTAGATGACAGTAAGTACAGGTAAAAGGGTCAAAGAGAGTGACAGATTAGAAGAAGTTACAAGCAAAGAACTTCCAGAAGGTGGGGGAACTATTTGTACACACACAAAACGGTATCCACACAGGGTGTGTGTCATTGAATTGAAGTTCTCTGTTATCTTCAAAAAGATTAAACTGAATTTTTGAAAGTTTATCATTGAATTGCAGTTCTCTGTTTTATTGTTATCTTTAAAAAGTTTAAATTGAATTTATGAAAGTTTGTTTATCTTTGTATAGCAGTTATTTGTTTTATTGTTATTTTCAAAAAGGTAAAACTGAATTTTTATTGAATTGCAGTTTGTTTATGAAATTTCGTTTATCTTTGTATAGCAGTTATTTGTTTTAGTGACATCTTCAAAATGAATTAAACTGAATTTTTGAAAGTTTATCATTGAATTGCAATTCTGTTTTATTGCCTTCAAGAAGTTTAAATTGAATTTCAAAAGTTTGTTTGTCTTTGAATGGCAGTTATGTGTTTTATGGTTGTCTTCATAAAGTTCAGCATGATCTGAAGGAGTGGGTCACAGGGCAGACTCAAAGAGTGGAAGTTAAAATGACATACATTTGCTTATCATTGAATTTAAGCACACACGCCACACACACATGCGTGCACACATACATGCACATACACACTCGCATAGACACACATACAGACACTCATTCACACATGCACACACACATACACCACATCTCACACACACAGGCACTCATTCACATACACACACTGCACCACACACTTGCTTACAGATTGCTGTTTATAAATGTTTACCCCTGTCCTATGATTTATCACTGAATATGAGAACTGAACTCAAAGTGACCTCAATAAACAACCTAAACTAACTGGCCTGCAGTGTGAGTCACAATGTGTGTTTGTCCTTTGATGTTCACCTTTGACCTCTGCTCTGTGTGACAATGGATGGTGTGAGATGATGGGAGAGTGCATCAGTGTGTGGAAAACTTCATCACTTGGGATGGATGGTGTGAGATGATGGGAGAGTACATCAGTGTGTCTAGGCCCTTAACTCCAATGGCTTTTACCATTGGCTGACATTAGTTTGGGCCAACAGTAAAGAGAGAGTGAGAGCTGTAGGACCAGTGATTGTCTACAGCAATGGAAAATCATTGTGCAGCTCAGTCTGTTGTGAATGACTATGACTCTCACACTAGGAGGCATTTGCACTGGCTCTTTGCTCCGCAGCCTTGGGGATTTGTTGGCCTTTGGGGATCCTCCCTGTCCTAAAGTCCTCTTGGCTGAGAGAGTGGGGATGTCCCCTGGGAAGGCGTCTCCTCAATAAACAATTTCCAGCCAAGCTTTCCAGAATAGCAAGTGCCTCCTCTGTTATCTGCAGGTTATAGTCACAACTGACTAGCACCCCCCCCCCCCCCCTTACACAAGTTTGCACACACAGATTTACACACACACACACACATACATACATAAACACATTCATACACCATCAGCACCAACAAACTGGCACAAAACAAAGGAACATCACAAACAGAAAAACAAACACTCAGTATAATTCATCAAGCCAAACTGAAGTTTCCATTGTTTTATTGCAAGTTTCAAAACATTTTATGAAAACGAAGATGTAATCAAAATTCAAAGAAAACAATTCCAATAACTCAACACATAATAATAATACTGAACATTTATATAGCGCTTTACTCCCTTTGCAGGGAGCTCAAAGCGCTTTACATGGACAAAACACAAATAAGTTAACATTATACACATAAGACTCACTACAATCAAATCAAATATACATAAAATAACATTATTTAAACAAAGCCCTATTCATAACCACAGGGCTAACATCTCAAACAAAGCCAGTTTAAAAGGAAACAAAGGAAAAGAGAACAAATAAAATAAAAGTGAATGCTTTCTCAACCACTACTGGACACCATCCTCAACCACTACTGGACACCATCCTCAACCACTACTGGACACCATCCTCAACCACTACCACAACTAGAAAGCACTGACACAAACCAAACCAGTTAAAAAGATGACTAATAATTCAATCATACATCCAATTGATCTCACATTTTTGTGTGGTTTATTTTATGAATTTAAATTCATAAAACATCTGAATGATGATACAGATTTAAGAATTATGATCTTCATACAAAATCATACCCTCCTTGGTGAAGGTAATACATAATCCACAGAGAAATACAGACTGAGCAGACAACATGAACAGTGTATCTTGCAGTGTATCTCTGAAAAAGACAACACACAAATCATGAGGACTTTTTGAAACTCAATAGGTACAACAGTCACACATGAAGAGATGTGATGAACATAAACAAAATGCTTATAAATTATATGCAAATCTCTCTCTCTCTCTCTCTCTCTCTCTCTCTCTCTAACATATGAGAGCGTGTTTCTGAATGTTTTTGCTGGTGCTTACGTGCCAATTCAGTTTTAGTGTGATATGATTTTCATAATGATGTTTAGATGTTGCACATTTGCTTTGTATTTACATTATGTGTTTGCATGCTCTTTATAACCACATTTTTCCTTTTTCTTTTCTCATTTTATAGCTATGTTGGTTAATAAAGTTATTAATGCAAACATAAAGGATTGAAGTCAAGTACTGAGACATGGAACGGCTATCATTAACCTTTACCGGATCATGCTTTTGACTACACAGACACGATTGTGCGGGTCTTCCACGACCCATACTCCGTTAAAAAAAAAGGGACAAGCATTTTAACAGTGTTTATCCCTGTCCAGATGATGCGGGTCCTCCAGGACCAAAGAGTCACCATGTGTTTATCCTTATCCAGATGGTGCGGGTCTCCCACGACCCATACTCAATGCACTGCAGTGACATATTTCTGCTCTTTAAAGTATGGGTTGTATGAGACCCGCGCCATCAGGACAAGCATGTTAAAATGATGCATCATATTACGTCATTTGTATTTTATACACATTAATGAAATTTAAGACATGTAAAGCCATTAACGTTTTTGATAAAGTCATGAAATTTCATGACAATTGCTTAAATAGTTTTTGAGATATAACAGTTTTTGTGTGTCTCTGGGTCCTGGGCGACCCTGGAAGTCTGGTAAAGGTTAACAATAGCAGCAGAAAGATTTCAGTTCAAATGTTTGTGTTGCTGCAAGTGACAGTCACAGCATAGTTATAGCATTTAGCCAACATATTCACAGATTCTCTGACATAATCATGTCATCACACACAGATACAGTCATCCTCAAACTCTGTTATATTGTGATAAAGAATATTACACACATGGTGATGGAGGAAAGTCCAAACTCAGATTCAAATCTCCACTGGGTATTTCTATTTTCCGCCCTTCCCCCTCTCTAAAGTCTTCAATGAACATTAAACCTCATAATGTGAAATGATTTTATTTTTTTCTCAAAGTAAACACACGAACACCATTTTTTCAAGCTTTCAAAACCCAACGTTTTTTTCTTCAGGAATGAGTGAAAGGAAATGACACAAAAGTTTTACAGGTACAGTGGAACCTCCCTTATAAGACCTTCAAAAAATCATCCAAAATGAGGTCTTTATAGGGAGGGGTCTTATACGGGAGGTAATTTTAATACTTATAAAGAAGGGCTATGTCTCAGAGAAGTAGGTCTTATGTGGGAGGGAGTCTTATAATGGGAGGTCTTATAAGGGAGGTTCCACTGTACAGGTGAACATAGATCGGAAAAAAAGGAAAAAACCGAGTGAGTAAGAAACACAATATGCACGAACTAAGGCAGCTGAACAGAAGTCATTAACTTCAAATAGAGGGAGAACATTGCACACACAAACTCATATTTGAACGTTCGCACACACACACACACACACAGAGGAACACACATACGCACGCACTTACACACGCACGTACATACACAGTTTTATTTCATAATATTCACAATGTGAAATATCACATGAACGGAATTTTGATTTGATACTAACTTTACAATTTTGGTCATACCGCACATGTTCTATTAGCATAAAACATTGGCCATTTAAAGTCAAGCAATATCAAGCTTTGACCATTTTAACAATAAGAAAAAATAGCAAAACACAATAAAAGAAAGAAAGAGAGAAAAAAATGTTAATCCCCCAACTCTGACACATAACTTTATTTTGTTCACTGCGATTTCAACATGCAATAGAAATGTACTTCATTAATACAATTCCTCTATAAGTCGTGTGTGTCCTCTTTGAAGAGTTTTAAGATGTTATAATATTACAGCAACTTTTGCAAACTACATGAAACTTCCTGGGAACCACACTGTGTGTTTTAAACTGTAATACAGTAAAGTGCTACTTGTGTTTCCTCTGTGTGTCCCTTGAACCCTTTCACCCTTGACACTGAGTCTGTTCTTCAGATTATAAAGTGCTACTTATGTTTCCTCTGTGTGTCCCTTGAACCCTTTCACCCTTGACACTGAGTCTGTTCTTCAGATTATAAAGTGCTACTTATGTTTCCTCTATAAGTGTCCCTTCAACACTTTCACCCATGACACTGAGTCTGTTCTTCAGATTATAAAGTGCTACTTGTGTTTCCTCTGTGTGTCCCTTCAACACTTTCACCCATGACACTGAGTCTGTTCTTCAGATTATAAAGTGCTACTTGTGTTTCCTCTGTGTGTCCCTTCAACACTTTCACCCATGACACTGAGTCTGTTCTTCAGATTATAAAGTGCTACTTATGTTTCCTCTATAAGTGTCCCTTCAACACTTTCACCCATGACACTGAGTCTGTTCTTCAGATTATAAAGTGCTACTTATGTTTCCTCTATAAGTGTCCCTTCAACACTTTCACCCATGACACTGAGTCTGTTCTTCAGATTATAAAGTGCTACTTGTGTTTCCTCTGTGTGTCCCTTCAACACTTTCACCCATGACACTGAGTCTTTTCTTCAGATTATAAAGTGCTACTTGTGTTTCCTCTGTATGTGTCCCTTCAACACTTTCACCCTTGACACTGTCTTTTCTTCAGATTATAAAGTGCTACTTGTGTTTCCTCTATAAGTGTCCCTTCAACACTTTCACCCTTGACACTGTCTGTTCTTCAGATTATAAAGTGCTACTTGTGTTTCCTCTGTGTGTCCTTTCAACACTTTCACCCTTGACACTGTCTTTTCTTCAGATTATAAAGTGCTACTTGTGTTTCCTCTGTGTGTCCCTTCAACACTTTCACCCATGACACTGAGTCTTTTCTTCAGATTATAAAGTGCTACTTGTGTTTCCTCTGTATGTGTTTCTTCAAATGCTCGGAGCGCCTGAAAGCAGCAGGACAGTGAGGACAGCTGTGGGGTTTGTGTCCAGTGTGGGTCACACAATGTCTTGCTAGAGCACTGGGGTCAGCAAAACCTTTCCCACAGTCTGAACACACGTTGAGTTTTTTATCTGCATGAATTCTCCTGTGCCTTGTTAAATCGCTAGTCCTAGAGAACGCTGCCCCACAGACATCACAGACATGGGGTCTGGCACCTTCATGGACTGACATTATGTGGAGCTGTAAATGACCCGACTCTTTAAAACCACTGTCACAGTGTGGACACTTGTAAGGCCTCTCCCCTGTGTGGATTCTCTTGTGTCTTGTAAGGGCATCTGTCCGAGTAAAAGTCTTACTGCACACATCACATACAAAAGGTTTATGACCACTATGTGTCAGCTTGTGTTTCTTCAGATTACAAGCCTCAGCAAAACTCTTACTGCACACATCGCATGCAAAAACTTTATGACTGCTATGTGTCTGTTTGTGTGTATTCAAATGAGAAGCCAGAGTAACACTCTTGCTGCACACATCACACACAAATGCTTTAACATAAGTGTGAAAGGATTTGTGTGTTTTCTGTGAGCTGGGTGCAGAAAAACACTTTCCACAAGTATCATACGCATGTTGCCTCCTTTTCGTCTTTCCACCGTCATCACTAGTATCATTATCATCATTCTTCTTTTTGGGCGTTTTTCTGTCACCATGACTATCTACCTCCTCATCCATGTCTGTGTTGCTACAGTTACCAGCATCACATCTGTCAGGTGTGGAGGACCCAGGTAACACCATGTGCAGTTTATCTCCATGAACTGATGCCAGGTGGAGTTCCAAACTGCTGACCAGCACAAAGGCAGCAGAACAATGCTGACACACACAACCTCTTTTCAGAGACAGCAGTGACCCAGAAGTGTTGTCAGACATGGGCTGTGCTGTGCTGTAGACAGCTGAGGGCTGATCTGGTGAGTCTTCCTCTGTGGACCTTGCTGGTTCTGGCTTCTGTGAAAATGAAAATGCACAACAAAAAGCAAACATTTTCCTTTCAGTCATCATCTTTGTAGATTTTCACACTCGACACTAAGCCTTAAGCATATGCATATTACCAGTATTGTATATACAGGTGTTTTTTTTATGGAGGATCACACACAAACTTCCCTGACAATAAACAGATCTGTGTGATTGCTTGCCACAAACAAGAGGAAAGCATGCTTTGTAGTGCTACAAATTTATGCATAAACACAATAATTGCATAAACGTTTCGACATTTGTTGGTGCTCTGTCATAGTATAATATTTTATGCAACTATGATTTCTTCTACACTTGGAAGTCAGACAAGGGTGGGAAGCACACACAGCTAAAATCATGGTGTGTGTGTGTGTATGTGTGTGTGTGTGTGTGTGTGTGTGTGTGTGTGTGTGTGTGTGCTCCCCAAGTCAGTCATATCTGTTGTTTGTTGTTGTTGACGTACCCTGGCTAAAGACTCCAGGGATCATCCCCAACAGCCAAAGCAATTGAACACTATGGTACAAATACATCAGCTAGGGTATGAGAACATTACGTGTGTGACCGTTTTTGATTACCCCGCCATGTGGGCAGCCACACTCCATCTTCGGGGGAGTAATGTCATATCTAACCATGACTTCCAGACAACAGAGGAGGATGCTGTTATGCTGGAGAGCTGGGATGATTCTTATGATAGAACTGTGTCAAGAAGGCTGTATTTAGGATAAGTACAGCAGTCTTGACACAGTTCTATCGATCCGTCATTGAAAGCATACTCAGTTTTTCAAAATCTGTCTGGTATGGATCAGCTTCAGCTAAAGATAAAAGGAAACTGCATCAAGTCGCCAAGACAACCTAAAAAATCATAGGTCATAAACTTCCATCTCTAGATAACATCTATAGTGTGTGCATAAGATGCAAAGCTAAATCCATCATATCTGATAGCACACACCCAGCCAACCATCTGTTTCAATCTCTCCCTTCTGGTAAAAGGTTCTGCTCTTTTAAGTGCAAATCTAACCACCTGAAGAACAGCTTTTACCCCTCTGCTGTCAGAGCCATCAATACTCAGTAGGCTCACTCCCTAGGGGAATTATTTATCTTATTTTGCTCAGTTAAACTTGGTGTCAATCGGTGTGCCTGCATGCTCACGGTCTTGTGTGTGTGTGTGTGTGTGTATGTGTGAGTGCGTGTGCGAGGGGGTGGGGGCATGTGTTGGTATAAATGTGTATGCACACGTGTATGTGTGTATTGGTGTAGGTGTGTGTCTGAGAGTTCTAAGGGAGAGACTGATACATGATTGTGTAATCTGATTTTGTTACCAAAAGTGTTCCCTCTTGTATTGGTTGTCCATCCATGTGCATGCATTCGTTGTCCTTTAATTGTGTCTTGTGCAAAACCAAAGCGATTTCCTTTGTACTCTGATGCACTGGCTGATCAAAGACTCTTGAATCTTGTTGTTGAAAAGCTGTGCCAAGGGAACACCTCCACACTCTTTCACCAAACAGACTTTTAAGGCAAAGCAGCTGATCCAAGGAATCGGGTCATGCTGATCCGACATTCGCTGCCCCGCGCTACAGAGAAAAAGGTAGGGATAAAAAAAAGGTGCTGCACATGAGGAGGAAGGCAGAATGAAGCCACACGGCTCAACTCGATCCTTTTCAAGTTCAAGTTCAAGTATACTTTAATATCTCCCCAAAAAAGAAATTCAGGTTAGGTCCAATTTTATGACAGAAATACAACATAACTGGAAGAATATTAATCAAACGTGTGAAACAAACTTATACTAACCAAATAATTATCATTAAAATTCATTACATCAACTTTATAATGTGCACATTTAACACACACACACACCGGCTGTGCCATTAAGGACAACTGAAGTTCTCCCAAAGCCAACTAATTCCCTTGGCTGCAGCACAAAGAGTCAGTGCCCATGCCTCCTAGTTTGACGGTCATAGTCATTGACCAAAGACTACACTGTACCCACTATCAGGATTTCCCCTTGACTGCTATTAGGATTATAGTCAGTGCCCATGCCTCCTAGTTTGACGGTCATAGTCATTGACCAAAGACTAAACTGTACCCACTATCAGGATTTCCCCTTGACTGCTATTAGAATTATAGTCAGTGCCCATGCCTCCTAGTTTGATGGTCATAGTCATTGACCAAAGACTAAACTGTACCCACTATCAGGATTTCCCCTTGACTGCTATTAGGATTATAGTCAGTGCCCATGCCTCCTAGTTTGACGGTCATAGTCATTGACCAAAGACTACACTGCACCCACTATTAGGATTTCACCATGACTGCTATTATGATTACAGCCAGTAAACAATTTGACTTGGCTCCAACCTACAAAAAGCACATAATAACAGTGACTGTAAAAACACAGGAGACGATGATAGTACTCACATTTTGTTCAGTCCTGTCCCTGTGAAAACCTGCAACACACAATGATCAACTGTTTACTCTGGACATCAAAACATATATT
Source organism: Phymorhynchus buccinoides (assembly GCA_017654935.2). Taxonomy (NCBI): domain Eukaryota; kingdom Metazoa; phylum Mollusca; class Gastropoda; order Neogastropoda; family Raphitomidae; genus Phymorhynchus; species Phymorhynchus buccinoides. The sequence continues at coordinate 2,202,317 of CM065709.1, read as the reverse complement.
TAAACCATCTTCTTTCATGATAAAGTTAACATTGAAAGCACTACTTTTTTTCCTTTTTATATTACTGGTGTTTTATTCATCTTGTACTAAACAAGCAAAATCGCAAGACAAATGTCCCCTCTATTTATAGTTTAAAAAAGTTAAACTATTCTAACATAATTTTCACTTTATTTCAAATTAAAAACAACAACAACAAACTACTTTTAACATGATACATCAAAGGCAAAGTGATATGAATGACAGTTTATAAATTAGAGAGCTTATCCATCTTTCTATCTGTTTTTACACTTTGTTAGATGTCATGCAGTGCTCTCACACTGTAAGAGCACGCACACAAATACGCATTAAGTTCCACATGGAAACACCATAAATAAGCAAAAGAAAGGAGGACAAAATAAGAGCTTTCTTTTACTTATTTACGGATAAGCGCATGGGCTTTCCATGTCTAATAATATTAATAATAATAACAAATAACATTTATAGAGCGCCCTTTCTCTCTTGAGCTCACGGCGCTTCACAATTGTTTAAATAAATACATAGATCATAAATAAGTAGAGGTGGGGGAAAAAACTGGTTTGAACCGAAAAACCGGTCTTGAAATTCTGCGGTTCGAAAAACCGGTTCGAGTTGCTGTGAACCGGTTTTTTTAACTGCAAACTGAAAGTAAGTTTCTCTTAGAATAATGCATTCTTTTCGAAGAACAACGCTGAATCTCAGCGCAGAGTGGATGTTTGCAAACCAAGAGTAGCTGTTTCTAGTTGTCTGGTGTTGTAAGGAGCAAGTATGGCCATGATTAGGCCTACACCACAGGAACGAACATTTGGAGGCATTTTCTCCTGAGAGAAAAAAATCGAAAGAGTGATGGAGTGATTGTAGAAACTATTGCACCAATAGAATTGTGAATGGAACAACAATAAAACAATGTCTTTTTAAGTTTATTTAATTTCATTTCTATAAATTCTTATGCTAAGAAGATGAGCAAATATGTTCGGAAAAAATTTGATATGCACACACACACACACACACACATGTACACACACACACACACACACACACACACACACACACACACACACACTCTCTCTCTCTCGTCCTCTCTCTCTCTCACACACACACACACACACACACACACACACACACTTATAGGCATCTAAAGTAAATCCCCAATGCCCCACATGACTGGAGAGGGCGTAAAAACCCTATTATCACACATATCACGCTTCATAAACTGCTTATTAACGTACATCCAGTAGTTATTGTTCGATGAAAATGAATGCGCTTACTGAAGATATTGTCTAAAAGTAGAAATATGTCATTACTGTTGTAAGAATGAGATAGTAGCAGTAACAGCTTTTCTCCACCCAACCCTGGGACTGAGAGAGAGAGAGACTTGTGTGTGTGTGCGTGTACAAGCGCGCGTGTGTGCGGTTGTGCGCTTGTGACTGTGTGTGTGCGCGCGCGCTCGTGTGTGATATTTTTTCCTTGCATTGTGAAAGATTTTCTCTTCTCATTTTGTTTATCTGTTCAGGTACATAATTAAGATTATTATATTTTGTATTCCTTATCCTCCCGCTACATATCTGATTGTTCTCAAAGCTGGTTCATTGCGTTGTGAATGTGCCACCATCCTTCACACTCCAACCGCCATATGACGTTTTGTTTTTGCTTTGGTTTAATTATTTTCCCTATGATTATAATATTTTTCAACTACCCCCCTACCCTCACCTTCCTTTGACACGGGCAGATGGCCCCATCATTAAAATGTTTGTTGGAGTTGAGCCAAGTTTTTAGTTGAGTGTGTGTGTATGTGTGCGCGCGTGTGTGTGTGAATATTCTGACAAATACATATGTTTGCATAGGTGAAACTACTGATGCGAGTACTGGTTAAAAAAACCGGTTCCAAAAGACCGGTTCGGGACGAAAAACTGGTTCAAAAATTTGAACCGGTTCTCAACTCTATATAATAAGCTACTACAATATTAACTATCACAAACATGCACACAGCCACAACACGCACACGTCCGCACACCCCCACACCCACGCACACCCACCCACCCAAAATGTGGGGAACATAATTTTAAGGCAGGAAACAGGACAAGGAAGAAATCAGAGGTATTGCCGGAAGAGGTGAGTTTTAAAGACCTACTGATCTAAGCGACCAAAACGTGTTGAAAGACTCCTAAATTGTAACTAGATTCCTTCGTTCACATTGGTTTTTGAAAATTCTGCACCGTCTTTTTATAATTCAGCCAGAAACGGGTTTAGCTCACCTGTACAGGCTAATTAGCGCCATTGTTGTTTACATGGCAACGTACTACGGCGCCGCCATGTTTACTCAGGGTGCGGACATGTTTAGTCCTTTACCACAATAGACGGGCGCCATGTTAGCTACATGGCGCAGCCATTGTGAACGACATGTACTTTCAATGCACAACTAAGAATTCTATGAAAGAACTTCATTTGCGAAGCGAACGGCTTTCTTTGCATTAACGTAGAGAAATTCAGTCCTGTTCTTCAATAATTCCAAGATATTCTACGTCGCCAATACTTAGAAACTATGATACGGATCACCGGAAAGGTGAATCGAACAGACGACATTTTGCTGTGTGCCAGACACTGATACTGTGATAGGCCTTGAGCTTGCACGACTGTGTTGACAGTGCCACAAACGAACGAATAATCTGTATCTACACTAGGCCTACCTAGTGTCAATAGATTCTACTCTCAAAACGGATGAAAATATGAGTGTGTGCTATTTGGATGCGCAGATCTGGATGATGTGATTCCACAGAAAGGAAAGATTAGAGTCTAGACATCATCGCTAAATCTTCTATCTTGAAGATAATCTTCCTGTAGATCTAGATCTTTGACACACGTAGACTGGTGGGCTGTTTGACAAACTTCTAGCCTGTTTAGCGGAAAGTAATGACGTGAAACCGACAAGAATTACGGAAAAGAGATGTGCCAAACGTTCACTGATCAGCTTGTGTGCAGTACCAGCAACATAATTCTTTTCGTCAGTCACAATAGTCAAAACATTGATGTTTCCCTAGATCTTCATCAAAATGATCAACGCACCTGTCGATGGTTAACATTACTTAGCCTACAGTGGAAAATCGAAGTGTAAGTACACTTGTTTGATTGATTGAGCAGTGTCTCAATCAATTGTCTTTATGGTTGGGGCCTGGGCACTACCTGGGGTGTTTAGGGTCGGCTAGTTTCCAGCTTGCTGGGGGCGAACGTGAAATTAGTAGCTGACGGCAGCTTCCTGTAGTTTTCCCCTCCCCATCCCGGAACTAGTTTTTTAAATTTTGTTTGCTACTCCTGTTTTTACCTTAGATATTGAAGCTGTACCCAAGTAAATAATAATTAATAGGGTGACGTGCATAGCCTTTTCTGGAAAACTGATAGGCCTAATGTAATGTGTGTACCCTTTTCTCTCTTTCCCTCTTCCGCCCCTTTCTATGGTCCACCCCCTAAAGGTGTGTACAGTTACTTCCAGATAAAGAGGTTGTTCACCACCACACGAAGAAGAAGAGAAAAAGGGAAGCAAACTACGTAACGTTACATGTACTTTATTTTAAAGAGCCAATGACCTTTAGTAGCTTACTGCACAACGGTGTTTTTTTTAAATTTGTACTTATACCCTAAGTCATATTGGTTGTTAGATCTAGTATGTTTTGGTTATTTGCTCCTTCTTCAACCCGACTTAGACAGTCTTCCTGTCATAACTGCAGTGTGCCATGCTGCCGTTATGCACCTTATAAATAATTAGTGATCAGCATGTCCGTTTTTCAAATGCAGATTAAACTGTAAGAATGTCTAGAACAAAAACACGAGAAGATCAGTAAGGCAGAGAGATTGTGTGAAATAGCAAAGGGAAAAGGCATCAAGTGGAGTGATAGAATAGAGGAAGTAGTAGGCACAGAACTCCAGAAGGTCACTATATGTCAAAGACACCTACCTCCCATATCCACAGGGAATGGTTATCTATGATTTGGTCTCCGCATATATTTTTGTTTTTCTTTTGATCAACAAAGGGCAGTCCCATGGCATCCTAAGGACAGACAGGAGTCTCCTACATTACAGGTAAAATCAGTATGTAAGCCGAGTGATGTACACGAGGATAGAACAGTGAACAGTGACAAACTGTCCTGAGATTAATAAATCAACAGGACAATGTCCCCCAGCTCTTGCCGAAATCAATAAGAACAAAGCGTGCCACTTGGAAATTTAATTAGACATTAATTTGTCCTGACAGAGGGGGAGAACACAATAATAACATTTGCAATTTTAATAGGTCAGTGGCCCCTATGCCTGGATCTCGGGAACCTCACTGTTATAAGCATCCCGCTTCATATACAGTATAATTCAGCACATGAGAGACACACGCACTACACACACACAAAT